>CM047807.1:64815308-65406430 GCA_026214975.1 Gentiana macrophylla
ATATAGCATTTGCAATGTAGGAGTATGTGCAAGATTTCAAGCTCAACCAAAGGAATCACATCTTCTAGCAATACAAAAGAATAATTAAATACTTGAAAAACACTATCAATGTAGGAATTTGGTATACAAAAGATGGAGGATTCAAGTTGATATCATATTCAGACTCTGACTATGCTGTATGCAAAATAGATAGAAAAAGTGAAGGATGCAGGTTCTTAGATCTAAACGAATTAGATCTACGCGCAAATGGATGGATCACGATTTATATGACACAACTCATAATTAAAGGACTTAAGTTACTGGCAAGGGGGTTAAGATCATGTTACCAATATAGGAAGAGAAGCCTTGATCTTCCGATGTGTTCTCCAAACGGCGGTTGGTGGACACCCTTCTTGATACACGAGCCTCCTTGATATGCAAACCTAGAAAAATCAAGATTTTTCCAACTCAACCCCAAGAATAGAGGCAAATTTTTCGCCAATTTCGTCGGTGAATAGTGACGTGAATAGTACTCGCCATTAGACTTGGGAGAACTCTCTTTATATAGGAGAGTAATCAATGTCCTCCAAGGATTAAATAATTAAGTGATAATTATCACATTAATCCTTTTCAAATAAAAGATAAATAAAATGATTATCCCAAACAAATTAGGATAAATCATATTATTATCTAATATTCCATGAATTATCATTTAACAAATAAAAGATAAATCACATGTCAAATAATTATCCAAGAAAACTAATTTCTCTCTAATTAAATGATGATATTGGCGCCACCTTTGGTCAAAAGCCCACATAAAATGTCTTTTATGTGTATTATATTATTTAGCCCAACTAAATAATATACATGCATATCAATTAATTAGCTCACCAATTAATTATCACTTTGAGGCCCAAGTAACAAGATTACTAGTCCGAATTACAAAAGCCACATCGGGACCATGGACCTTTATAACCGCAGCTCCAATAATTAATTATTCATCGAACGTAAAGTACATTAATTATTAATTTCGGGATTACGCCACCATAAACCCGGCCGAACTCTACCGATTATAGATGTATACTTATACTCAACCCATGCCAGCTTAATAAGGCGTCCATTGATATAATCACTACATACGGATTAACCCTCCATAGATCGTCCATTCGGAAAGGGAAGTCTCCGTGAACCCGACTTCGTAATATCTTATCCTTATTTACCATTAACCCCTAATGATCAATTAGTACACATATCGACTAGTAGCTAATTAGTCAAATGTGAACTCCCGGGATCGATCACTTTCTTAGGGCTAACAAACAAGGGGATCTGTCTCTACTTCCCGCAGAAGGAATGGATTCCATGTCTCAGGAAAATCGAACTACTCACTCATCTGGAGATAGTGCCAATGAGAAGTGGCTTGGAACACATATTAAAGTGAACCGTAACTAACACATCAAACACTACCCCGGGACAAGCAGCATCCTGTGATCACATCAGGATTAAGGTTGATCCATATATGATCATCTAATGATTTAATAAGATTCCTCGATTACGGAATTATACCGAGAAATACAGATTAAATCGGTCCAGTCCTATATGAATGCCATCATATATAAATGCCCCACGTAAATACCCTCTCACCGACAAATCCGATAAGACTATCACACCCTAAGGTGTTCAGGCGCATTATTGGTGTTTTAATCAAGAGACCCTAACTCTCGATTAAGTTCACCACGGACTAACAGCTTAAGTATATCACCACTAACTCAATCCTCACGTGTAATCCATACACCGAAGTTAAGTGGTTACATACTGTATATACTTAGGGTTTGCAAAGAGTGTATTACTTTACAAGCACAAAGCAAGTAATAAGGTAAGATAAATTCTCGTCATTCATTATTAAAAACAATTACACAAATTGTCTTTCGGCACTACACCTAACAATCTCCCACTTGCACGAAAATGACAAGCAACGATTGTTTTTAGAGCACACCATTTCTCATCTTATTCACAACACTCTCCCACTTGCTCTAAAAGGATGAGATATATTCCTCAATGCCGTACCCTCCAAGCACCAGACTTGGTACACTGATCAGTTTGGTTGTCGGCCCGAGACGATCTTTAGGATTGAAACGTAGCCGGTCCTTCCAATCAGGCGGTACTCTCTCTCAACATGCTTTTGACCTCTAGTGGATCGAGAAAATCCTTCTAAGCTATCTCTTCACTGCTTTCCGATGATGAAGCGATATCGGCTTATCGACCACAATTACTTCCGGACCAAAAAGGAAATTCTAAGCACTATGAGTAAACACCGAGCCCGAGATCAACTTAATGATCATCCTTAATCGACTACAAGTCGAGAATCGATGTAGTCAACCATATTCAAGTTTGCACTGAATATACAAGCATATGATTCCTCGTTCTCTAACGATACTTGAGGACGTACTAAACCGCTACTTATTGCTTGAATCCAAGATTCAACTGCAATTGACTCGTTTGACTTGCCCTTATCCCAAAGAGACTCTATCCCATTTTCTCTTTATCCGAAGATTTGGAGAATCATCCTGAGAGGTAAGGTAGACTACTCTCGTTGAATGCCGCAACCATATATGCATAATCATCTTATTCAATAAGATCGGTGGGATAGCCAATGACTCATTCTCGTGAATTTGACCGAATCGATTCTTAGAACATAGTCCAATTCTCTCATCCGGAGAATCTAGGCGTGTCGGGCCTCCGACTTCTGATAGCACACCCATGTTTTTTCCAACCGCTTTAGTGTTATCATTTATGGACACTAATACTACTACTTCACCAATATTGATATCCGTCTACGAAAGACTTATCAATACTTTGGTCAAGTTCACATATTTTAAAACATGTGACTTTTAAATGACCGAGAGGTTCTCTTAAATCCACAAAGGATATAAGCCATGGCGAGCCTCCTACCAAAGGTTCTTTCGAATGAATTAAGATATCGTTAGTCTCAAAAGGTATTAGGGAATCACCCCTATCTTCCTCGCTTTGTAACGAATCTATTATTCATTCTTAGCTAAAACCCTTCTGTTTCGAATGAATTCGATTCCGTTGTTCGGCAAGAAAGTCTCGTGGAATCACCTATTTTACTCGCTTAACGAAATCTAGCAAGACTGAGTGGTGAGAGAGTTCAAGGTCCAGTTAACTCTCTAGTTGTCGTGAATCACCCTTATACCACTCAACTTTGCGCCGAAAGTTTAAACTTTCCTATTCATTCGACTCTTTCCGTGTAGATCCAATTGCTCCCACTAGGGCCCGAGACACTCGGTGGTTCTACAAGAGGTCAACAGAATCTGAGTACCAAAACTCCATTCACGAGGTTAAGGTTATCAAACCAACCTCTATAATCGTAATCCTATACAGCCCACCAAGAGCCATAGGTTATCAATCACCCCAAATAGATTATAAAGTCCACAAAATCACAATGGGTCAACGGTTAAACCATACTCCCACTGTGTCTTGGGGTGGATTGACATTCGATCTAGTAGTATTTATCGTTGTAATCACCAACAACTAATGTTGGGCGTGGTCCGATTAAATCGATATAGTAACTACCTTTGGGTAACCGCTCTCAAGGTTTAAGGTCGTTTCTTATAGATTCTATCGTAAGGCTTGTGACATTCAACCGTCACTATCTGATCTCAAGAATCTTTTAATCAACCTTCACTCGTCTCATTAAGATATTTCACGACATAATCCTGTCGAATGATGCATAAAAAATCTCCAAATTCTACCTTCAAGCATTAAATGCTAAATGCCTACATTTATGGAAGTGGTGTGAACCGAATTCACTCATTATCCATAAATTCACCGGGCATCTTCTAGGTAGACTTCTCGATTTACATAATAATGTTAACCGTTATTTTGCAACCAATTATCTTAATCGAGTTTAACGATTGTATTGTAGCACATTAATAACTATATCGAGCAAGTCTATGGTTTCTTCCTCGCTGAGAAACATTCCACTTTGAGGAGGCGGGCCGAGCATCACCCCAAGACTATGCGATAGCCTATTTCTGAGCATGGAATACTCTATTCTCTGCTAAAATCAGAGACACCTCCTCGTATTCTTTCGATAAACCAACCAGTGTTTTGAGTAGTTATCAGACAGAATGTCACTACTCAAAATCTCCCACTAGCTTGTATCTCTCACTAGACCCCGAAGGTCATGGTGAACAAGCTATGTTACCCCTTCAAAACTATTACCCTTTCCCGATTGAAAGGAAACTTAGTCATTGTTCCTTTGAGATAGTGTTCCTAGACTGGGAGATAGGAATCACCCTTAGCCAGTCGTCAGGTCTTATCTCTAGGATATATGCACTAATTAATAGATATTGAAGGGTCGTTTATCTTAATACGGAAACCTTTTACCTTTAATAGTTTTAGATGTGTTACACATACTTATTCAGCTGTTCTAAGTGGTTCTGACTTTATCAAACAAAAGTCCGAGTCTCGGATTCGTACTACAAATGTCATATTCACTTTCTATGAGGTAACAATATATCGAGTTGAAAGTGAATCCAATTGTTTCAACGAATCTGTAAACAGAAAAATAAATTTTTCTGTGATATTCAAGGATAGAATCCGAAATTCATTTCCTTATATCACTCCCACTATTCTAGCTGAAATTACTGCCCGTTGTTACTTTATTAATGCACAGCTTCATTGTTCTTCCAAAGAACTAAGCCACTGAGTCAAGTTACTCGGTTAAGAAAGTCGCTAAGGATTCATTGGTTAGTGATCCGAAATCACTTTCCTTATCCTATACTTTCTGTAATTAATTTTTCGGTTTAGCCTCAAAACTTTAGTTAAGATGATTAACACTTATAGACATTCTTTCCCATTCTCAACTTTCCTTAAAAGGAAATAGTCTTGAACTAGCAGTTCAATTGAGTAGACACTACTCGTGAACTGTGGGATGTCTAATGAAAGCGTTATCCAGTGGGACTAATTTTCTAATAAATTAGAAATACAACAGATAAAAGCTCCCACTAGTTTATCGGTTCCAAATACCGTCTAACTAGCGACACTTTAATTTATGATTCTCCAATTTTTCTATTAGAAAATTTCTCGTGTAGACACTACACAATTAAAATTCACTAGAAGAATTTTGTCGTCCCAATCATCTTTCAAACTAACTACGGTTGTCTCTCGTTCTGCACGAGTGACAGCAGTGACATGCCTATTTACGTCACTTAAGTTTTGAAGGCTCAAGAGAAATATCTCTTCCGAAAAATTAATCGCATGCAAGAACAATAAGTACAACGTTCTAGTTACTTACCACTTTTTAACGAAGTCATTACTAGTCAATTTTACACTAGCAGTCTAGCACCTTAGAGAGATATATATATTACAGTTGTAAATAAAATTTGACAGAAAATAAATCCAAATCATACACTACTAAAATTTTAGGAACATAAACTAAGTACTTATAGTCTATCCTACCGTTCCAAGGATTTAATCTAATGCCTCAAAGCGCCTTAGGGTAGGTCAAAGAGGTTTCGATTAATATTGAAGATCAGTTGAGAATCGAACATCTCATTTGTGATCGTCAATCACCTTTCCTTTTTCACCCAAGGTACTACCAAAAATACCTTTTATGAGTGTGACCCTCTGTCTCGATTTTTAGGTAGACCCCAGTGTGTGCCGCTTAGGGTCGGTCGGTGACCCGACGAGTACCCAAAATCCTATCCTTTCGGAGACCAAGCCTTGAATTTTGATAGCGGTGAAGGCCTTCCTTAGGAGGCCGGTCCCAGGCGCACGAGGCGTCACCATTCTCTCACGTTGCTTGTGTCAACAAAGAGAGGCCGTGGGGTCGGCCGTCGCCTCTCCCGCTCCCACTCAATATTTTGAAAAAGTGGTGGGTTTATCGATCACGTTTTGGACTTGATGTTACATTAAGGAACAATAAATCATAGGCCCGAATGTTGTCGGTTATGGGGCTAGCCCACCCGACCTATTCGTTAGAACATATGTGGCCGTCGGACGGGTCAAGGCTAGAGAGCTCCGTTGAGCCGTAGTGGCTCTTCGGATGGCTCGGTATTGCGGCACCCGTGCAAACGCCACACGTGGAGGTGAAGTCGATTGAGCCGTAGCTACCGTTGACCACCCAACCGTGGTTAAACCACTTCGAACCTGTTTGCCCGTGATTATCCAATCCTTAAACATCAAACTTTCACGTAGACACTACGAACAAAACGTAATCTCGCTCTTGGTAAGGTGGAATTCACCGAGAATCCAACACCTTAACCACGAGGTTTCGGGATTTTACTCTTATGCTTTCGCAGTGGGATTCACCGAGAATCCATCACCCAACCTCGACGATTGAAAAAACCCGTGTTCCTCGGTTTTACCCTAATTAGTTTCTAATTAATATCAAACAATTAATTAAAACTAATCGTGTGTTTTATACATGCCTAACTAATTCCTCAATTAATTTCTACATGTATGCATATGGAGTGGAATTCATGATATGATGCATGTCATGGCAATTTTCCGATTCTACTCATACAATCTACACATGTATACTAGTGCGGAAAATAAACACCGAGATGGACCGTTGGCACCCCCGTAACTAATCTACTCGAAAAAATTAAAACCCTAATCTGCAGCTGGATAGAATCTTCGATGATCGGCATATCAAACGAACTTGGATCGGGATGAAACTTTCCAGATCTGATCTTCATTCTTTAGACTTCAAGATGGACGGTCGGATCGGAGCTTTGACTTGTCAATCTTCCTCAGTGAGCCGCCCAACTTGCTGCTGAAACAGACTCTCACAGCAGCGCATCATATACTTCCCGAGATCGATCGGGGATGAAGATGAATCCCGATCGTCCTGAAAATTTTATCTCACGTCCAAAACTCCATGATTATCGATCTGACCGGTCGGATTTTAATTTGAACGGTCCAATTGTTCCCAGAAAATCGAAGAAGTCACAGTTAGGGTTTCTGTGAATCCTGCGTTTTTCTGTTACAGCAGCCACTTCGCAGCAACGAACGGAAACCTAAACGGACTCTGATCGACACCAAAATTTGTGGGATTGTTCATCAACTTCCAATCTTGATTCTGACCGGAGGGATCTTCGTTTTAACGGCTCAAACAACGGAAAAAACGAAAAGACTAAACAGCTAATGTACAGAACTATTTTCTGGAAATTAAAATTGCAATAATACATGAATTACATAATTTCCTATACTCATATGAACGAATTTTCATCGTTTATATGATTTTACAATAGATCTAACGGGAAAACGGTGCCAACCCCAATCCATCTCTTCAACCATAGCAATTTAAAAATTATTAATACATAATAATAAGTAAAATATCACCTACATGCAATTCCACTCCTTTAAATCGTTTAATTATGATTATGACTATATAAATCGTGGAACCTGGCTCCGATACCACATGAAGGATGCAGGTTCTTAGATCTAAACGAATTAGATCTACGCGCAGCGGATGGATCACGATTTATATGACACAACTCATAATTAAAGGACTTAAGTTACTACAAGGGGGTTAAGATCATGTTACCAATATAGGGAAGAGAAGCCTTGATCTTCCGATGTGTTCTCCAAACGGCGGTTGGTGGACACCCTTCTTGATACACGAGCCTCCTTGATATGCAACTGAGAAAAATCCCAAGATTTTTCCAACTCAACCCTAAGAATAGAGGCCGAAATTTTTCGCCAATTTCTGTCGGTGAATAGTGACGTGAATAGTACCTCGCCATTAGACTTGGGAGAACTCTCTTTATATAGGAGAGTAATCAATGTCCTCCAAGGATTAAATAATTAAGTGATAATTATCACATTAATCCTTTTCCAAATAAAAGATAAATAAAATGATTATCCCAAACAAATTAGGATAAATCATATTATTATCTAATATTCCATGAATTATCATTTAACAAATAAAAGATAAATCACATGTCAAATAATTATCCAAGAAAACTAATTTCTCTCTAATTAAATGATGATATTGGCGCCACCTTTAGGGTCAAAAAGCCCATAAAATGTCTTTTATGTGTATTATATTATTTAAATTTCAACTAAATAATATACATGCATATCAATTAATTAATTAGTCAAACCAATTAATTATCATCGAGGCCCAAGTAACAAGATTACTAGTCCGAATTACAAAAGCCACATCGGGGACCATGGACCTATAACCAGTAGCTCAATAATTAATTATTCATCGAGCGTAAAGTACATTAATTATTAATTTCGGGATTACGCCACCATAAACCCGGAAATCAACTCTACCGATTATAGATGTATACTTATACTCAACCCATGTAGCTTAATAAGCGTCCATTGATATAATCACTACATACGGATTAACCCTCCATAGACTCGTCCCATTCGGTGGGAAGTCTCCGTGAACCCGACTCGAAATATCTTATCCTTATTTACCATTAACCCCTAATGATCAATTAGTACACATATCGACTAGTAGCTAATTAGTCAAATGTGAACTCCCGGATCGATCACTTTCTTAGGGCTAACAAACAAGGGATCGCTCTCTACTTCCCTTGAGGAAGGAATGGATTCCATGTCTGTGAAAATCGAACTACTCACTCATCCTGGAGATAGTGCCAATGAGAAGTGGCTTGGAACACATATTAAAGTGAACCGTAACTAACACATCAAACACTACCCGGGACAAGCGGATCCCGTGATCACATCGAGATTAAGGTTGATCCATATATGATCATCTAATGATTTAATAAGATTCCTCGATTACGGAATTATACCGAGAAATACAGATTAAATCGGTCCAAATCTATATGAATGCCATCATATATAAATGCCCCACGTAGTACCCCCTGCACCGACAGTCCGATAAGACTATCACACCCTAAGGTGTTCAGGCGCATTATTGGTGTTTTAATCAAGAGACCCTAAACTCGATTAAGTTCACCACGGACTAACAGCTTTAAGTATATCACCACTAACTCAATCCTCACGTGTAATCCATACAATTGAGTTAAGTGGTTACATCTGAGATATACTTAGGGTTTGCAAAGCGATGTATTACTTTACAAGCACAAAGCAAGTAATAAGGTAAGATAAATTCTGCTATTCATTATTAAAAACAATTACACAAATTGTCTTTCGGGCACTACACCTAACAAAAAGCACCTCTGGAACTTGTCAAATGCTAGGCAGCAGACTAGTTTCATGGTTTAGCAAAGAGCAAAACTCCATATCTACATCAACAGCTGAAGCAGAATATATAGCAGCAGGTAGTTTTTGTGCACAATTACTTTGGATTAGACAATAGCTAAGGGATTATGGAGTGGAGGAGAAAACAATTCCAATCATGTGTGATAACACAAGTGCAATATCTATTACTGAAAATCTAGTGTCACATTCAAGAACAAAGCACATTGATGTGAGACATCATTTTATCAGAGATCATGTTGAAAAAGGGGATATCATTTTAAAATACATATCCACTGAAGATCAATTGGCTGACATCTTCACAAAACCACTCAATCATGAAAGATTTAGCATGTTGAGAACTGAGTTAGGAATGATTGAAATTGACTAAGTACCAAAGAGCGGCTAACTGGAGTATTCGGCTAAGTAACTTCATTAGCTGTTCAAACCTTTGCCGTTACAGGAGATGTAGCAAATAAGGCACTGGTATCCAGCAAAGTTGACATAACAGATTGTTAGGAACAGGAAGAAAAGCGGCTTAGTGAAAGAGTTACTACATCGGCTAAGTGACCAGCCAAGGCACTCCACCGAAATTTGGAGTCATGGGCAAATAACAGTGTGAACAAAATCTATTTTTTTTACACGTGGAGAATAAGGGAGTTATGGAAGATTATCCTGAAGTTGATTACACATGTGGAGTGTTAGTAATATCATCCGCAACGGAAGCGATTTTAAGGATCTAGATCTATAAAATACACGTAATAAAATAACTAGATCTATATCTACAAAGGGGTTGTAGATCATACCTCTTGGATCTCAAAATCCAAGTTGAAGAACCGCAATAGGATGAATGAAAGATTGTGTGAAGAGCACCACGATCTTCCGTACGTGTGATCCAAGCAACTCCCGGTGGAAGGAAATTCTCGACTCGAACCCTTCCGATATGCTACCCGGAAAAATCTCCAAGATTTTTCCCCTTTAATCCCCTTGGCCGAAAATATTTTCCTTCTCTCTCTAAGAGATGAAGTCGAAATTATTGTGTGTCGTAAGGCTTGGGAGAACTCTCTTTATATAGGAGAGTAAAACTTAACCTCCAAGGATTTAATAATTAATACAAAATCAATTATAATAATCCCATTAAATAAAAGATAATCCCATAATATTCTAGAACAAATCTAGAATAATATTTATCTTTATTTCTTTCCATAAATATTTATCCAATAAATATTTTGTGCACATGTCTTATTAATACACAAGAAAAATAATTCTTGTTTCCTAAAAACATGTGTTGGCCGAAAAAATGAATATTGACCTAGTCAATATTATTTTTTGCCATAACACACTAATTATGCCAAGATTATGAAAAAACCTTTTTCACATATTTAATTATTTAGCCCAACTAATTTAATAGTTCACTAAACAATTAATTCACATATAATAAAGTCCAATAAGAACTAAATTAATATTATTAGGATTCGACGTCCGAGAATAGCTATGCTATATTAGGAGGCACGTCGGGGACCATAGACTAATAATCAGCGGCTCCGATAAATCAAATAAATAATTATCTTACGAACAGAATAATTATATTCGATAAATCAATCACAGGAATATGCCACCATAATCCCGTGACTGAACTCCTCCGATTATAAGATTATATTTATCTCCTCACGAGAATAATAATAAGCGTCCATTGATATAATCATTTCATATGGATTAATCCTCCATAGACTATTCATTTTAAATCGGGAAGTTACCGTTAACCCTTTTTAGAACCTCTTATCCTTATTTACCATTAACCCCCTAGTGATCAATTAATTCATACAACTCACTGGTAGCTAATCAGTGTAATATGAACTCGCGCGATCAATCAGTTTCTAAGATTAACAAATAAGGGAACTATCTATCTACTTCCATAAATGGAAGGAATGGATTCCGTATCTGTGATAACACGAGACTACTCACTCAATCCAATACAATGCCAAGATGGGGTAATTCGGACCACGACTCGGTGTAATCCTTAACCGTCAAGTCAAACTTCATACTTGATTCAAGCGGCTTGACTGTGATCACCTCAGGATTAAGATATATCCATAAATATGATCATCCATTGATTCGATAAGACTTCTCGATTACGGAATTATATCATGAACTCTAATCAAATCGGTCCAGCCTTATATGATATATCTATCATATATAAATGCCCCATTAGGTTCTCTTAACCGAAAGTCCGGATAGGACTATCACACCTATTGTGTTCTGGGCGTATTAATAGCACGTCAAAGGAGAGACCCGATACTCTCAATTAACTTCACTACGGGCTAATTGTATTTTAAGTACATCTTCACTAACTCAATCCTCTCGTGTATATCCCATACACTGAGTTAAGTGATTACATAAACGATATACTTTAGGGTTTTATGTAGTGTAAATACTATTGTCACATCGGTGATTATGAGAATAATAAATATGAATAATAATATCATTTCATTTATTAAATAAAACAATTACAAAATTGTCTTTCGGGCATCACACCTAACATGGAGATCAATTTATAATTATAGAGGTAATTATGTTATTTTTTTACAAACGCCTCCATTCCCGGGCTCTATCATTACTTACCACAATCCACTCCCACACTTCACTCGAATATCGCGATTTACATACACAAAATCACGCCAGTATGTCATAAAATCCTTCCACATTCAAACCAAGTTCACACTACCCAAATCATCCAATATAAACGATACTTAGAGATTTTCAGAAATCTTTACACTCTTTTGCAAAATTACAAACCCTACTTTTGATTCTTTCTGAAAACTCAAAGTGCTCTTCTCTAAACATCAATCAATTATCAATGGCTTCATCTTCCACAATCTCTCCCACTGAAAAATTCTATGAGAAATCCATCATCACTGGCTCATTTTTCAAACATGAACACTATCTCTCTTTCTGTGACAATGATGCAAAAGCTCAACGCTTGGTTGATTGCTGTTCAAATCTGGGGTTAATGACCTTCCTAAACCCCCCAATCACTGGAATCTACTATGAAAATCTGATCGCATTTTGGAAAAATGCCAAGTTTGTGCCCAGCACAAAGAAAACGGAGGTCGATTGCATAAAAAGTTCAATATTTGGGAAAGAGGTAGTCATAACGCCTGGACTTCTCAATAGGTTCCTACAACTACCAATAATAGGTCCAGCTAATGTAAAGTTTGTGAAGATTGACATCACGAAATTCTGGGCTGAGATAGCCAAAAACCCTAAGAAAAACAGCAAAACATACAATCTCCCTAGATCAACGCTAAAGCTTCTGTTTGCTGAATTTGCACCAGTCATCACCAATAATATCGAAGGCAAAAAAGGGTCAATGGAAAACTTAACTGAGTTGCGGATCAAACTGATGGCTATTATCTACGAAGGTACCAAATTCGACTGGGCAACATTTGTATTAAATAGATTGAAGGATCAGATTCAAAAGGAAATTGATTTATCAACTACGGCACCAAGCATGGGTTTGCAGAAGAAAGGTGATTTCTGGGAGAGGAAATCATATGGGTTCCCTCTTCAACACCTGTTCAACGCATTGAAAGTAAAACCCACAAATTTTCAGCCTCCACACAGGTCTAAGGTAATGTTTACCTACATCAAGGCATCCATGAAACCCAAACCAATTGCTGGGAGCAATAGAAAACAACTTGAAAGCAGCAGATCAGGAGTGGGACGAAGAACCAGATCACAGATGACACAAGAGAACACCTCAATGACTAGTACCAAAGAATGTGAATGACCCCGTGACAATCGGTGATGATACAAAGAATGTAAGAAGAAAAACAACAACAAGAGGAAATCACCTACCGGAGGAAGGAGAGGAAGGATATAGAATTACTTCATCTGAAGATGAAGATATGGATGAGGAAGAAGCTGAGGCAGAGGATGAACATTCTGAAGGTGACCATCTTGAAGCTGATCCGGAAACCATGGAGACATCTGATGATGATCTAACTCTTCAAGAGGTACTTTTCAAGAGCCTCAGAAAAGTTGATGAACAGCCAAGTGAGCCAGCTGATCAAACTCACTTCGCTGAACTTGTCAACTCCCCCACTATTTACCAAGGGGGAACACCAGCAGAAAAAGATGGAAAAGCAAGCATTCCTCCACAACCTCTCAATGACACTAAGGTTGAAGAGGAACAAGTGGAAGAACAAGAAACAGTGTAAGAAAGAAAAAAAAAAGACAGAAGGTGAACAGGAAGAGGATGAGGAGAACAACGAGAAAGAGGAAGATGAAGATGAAGAGGAGGTTAATGTGACACCAGAGGAAATTAATCCAGAAAGAATCTTCAACCTGGACATTCAACCTCTCATTGTGGACAGGGAAAGGCAATATCACAACAGGCAAAACCTGAAGACTGCCTTAAGGAGTGGAGCAACCTCTTTCAACCACAAGATACAAGCCCTCATCAGCCAGATCAAGATACAAGATGAGGTCATGGAAAGACAAGGAAACTTGCTTTGCAACCTCCTGCAACTTATTTCTCATCATGTCTAATCCAACCTTGAGTTTCATGCTGAAACGATTGACAACAATCTCAAACCGTTGGTGGACACTTTAAATGCTCACACTCATCAAATTCAGCATATGAATGAGATAATGAAGCATTCTGGGCAACAACTTGACACCCTTCTCAAAATTGTTGAGGCAAACAAAAAAATACTGGAGAGAAAGTATGGTCCTCTTCCCGAGTCTGAAGCAGCAACTGCAGATCTTGAAGCACTTTTTGGTGCTGCCAAAAAGGGGGAAGGAAGCGCAAAGCCTGAAAGATCCAGTAAAAAGGAGGCAAGCCCAACAGAAAAGGGCAAGGGCAGCAAAGGCAAAGGGGAGGCAAGCCCAACCGAAAAGGGCAAGGGCAGCAAAGGCAAAGGCATCAGGTTTGAAGAAATGAAGAAGTATACCTTATACTTAATTTGAATTATTTCTATTCTGCCTTTGTCTTTGAATAAAAAGATGCAATATCTTATTGCCCTTGAATGGATGAATAAAATTGTTGAGTTTCATTCTGTTAATTATTATGAAAAATTTGGCTTACTTATGTTCAGGATTATGAGGGTTTTGGCATCATCAAAAAGGGGGAAATTGTTAGTAACATTTTATTATGTTTTGATGATTGCCATACTAGCTGTTATAGCAAACCTGAAATAAGTTAGAATTCTCTGTATAAGTCCTTACTTAGAGTCTGACATATTGTTTAAGTTAAGTCAGACAAGTATTGTACTAGTTGGTAGGACGGAAAAGTAAAACAGTCATTCGGCAGAGTGAAGCCAGCCAAGCACCAGCAGAGAAGCGATGAAGACTTAATGGTTTGACTTATAACCAAGGAAGTGCATGATGACCTTGGATAAGTCTAAGTATGTTTCAAGTGATGAAATTTAATGTTCAAATATGGTGTACACTGATCTCACCCAAATCAATGATCAGTGAAGTACAAAGATTCTCCTTAAACTAAAGTGATGAAGGAAACAGTGAATCGGCAGAGTAAACTGACTTTCGGCAAAGTGAAGGCAAAAACAGTGAAGGATGATCTAAACGACAAAGTCAGATAGATCACTCGACCGTTCAGAGAACGGAGAAGTAATCCTTATCAGAACAGAATTGAAATGTGTTGAAGATTCAGAGGATCATACATTTAATGCACAATTAATAAAGGATCAATCAAGGACGGATTTTCTGCTATACATTTGAAGGAAAATCCGATCACTAAAATCAAGGAGAATATAATTAAAGGGGAATCAATAATAAAATCAAGGATTATTCCCTTCATAAATATAGCCAACGGACGGAATTTCAAATCCAGGATATTCAAGGCTATAAATAGAAGGCATTGACAGACAGATAAAGACAACAACAAGAAAAAGAAAATCGAGCAGATACTCTGTCAATTTGAAAAGCCTTCTCTCTGAAGTTACAAGGATTTCTCTAGAGATCAACTCAGACATTAGAACTACAATTTCATATTCAGCACTGAGATTGATCAATCATGTTTGTGAATCTTATTCACAATAAACTGAAGCAACTGAATCAAAAGTCATCTGAGAAGAAGTTGTGTTTGTAATAGCTGCAGAAGGATTTGATCTCAAGGAGCAGTGAAAGAGACTAAATCACTGAAGCTGTTGCAGTCAAGGAGTGATAGTCTTGTAGATTGTGAAGCTTGGGAAGTCAAGGACAATCATACTATTGTATCTGTGAAAACAATAATGAATTCTTCCAATCATCACAGGAGAAGAGTGGATTAAGGGATTACACCACCCTGAACCACTATAAGCCTTGTGTCAATCTACTTTCTGCAATTTACCTTACTGCATTCATTTATATTGCCTAGATTATAATCTATATCTGTGATTGTTTAAACTGCTTTGAAACAACATAGTAAGAAGGGACTTATCCGCTGCCCAAAAGCTTTTAAACACAAGAAAAGTTTTTGAAACTCCACTATAGTCATTCACCCCCCCCCCCCTCTGACTATAGTTTTACCCTTCTCTAGGACCAACAAGTTCCACAACTTTCAGTTTCCATTTCAGTTCTGATGCTCCAAAACATGGTTTCAACTTCCGTGACTCAGTTTTCATAGAACCAGTTCCTAGTTGTTTCTTGAGAAGTCAATTTTCATGCAAAACAGATTGAGTTTTCTTTGGTTCCCAT
Organism: Gentiana macrophylla; assembly: GCA_026214975.1. Lineage (NCBI taxonomy): Eukaryota > Viridiplantae > Streptophyta > Magnoliopsida > Gentianales > Gentianaceae > Gentiana > Gentiana macrophylla. The sequence continues at coordinate 64,831,194 of CM047807.1, forward strand.
ACCTTCATGGGTGCATTCTGGTTAGTTTTTTGATGAATTCTTGAAGACGGTTTCTTCTTGACTAAGTTAATTTCCTTTTATAGAGCTTTGAATATCTTAAAGATTGAGCTCATTTCTCTCATATATCTTTCTTGACCTTTTGACTTGTCAAACTTATTTCTATTCTTATTGCTGGATCTATCAGTTTTCATATAGGTCTGTTGCCTTTGAACGACAGTTCTGTATGAAGGCTTAATCTAATGAGCTTTGTGAAATCGAATTGATTTAGCAAATCCAATCTTGATCATTAGGAAAGAATCTACCTTTCCTTCTGACTCTTGTATCCTTTGGATGATAAACATCCCTTGGCATATTAGATTCAATTGGTATGTTCTTGTTCTTAACTTATCTTTGGTCAGGTTTGCCATGTCTACCTCTATACTAAGTGTTTTTGTATGATCAGTCAGTTTGCTGAGTTCTGACTGATCTTTCAGTTTTATACTAATAAAGTTTGGTTGGATTTTCGTCAGTTCTAGCAGTTTCAGGCTTTCTTTGAGGTTTGGACTTTTGTGCAGCCACAAATTTAGGAATAGTTTTACTAGGTCCAGTCTTAAATCTTTGTTGATGGTCAAATCCTAAGCCAGTTCTGTCTCAATATGGCATTCTAGGTTTGAACTGAACTCAAGATGTCGGATTTACTGGTGAATCAGAGACATTTATTGCTTCATCTATGTCATCTTGATTTTCAGTAAATCTAACTTCTTGTGTTCTACTTCTGGACTTGACAATGTTTAGTTCATTATTCAGTCGTAGAATTTCAGCTTTCAATAATTCCTTTTCCTTCTTGATATTCTCATAATTCTTTTGAATCTCCTCTAATTCCTTCATGAGTATATATAAGGTCTCACTGAAATCAAAATTTCTATCATTGTTTAAGGCAATGGAACATGATCTAGATGTGGAAACATTTACCTCTTCACAGTTGATGAGTGTCGGATCACTTTCAGTCATAACTTGCTTTCCTTTGTTCATTATGAGTGGATTTTTCATTGTTTCAGCTCTGAAGAAAATGATTTCTTCATCATTTTCAATGTGAATCCCGGGTGAGAAACTCAATGGTATGATCTGAGTAATTTTTGTATCATCTTGAGCAATTTTCTTGCTTGAATTCATTTCTGGATCATCAACTAACACTTCAAGCAATCTTTCTTTGGTATCAGCAACTAGTGCCTGCAATTTGTTCTTGTATCCATAAAATCTCATAAATGAGCAATCAAATAAGCTTCTAAAGTGATTTTTGGAGTTCATGATTCAAGTTTAAAAACTTTTGAAAACTTAAACCAACAAACTGATAAAAACTGGTTAGGGATCTTCTGTTGAACAGAAACTCTGCTCCAATACCAATTGTTGGTCCTTTCCAAAAGTCTAGACACAACGTTAGAAGGGGGTGAATAAACTTGTCACCAAAAACTTTAAGACTTGAACAAAATTGGGTTCAATTAAAACTTGTGTGGAGTTAAGTTAACTGGGCTGACTAAAGGTCAACATACTTTTGCTCAAACTGAGGTAACCGGTAGGGGAATATAATTAATAGCCTTTTTAATAAGTTATCAGTTTACAATTTGAAATATGTTGTGCTAACGCAGTAACTGGTGTTAACTGTGTTAGTGCTATAGAGGTTCAACAATAATAAATGTTGTAAATAAAATACGTAAAGTAAATAGCACAAAACGTATAGAGGTTCCTGGTGGTGTAATCTTGTCATTCCTCTCTTCTCCGGTGATGTTGGAGGAAATTCACTGATTTTCCATGACTATTCCCTAGCTTCACAATCTCCGAGCCATAGTCCTTAACAGGTAGACTTGTTGTATCACTAAGTTTGCTCCACTGGTCCTTGAAGGGTAGAATTTCCTTTTCACCAGCTCATCACAGTGGATACAATCTTCCTGACTGCACCTCAACTGTCCTTCACACCTTCTTGGTGTTTCAAGTCTAAACCTTTGTAAAAACAAAGTAGAGACCTGAATCAAAAGAATGGTTCAACTTGTGATTTGTGCTTCTCCTTCTTGATGAGTATGATAAGCACAAAGAGATCTGAATTCTTCAAGTGTTATCTTCACTGGATGATTTCTTGAATGCTCTTAAAACAAAACACTTAGAAGTTTTCTTGATCTTGATCTTGCAATTAAGATATAGCACGAGTTCTATAAAACTTGTTCTTTCCCCTTATTCTTGATTTTTCACAATGAATTAATCCTTAGAACTCTTCACTTCTTCTTGAAGTAAATATGATCTATTTATAGGGGTTTTTCCAATGTTTGAATTTTAATCCTTATAGCCGATGGTGGTCCTTCTTGTATACGTTGAGTGCCAGTGTCCTTTTGGATAGTTTATTAACCAATCGGATTTCTTGATCTTCAACATTGTGATTCTTCTTCAGTTTTGGTATTATATGACTTTATCTAAACCGAGTTTTAGGTGCCTCAGTTTTGGCTTATACTGAGCTTTCAGTTTATAGAGCATTAACTCAATTTTTTCTTTTCTACAAAAAATGAGTACTCTATCTTTATCTGATCTTGATTGACTGGATCAGAGTACACCATTTTATCTCATATCATCTAAGATGTCATTGTCCTTATGTATCTTAGGACTTTATACAAGATCTATAGAGTCGTTTCAAGCCATCACAGACTTCTATGAATTCTAACTTTACAGTCTTGGCTTTAGTCTTCATAAACTAAGTTTGTACCCTCAGTTCTTCAATCTTCAGTAACTAAGTCTGTGTCCCTCAGCCTTCAGCATTTATAGATAAGCCAACTGAGTCGGTTCCCTCAAAGAGCTTACCTTCTTTACACTTCAGTTTTGAGAACGATTAAGTGTATGTGCAATCTCAGTAATCTTTCTAAAGTCAGTTTCTCAGTTTTGATCTAATCTATTACAGTGCTTGTCTGATTTAACTTATACAATAATCAGACTCTAGTGAATCCTATACTTTTAGTTTTATACATCTTTTTGCTTTGAAATATAACAGCTAGTTATGGCACTCCATCAATGGGGTTTACAAAAATAAATAACCAAGTGATGAATCATCATCAAAACATAAATTTTATTTCCAACAAGATGAAAGCTGGAGAGGATTTCCTTATCATGTGAGAAGACCAGATGACAAAGACAGATTAGGTGTAATCCAGCAACGGCCTGTATCTGGATCTGGAAGTCGTCAAAGAAATGGTTCTGGAAGAGGCCGAAGTCAGTAAAGGACGAGTGAAACTGGCTGTTCAGAGCAGTGAAGATACTCTGGTAGTCATCGAAGAAGAAGCTCTTCACACAGATACAAGGAGACACATGAGGAGGAAGTCAATAGAGTAGTAAGGGAATTTTTTCAAAACTGTGACACCATTTATCTAGATCAAACTAAAGATGAAGCTAGGATAGAGTGGTTAGGATTACAAGACAGAAGTCTACATCTTGATATGGTCAAACTCATGCAGGAGCTAAAGGCAGGTTATACAGAAAGAAGAAGACACTAGCTGAGGGGGAACCTGGTTCCTCCAGCAGACCAGCACAAGAAGGACCCACCAGTAGAGAGAATCAGCCAAGACCAGCTTATGTCCTTAGATTAGTACAATGTCATGATGAGTTAACTAAAGAAGAACATATGGAGTTTCCGAATTTGAAGAAAATCTTCAGACCCATGTCAAGACTAAATAGTCAGCAACAGTGGACAATGTATAAAGATCTAAAAAAGGTAGAACCACGTGTTGAAGAGGCAAGGGACAAATTGTTGTAGTATTTTGAGAAACCAGAAGCTCGTGAAACCTTGCCTGATTTTAACAGACTGGTTGACAAAAGTTTTTTCAGTGGTCTATCACATACTACTACATTTGAGTATTGGAAGTGGAAATTTCCATAAGTAGACTTCACTGACATGATGGGCACCCACACAGCCAAGTTCATGAGGTATAAGGAAAGACTCAGACACATGTAATTGTAATAACTTTATCTTGAACTTTTGGCCTTTATGGATGAATAATAAAAGGTTTTTCTTTGTCTTTTTTGTTATTATTATTCATATTTACTTATGCTCAGACTTAAGGGGGTTTTGACAACATCAAAAAAGGGAAAATTGTTTGGAACATTTTATTTAGTATTCATGATGGCCATACTAGTTATTATAGCAAACCTGATATAAGTTAGAATTGCATGTATAGGCTTTGTTTAGAAACCTAATATTGAACAGGTTAATCACACTAAGCACAGTTAAAGTAGTCTTGTAGGACAACTAAGTGAAGTAAAGATAGAAGAATAACTGAGTGAGAAGGATGAGGATCCAGACTCAGTGAAGTGAAGACCTGTGGACTGACTTACATCCAAGGAAGTCTGTGATAACCTTGAGTAATTCTAAGATATCAGATAAATGATGGAATCAAATTTTCTTAAATATGGTGTACACTGACCTCACCCAAAATAATGGTCGGTGAAGTTAAATTGATCTGCTAAAGCAGCGATGTAGTACCAGCAAAGTAATGAATGATTCTGATAGTCAAGAAAGCTAAGTGAAGATGTGGCAGCAGAGTAAAAGATCAACAGATGAATGAACTCAGTGATATCTAAGTAAAGGAGAGTCAGCTGAGTCATTGAGCTGTAAGAGTTTGAATTTCAAGTTCAGACACAAGAAAAATATGGAAGACAAAGCAATTAATACAGAATCATCAAGAAGGGATTTTAAGATAAACATTGGGAATAAAATCTGAATAACTAAAATCAAAGAAGATTAAATCAAGACAAAATCAAGGAATATTCTCCACATTAACTAGCCAACGGACGGAAATTCAAATTAAAGGAATTTTGGCTATAAATTGAAGGCATTGATAGATGGGCAAAGACAACGAAGTATTCTTAAGAAATCCTAAGGGACAAAACTCTGATAAATTCAAGTCTTCATAATCTCGATCTTTAAAGAAATATTCAGAAACTCAAGTTTAGAAATATTTAGATTCTTAAATAGAAATATTCAGCCTGAACATGATCGGTTTCTTGAATTCCTCAAATTTAGGTCATTCTCAAACAACTGAATCAGAGGAATCTGAGAATGAGTTGTGAGCTGTGATAGCTGCTGAAGGATCAGTTCTGAAGGAGCGGTGTGAGAAGCTTAACTATTGTATTAGTGAAAACAATAGTGAATTCCTCCGATCATCAGATGAGATCTTGGGCTCTGGTGCCACAGATCAGATTGTAGGATCATTAGATCTATTACGCAATCCCAAACCTTCACTTATTATAAGAATGGGATTACCTAATGTAAATAATGTTTATGTTAAACATATGGGACAACTAAGGCTAAACCCTCAGCTGGTCTTGCATGATGTATTTTACATTCCTTGTTTTAAGTATAACATTATATCTTTACCTTCTTTTATTAATCATACAAAAGGTGCAACTATTTTTTTTGCTAATATGTGTGTTTTGCAAGACAAGAACAAGAAATTTAATGGTTCAGCTAAGTTACATAGAGGACTATATGTCATGGATCAGCCATTAGACTAGATGATGCTCTTTTATGGCACTACAAACTAGGACACTTGCCAGAAGAGAGACTGCAAGTTATTAGTTCACAGTCTGCTGATGTCAAATTTGTAATTATGACCTTTGTTATGTCTGTCGTATGGAAAAATTAAATAAAAATCCCTTTCCATTAAGTACAACTCATATAAACTAATTTTGATCTTGTTCATATGGATATTTGTGGACCCTTGAAGTAACATAATGCGCATGGACAACAATATTTACTTACTAATCTAGATCATTGTTCTAGATTTACTTGGGTTTTTCTTATAAGGCATGTTAGGAACATTTAATAGTTTGATGATGGCCATACGAGCTGTTAAAACAGGCCTGAAATAAGTTAGAATGAATATTATAGGCTTTACTTAGAAGTCTGACATGTTGTATAAGTTCAGTCCGACAACCACTATACTAGACATGTAGGCCTGCTTAGAAAAGATAAAAGACCAACTCAGTGAAGTCAGCCAAGGCACAGTTAAGTGAAGACCTATGGAATGACTTACAACCAAGGAAGTCTATGATGACCTTAGGTAAGTCTAAGATATTGTACAAATCGTGAAACTTAATTTTCTATAATATGGTGTTCACTGATCTCACACAAAACTAATGACTAGTGAAGTAAATGGTTATCGGTTGATAAACAACAGCCAAGTAAAAGATCGAGAAGCAAATTAAAGCTGAAACTTGACTAGTGGAGTAACTGAGGAAGCAGCCAAGTGAAGCAATCACTTAGCTGGTGAAGTAAAACAGAGACAACTAAGTGAAGCAAGCTGTCTATACCTGTTCAAAAATGTGAAGAATGTGGAAGATCAAGCAATTAATGCAGAATCAAACAAGGACGTATTTTATTATGAACGTTTAATTAAAATCTAGATCAGTAAAATCAAGGAGGATTGAATCAAGACAAAATCAAGGAATATTCTGAGCATTAAATAGCCAACGAACTGAATTTCAAAAATTAAGGGATTTATGGCTATAAGTATAAGGCATTGACAGAGAAAAGATATACAAAATTACACAAATAACAAGAACGAATTTTACAAGTACCAAAACTCTATCAAAATTACAAGCCTTTCTCTTTGTTCTTACAAGCAATATTCAAAGAATCAAACTTAGAAATCATACCAGAAAAGATACAATATAGTTGAGTATTTACCAAATTTGTGAATCCTGAATTCACGGAAACTTTAAGGATCTGTTTGATCAAGCAATAGAATCATTCAGTCTGAGAAAGAATTGCAGATTTGTGATAGCTGCTAAAAGATTTGTTCCCAATGAGCAGTGTGAAGGAGACTGAGTCTCTGAAGCTTTTGTAGCCAGGGCGTGATAGTCTATAGATTGTGAAGATTGTGTAGCCAAGGACAATCATACTATTGTATTGTTGAAAACAATAGTGAATTTCTCCAATCATCACAGGAGAAGAGTGAATTAAGGTATTACACCACCCTGAACAACTATAAGTTTATGGGTTGATTTACGTTCTTCAATTTACTTTCAGTATTTACTTACTGCACTTTAATTTATTTGTGTGTGATTTGTTAATTACTTTGAAAAACTTTTAGAAGGGTTTTAATTCCACTGCACAAAATCTTTTCATCAAGAATTGTTTTTAAACTCCATATATAGTCATTCACTTCCTCCCCCTCTGACTATATACATAACCTTCTCTGGGACCAACAGTTGGTATCGGAGCAGTGTTCCTAGTATCAGATACTGTTCAGATCTGATTTCAAGTAACAAGGAGATCACATATTTTCAAAGTAGTTTTTCAAATCTGTGATAATGGAGTCCTCAAACTTTATGTCTAAATTTCTTTTGTTCAATGTTAATAATTTTGAGGAATATAAAATATGAATGTTATCTCATCTTGTAGCAACTCACGAGGAGATGTTGGATGTAATCAATGATGATCCTATCAAAATTATGACAACTGAAACATCAAGTCAAAATCAAGGAAATCAAATAGAGAAACCTAAGAAGGATTGGACAAAGGATGATAGAAGAAGAGAAAATCTAGATTATGTTGCTAAAGATATGATTTTGAAGACTCTGTTCATGAGAATCAATTATTGCAAAACTGCAAAAAGCATGTGGGACAAATTGGCCCTTATCAAAGGATCAGAAGCAATCGAAGAAAACAAATTATCTGTTGCAAAACAGATATTGAAAATTTCAAGATGAAGGCATGTGAATCCATTGATCAGATAGACAATAGATTCTCAAGTATCATCAGTGAACTGCAACAACTTGGCCACACTTATTCACGGAAAGAAGTTCCCCTTTTCACCAATGTGACCCAGTCTCTTGTGCCACTGTTTTGTAAGATATGACTGATGAATCTCAGTAGATGCTACAACAGCAGAACCAGCAATAGATGACCCTTGTAGTATATACAAGGTCCCTTTCTTGACACCCTTGAAAACCAAAACTGAGTTTTTATAGACACTCATCATTCCAGCTTCACAATTGAAATTGAATCCCTTGGTGTCTAGAAAACCGAGAGATACCAAGTTCTTCGTCATCTATGAAACATGTCTAAGTTCACTCAGTTTACAGAATCCTCTATCCTCTGTCCTCAACTGAATTGATCCAATATCAACTACTTTGCAGACCTTTTTGTTTGCCATTGATATATGACCACCATCTATCTGCTAATAACTTGAGAACCACTCTCTGTGAGGGAAAATATGAAAGGATGCCCCAGAGTCCAGAATTCACAAATTAGTATGATGTGCTGACTCTCCTGCTACTAGAACCATGTCCTCTTCTGAGTCATGCTCACCGCTTCTGAGCAAATGTTCCAGAATCTTGTTCTCCTCTCAAGCCTCCTCTTTGGACAATTGGACTTCCAATGTCCCTGCTCCTTACAGTAATTGCAAACATATATGGACTTAGGACCTTTGGACCTTGTCTTCTTGGAATTCTTCTTCCTAGACTGCCTATGGTCTTTCCCACTGCTGACTGACTACTAGTCCAGCAGCCTGATTGTCTGCTCCAGCTACCTTGTGTCTCAGCTCCCTAGCATGTAAGGCTGACCTCACATCCTACAAAAAAACTGTATCCTTCCCGACTATGAAGGACTGCACAAAGTTCTCATAAGAAGCTGGTAATGAAACCAGCAAAATCAACGCAACATCTTTATCCACAATCTTCACATCAATATTCCTGATATCAAGTAATATTGTGTTCAACTGATCAAAATGATCCCTCGGCTAAGCCCCCTCATGCATCCTTGGACTAAATAGCCTCTACTTCAGAAGCAACTTGTTGGTCAATTACTTAGTCATATATAGGCTTTCAAGCTTTGACCAGAACTTGGCAGCGGTGTCTTCTTCGGCAACTTCTGTGATAACATCATCAGACAAGCACAACATGATGGTTTAATGTACTTTATCCTCTAGACTGGCATAATCTGTTGCACTGGCATCCCTTTTATCAGTTAAATGAGTCCACAATCATTGTTTCTTTAACAAGGCACGCATCTTGATTTGCCACAATCTGAAATTGTTCATCCCTATAAATTTATCAATCTTCACGTTCATTGCTAACATCCTTCTTGCTAAAGAACAGACGTTTGACCACAAAATCCTAGCACTGGTCTTGATGAAGATCAACTCCATTCAACCTGCAATTTCTCTGAATATACGAACCAACGCTCTGATACCAGTTTGTTAAAACACAGACGAGAAAAATTACAATCTAAGAAAGATAAAACATTAGCAATGCAAAAATAACGTTTGATAAAATTCAAAAAGAAAGAGAACACGGTGATTTCATATGGTTTCTGGCGTTGTGCCGACTACTCCATGGACAATAAAGGAGATATTTTAGTACGCACAAAGTTACATGGATTTTCACACATATTGCATTGATTACAACATTGGTATTTATAGGCATAATTCCCTTACCCTAACGTCTGTAAGATCTTTGTCGGAACTGCCATAAATACCCCAGATATGGACCCCAGCTCCAGTTGTTATCCACCAGATGAAACTCTGCTCCAGCTAACTTTCTTCAACTTGTAACCAACTGCTCAGTTGAAGAACTCAGACGTACTCATGATGACGGTCAAATTATACCCGTAAAAGTCATCAACATTGACCTTAAATCGAGATTAATAATATATATTTCATATTAAATCACATGTTTATATTTAATATTTAATGTTATGTGATTTATATTATGTAAATTGGTATTTATTGTTTTATTATTTAAAGCCGATTTATTGTGTGATAATTATTGATTTTGCAGATCACAACAAATCGAGAGGATTAATGTCATTCAATCAATTATATCAAGATAAAGAAGGAAGAAAATCGGAGCATTAATCAAGAGATAAATGAGAGATTAATCAGATCAACACGAAAGCGTGCAGTGGGGAACAAGATAGACGAGAAAAACGATTGACGCGTGAAAAGTTAGGTTCGGTCGACCGAGCCTGATGCTTCGGTCGACCGAGTGTCACCTCTCGGTTGACCGAGCCTCGGGTTTGGGTCGGTTTTCGGCTTTAATCGTGCTTATCTTCTAGAACCACCCTAAGTCGGCAAAAACCTCTATATAAGCAAGCAGCTACGAGAATTGTAATACACACAAAAATACACCAACATATCCCTTCATTCTTTCTTCAATTTTATAGCTTTGATACAATGTAGTTTATTGAAGGTTTCCAGCAATTTAAGGGCTGCAATATGTAAGCCTTTATTTTCTGTTTCTTTCTTTCAAGTAATTAATCCCTCCCAATTATGCTTTATCGTTTGAGTTAGTTAATTCATAGCTAGATGATGTAGATCTAGGCTATGACGTTAGGAAGGTGGCGATACCTTGTCTATAAGGATCCCATAACCTACGTCATACACTTAGTATTTATTCATGAATCTACTTGATTTAATTAATGCGTATCTATGTTAGTTTATATGAATGCTTTACGAATTACTGTTTAATCTGCTCTGTATGATGAAACGCTGAGAGATATGTTCAGGGATGTAATCTGGGGATGAAATTGATTCGGGTGACCGAATGAGTTCACTCGGTCGACCGAGCCCAGCTATTCGGTCGACCGAGCCCTGTTTTATCCGTTAAATAGCCACGTCTTTATGGTTAGGTTAACTTAATAGAATTTATTATCTCGTGAGGTATGGCCACGCTCACGTTGCTCGCCGCTTTTAATTCGCGTCACGATCGGGAAATACCAATATAGGACTCTGGGTCGGCATGAATGACCTTCCTTCCGGGCTTTCAAGAGATCTGGCGCAGTTTTTGTATTTGGGAATTGTGCACACCTAGTTATCGTGGGTCGTAGACTAGCATGAGACCTAAAAGGTAATTGTTAGTTGGGCGAGGGCTTGAGCGATCGTTTAGGAAATGCGCCTAACCACGGGAATGTTGCTGAGACGAGGTGTGCGGTTAATATCGGCATCCTGTAGAGTCGTAAGCGTGTGAGTTATATGAGATGGAGGCACCAAAAGCGAAGTCACGTAACAATACCACGGTGATCTAGTGACCTAACCGGTGCTAAGTCAAGTTTAAGAGGATGACTCCGTAGCCAATCTAAGATAGATACAAACGGATTGACGATTAATAAGTTCGATTTATTATATAAATTATCTAGGTCCAAACGATAAAGACTATAATTGGGGAGGTTAATTACGTTGTGTAGAGTCGTGTCTTTACTTTTCTTGTTTTATGTTTGTCGTAGACCGCCTCTATGTCCTTAACATGTTTAATTAATTGTTTGTATATAAGATGATCCACAATTGGTTCCCTGTGGGATCGACCTTGATTCACTATAGCTATACTACGATGGGCCTAGTCCTCTTGCTAGTATTGGTTTATGGTGGTCGAGTATTTTATAACCTGATTGACCACGTCATCAAGTTTTTGGCGCCGTTGCCGGGGAACCAACGGTCAATTTTATATATAAATAATTTTTATTCATGTCGAGTTTTTCTGCTTTAGAGTCGCTTTTACGCTTTGAGTCCCTCTCGGTTGTATGCTCTCTTCGAAAATTCCAGATTCTAAAAAAATTAAAAAAAAATAAAAATAAAAAAAAATAATAATAATAATATTTATTCGGTCGACCGAGAGACCTCGTTCGATCGATCGAGAATTTAGATTTTTGTTTTGTTTTGTTTTGTTTTGTTCTTGTTCTGCTACATTTACGGTTTCGATTTGTGTTTTTCGAGTCCGGAATTTCGTGTTTTCGCTTATCCTCAGATGTTTAATCCGTAAGTCCGATAGCGGCATGGGAAACCATGTTAAAATCGATCTACGGTCTGCATTTGTTTTTATTTTCTTACGTTTGCGAAAACCAGGAAAGCAATAATCCAAGTCAATAATTTTTCAAGGCGTGAGAAAATAACCCAAAGAACATGCGAATTCCTACTCTACGATGGGAAAGGTGATGGAAGCAATACCTTTAAAGCACCAAGATGGCTCGAAAAAAAAAAAAAAAATTAAAGGCTTAAATTCTTCGTGGTACAATGTTGAAGGCAAGGTACCACCTTTTTTTTTACTTATGTTTTATTACCTTTTGGTTTTTTTGAGCATAAGTTAGCCTATACATGAATCTTAGTAAGAATATTAGCCCGGAGTTGGTTTGTAAGATTAATTCTATTAGTGTGGAAAGTTCTGCCCCAAATCTGTCTCATCTAGAGGGTGTAGGGAAACATGTAGTAGTTGAAGGAAGCGAGTGAATAAAGAGTTCCTCGTAGTTCTATCAAAATCTCATGGTCCTATGCATGAAATTGCTTCCACCGCCATGGGAGCAACAAATTGTGTAGTTTAAGCATTCGCAATCTAAAGAAGACGTTGAGTTTTGAAAGAACGCAATCTTCGGCTTTCGTTGATGTTTATGGTGATGGCTTCTCGGTGAACCCACCTTAAACAAAAAACGAGATTACGCTTTGGGTGACAATTTAGAAATCGAAGAATCTTTGTACATAGGTTCGAAATGGTTTAACCATGGTGGCGAGTTCAAACGAGCTTCGGCTCAATCGACTCCCTCCACGTGTGATGTACGTTACAATGCTTCAACAAGACTTAGCATAGCCGATAAGCCTTCGGGCTAAACGGGGCTTATCTTGTGGATTGGCCTGAATCATCACATATGTTCCAACGAATAAGACGGCATAGGCTTGCCTACATAACCGACCTTATTCGGTACTTTGATTCATTGTTTCTTATTGTCAAGGCCAAAACCGTAATTAGTAACCGTAATTCACTAATTCCTAAACGAGCCGAGGTAAGAGTTTTGGATAAATGGTATGGATAAATGTCGTTTCCTGGGTCTCACAACCAAAGGAAAAGTATTAATCCATAAAAAGCGACAAGCCCACCTCATATAATGCTCGAAGGGTCAAAGTCCAGCGATCCAAGAATGATAATCGATAAGGATACTTTTGGAAAGTCAAGTGAGGACTTTAAACTCGTAACTACTTCTTTAAAACCCTTAGGATTTCTTTTTAGGATTTCGAGTTTTTCTTTGAGTCCAATAAGAGTAATGTGACATATGTTGAGGTTTTTATTTTGCCGTGTTCCGATGGCCATTGGGCTAAGGATGTGCAAAACTTTTTACTCAATATAGGCCACGTGAAATAGAGTTCCGTAGGAGAGTCAAGAAATTGCTGAATAAAAGGAAATTTAGCAATCAACCTTAAGATGGAAGCATTAAGAGAGCTTGAGAATTATTGAAAATGTAACAGAGAAAGATTGGTGTGAACAAGAACAATTTTGGTCAACTTCCAAAATCTTTTAGAATGGTGATCCAAGTGAAAATTCACAAAGGTGCGCAATTCATTCTCGCAACTATCCTTATCTTTCCCTTTACACCTTTTCACCCTTCAACTTTTCGATCCTCTCACCAATCACGCCTTAACAGTTCACATTTCTAACCATTCTTTCATCGCCTCTCTTTCTTCCATCCGTTTCACTCTCCCACCCAATCTCAATGCCTTAACCATTTTCAACCTACCCATAAACACAATTTCTTACCCATCCTTTATCTTTTCTTCCCATCCTTATGTGTATCTTTTTCTAAACCCATCACATTCTCAACCTCCATTTTGTTTACACAATACCTATGTGTTGCGGAATTTGAAATATTGCTAAGCTTTAATGATTATCTTTTATCATTTTGATTTTCATGATCCTAGTTGGGGGAAGTGTAGCTCTGAACCTAGCTAGATTTTAAAGGTTTTTGGTTCGATCAAAGTACAACTTATCTTTTTACCGGAAGTTTTAAATTTCACATTTTTCCGTCTATTCCGCATTTCTAGATGATAAGTTTTGTTCGAACTATCTCACCGATCCGACCTTGTTGATGACGGTTATGACTTTTACGTGATACATTGGGTTATTAGTAATTTAGAGAGTAGCTACATCTCCTAAGTTGTTGATATCCAATGCAAGCGAAAGTTTCTGCGCTAAGTATTTGATTTTATTTTTAGCCAATAGGTCGCATTCAATCTGCTATACCTTACTAAGTTTCTCTTTTCCTAGATTGAATACCTTTTCGATCGAGTCACCTCGTGTTTTCCCACATGGGGGTTATGCTTTTTGATCTTTGTCTTCTCACCCGGTTTTAAGACTATTTAGGCGGTGGAGGTTGTAGATGAAGACCACCATCTTTAGTTGCTTGTTTATTTTTCTTTCTATTTAGTATTTTTCTTGTCTTTGGTTGTATAAAATAAAGTGGCTTAAAATGTTTTTCGGTATTCATACCTCATTCTTCGCCACATTATTCTATAACTTCCATAGACATGGTGTGTTATTAACGGTTTCGTGGAGTTTGTCTACTTATATAGGTTTTCACTTGCTTCTCCACAACGTGCTGACATTTACTCCGATATTGTTCCTTTACTTGAGAGCCGTTTCCAGAGCTAAGTCTTTTTCTTAAATTCTCATTTATTTTTGTCATTGAGGACAATGCCATGTTTAAGTGGGGGGTAGGAGACTTAGCCATGTTATAATTGAAAATTTGAATGAAACGGCACATGATTAAAAAAATTGAATAAATACCATATTAGGTATCTCGTACCCTTAGAATTGTGAGTTCCTAGCTAAGAATTGATAGGAAAGGAACCAAGTTTCATGAGTACGTGATCATTTTATACTTATGTTAAGTCAATTTAAGGATATTCATGCCCGTTTTTGCAAGTAGTTATTTATTATTCAAATACTCAATGAATGAATCGAATACCGCATTTAATTATAATAATCGATTTAAAATATTGTGTACATTAAGTAGATTATTGGTTATGTAAACTTAGTATCAATATCTATTGGCTGATGTATTTTTATCTTCTAGCCAACAAAAGCGGAATAATAAGCTTGAGACGTACCTGTGTTTTAGCAAAATGTTAGACACTGGGCTTGTAGTAACATTACCAAAGTAGCCCCGCGCTTGTGGTAATATTCGATGCTATACATGATCTAAGAAAGGGGGATACTTTAAAAAGTTTTCTTCCTTGAGATTTATAGTATTTGAAAAATATGAAGATATGAAAAGAATATTCAACTCTTTAAGAGGCTTTGAGTAGTACTCGGTCTCCAAGTCCAAAACCCCATAGATACGCTCTTGCTTATTGCTCTAGTGCTTCAAAATTTAAAGGCTTGAGAAGTATGAATCTTTGAGGTTGGTAGGTTGAGATTACGAAGTTGGCATAAACTCTAATCTTGCCACGAATATATAAAACTAAATGCACATGCACACATCACTTGATTCATAGTGAGTAGTGAATAATGGATATCTTATGAGCATGACTAGTATGAGTTGACTTGAGTTTCTTGTGTAAGTATGATTTGACCATAGAAAATGTTGTCTTGGGAATGACTTATTGATGCTTTGTTCGGGACGATCAAAGTCTAAGTGAAATTAGTTGATGACGGTCAAATTATACCCGTAAAAGTCATCAACATTGACCTTAAATCGAGATTAATAATATATATTTCATATTAAATCACATGTTTATATTTAATATTTAATGTTATGTGATTTATATTATGTAAATTGGTATTTAAATGCTTTTATTATTTAAAGCCGATTTATTGTGTGATAATTATTGATTTTGCAGATCACAACAAATCGAGAGGATTAATGTCATTCAATCAATTATATCAAGATAAAGAAGGAAGAAAATCGGAGCATTAATCAAGAGATAAATGAGAGATTAATCGAGATCAACAGAAAGCGTGCAATGGGAACAAGATAGACGAGAAAAAGCGATTGACGCGTGAAAAGTTAGGTTCGGTCGACCGAGCACGATGCTTGATCGACCGAGTGTCACCTCTCGGTTGACCGAGCCTCGGTTTGGGTCGGTTTTCGGCTTTAATCGTGCTTATCTTCTAGAACCACCCTAAGTCGGCAAAAACCTCTATATAAGCAAGCGACTACGAGAATTGTAATACACACAAAAATACACCAACATATCCCTTCATTCTTTCTTCAATTTTATAGCTTTGATACAATGTAGTTTATTGAAGGTTTCAAACAATTTAAGAACTGCAATATGTAAGCCTTTATTTTACTTCTTTTCTTTCAAGTAATTAATCCCTCCCAATTATGCTTTATCGTTTGAGTTAGTTAATTCATAGCTAGATGATGTAGATCTAGGCTATGACGTTAGGAAGGTGGCGATACCTTGTCTATAAGGATCCCATAACCTCGTCATACACTTAGTATTTATTCATGAATCTACTTGATTTAATTAATGCGTATCTATGTTAGTTTATATGAATGCTTTACAATTCTTTGTTTAATCTGCTCTGTATGATGAAACGGCCAGAGAGATATGTTCGGGGATGTAATCTGGGGATGAAATTGATTCGGGTGACCGAATGAGTTCACTCGGTCGACCGAGCCCAATATTCGGTCGACCGAGCCTGTTTTATCCGTTAAATAGCCACGTCTTTATGGTTAGGTTAACTTAATAGAATTTATTATCTCGGTAGGTATGGCCACGGCTCGTTGCTCGTCGCTTTAATTCGCGTCGATCGGGAAATACCAATATAGGACTCTAGGTCGGCTTATGAATGACCTTCCGGGGCTTTCGCGAGATCTAAAGCGGAGTTTTGTATTTGGGAATTGTGCACACCTAGTTATACGTGGGTCGTAGACTAGCATGAGACCTAAAAGGTAATTGTTAGTTGGACGAGGGCTTGAGCGATCGTTTAGAAATACGCCTAACCACGGGAATGTTGCCTGAGCGAGGTGTACGGTTAATATCGGCATCCTTAGAGTCGTAAGCGTGTGAGTTATATGAGATGGAGGCACCAAAAGGCGAAGTCACGTAACAATACCACAGTGATCTAGTGACCTAACCGGTGCTAAGTCAAGTTTAAGAGGATGACTCCCGTAGCCAATCTAAGATAGATACAAACGGATTGACAGTTAATAAGTTCAGTTTATTATATAAATTATCTAGGTCCAAACGATAAAGACTATAATTGGGGAGGTTAATTACGTTGTGTAGAGTCGTGTCTTTACTTTTCTTGTTTTATGTTGGTCGTAGACCGCCTCTATGTCCTTAACATGTTTAATTAATTGTTTGTATATAAGATGATCCACAATTGGTTCCCTGTGGGATCGACCTTGATTCACTATAGCTATACTACGATGGGCCTAGTCCTCTTGCTAGTATTGGTTTATGGTGGTCGAGTATTTTATAACCTGATTGACCACGTCATCAACTCACCAAAAACTCAACAGAGAAAACTGACAGCTGACTTCAGAAGAAACTCAATTGCACTTCACTAAACTGACTTTCACGGAACTAAATACCCATACTAAACTGACCATCATTCTCAGCTTAGTTTCATAAGATTAGTTCCACCGGTTTATTCATCATGTTTAGAGATCAATTCACTTAACTGACATCATCTAATGAAGATATGGTCTGTTGGTGTTCAACTTAGTCCCATGATGGCTTATGACTTTGTTAGAGTACATAGGACTAAGGTCTCTAGGCATGGCTTTGTTTGGAATTCTAGTGCCACCCACAAACATTGTTTTATGCTGTGGATGATCATGATGAACTGTCTGTTAACTACTGACAAACTGAACTTTGATGATACAACATGTTCTCTATGTGGTTTGGTTTTTGAAACTGCTGCACATCTGTTCTTCTCCAGTACTACTTCTATGGAGGTTTGGGGCATCATTAGACTGTCTTGGTATCAATAAGGATCTGAAGACTGTTGGTAGTTCTGTCAGATAGATCAAATTGAATTACAAGGGTACCTCTCATGGCAATATGGCAAGAAGGGTTTATGTTTCTGTGGTGGTGTATTGGTTATGGCATATGAGAAGCAGAAAGATATTTGATAGATTTTTGATGAATTTTGCTGATGTGGTGCATTGTATAAAAACTCATATCTTTTATATAAGGCAGGCAAATTTTCCTTTGCATACTTTTACCCCATGATGCTAGAGTATTGTATTTCTTTTGTAACTTCTTTTGGTGCTTGTTGGTGGATGTTTGAGTGTATTTTGTTCATTCATACACCTTGGGATAGGATTTGTGAGTTATGCTCTCATATGACCCCTTTTTGTAGTTTTGGAAGTTGTTAAGTGTTTAGTGGCTGTTTTTTGTAGTAGCATGTTACCTCAGGGGTCTTATACTTCCTGAAATCAACAAATCTAACCTCTTTTCAACATTGTGTAGGTGATAGCCTAGTTCCTCTTATGTTTAGGATGTAATCTCTTGCATTTTGTATACCTTGGTTGATATATATTTTTACATTTAACCAAAAAAAAAAGAATTAAGCCCCTGGAGTCCATTTTATATACATCTTAATAAGAAACCATATTGGGGTACTTGTTCATCCATTGATGAATGGCAACAATTATAACCTATGGAAGATGTCCAGATGGCGTTAATCATCAAGAACAAGATTAGCTTTATAGACGGCATAATCAAAAAACTAGAAGAAAATTCAGCAGATTTCCATGCATGGAGACAGTGTGATACAATGGTGAGATCTTGGATCTTGAATTCTTTTAAGAACACCATTGCCTAGAGTTTGATGTATTTCAATAGTGCACATGCAGTTTGGAAAACTCTTGCTACTAGATTTTCTAATATGGATGCATTGAGGCTTTCGGATCTCCTGAAGAGATGCATCACATTTGCATAAGATATATATTATGTCACCAATACCTCACAAAATTAATGGTTCTGTGGGAAGTAATCAAGACCACCAGTCATATTCCAGTTTGTTCATATGATCCTCAATGTCACTTCAATGCAATTACCACCCTGATGGATCATATGGAGGCTGAACATGTCATTAAATTCCTTAAAGGTTTTAGGAATGAATTAGAGACAATGGTTTCACAGGCAATGCTAATGGTCCCTTTTTCCAGAAATTCATGATGCCTTTCCAATGGCAAATTTGAAAGACAAAAGTTATTTGTGGCTAACAAGGCCAAGAATCAAGATTTTGGGGTTCTCTTGTATCAAAAGAATGGACAGGGGAAAAATCAATCAGTCAGCAGAGCAGGTTATGTGACAGTTGCAAATGATAGACCTAATAATCCTATAAAGATACAGTGTAGTTTTTGTGGGTTCAATGGCCATACTAAATATGCATGTTACAAGAAACATGACTATCCTCCTAGTTTCAAGTCAAAGAGGACTAATTTGGTAGAAGAGGAACAGTCAACAGAAGAAGAGCAGGGCCATAATAGGTCTGTTGGACCTGGGTTTCCCAAAATTACTACACAGCAACTTGATAAGTTGATGGCTCTGCTGAATTCTAATCCTCCTAGACATGCAGGATATTCTGTTGGACATCCTTCTGAGATTGTTACACATTAATCAGCTACCACAGGGATAGGTGATCTAAATTTAGTAAGATTTTTACAATGAATCCTGAACTCTGGTGCCACAGATCACACTGTAGGATCATTAGGTAATCCCAAACCTTCATCTGGTATAGAAATGGGATTGTCTAATGGAAATAATGTTTCTTTTACACATATAGGACAAGTAAGGGGTCAACCCTCAACTGGTCCTACGTGATGTATTTTGTATTCCTGGTTTTATATATAATGTTTATCTTTACCTCTTTTATTAATCATACAAAAGGTGCAGTTGTTTTTTCTGCTAATAAGTATGTTTTGTAAGACATGAACAAGAAAATGATTGGTTCAGCGGAGTTTCACAAAGGACTATATGTCATGGATCAGCCAATAACAGTTAATGCTCTAAAAATAAAAATTTGTCTTGTAGACTAGATGGTGCTCTTTTATGGCACTACAGACTAGGACATTTGCCAGATAAGAGGCCGCAATTCATTAGTTCACAGTCTACTGATGTTAATTCTTATGATCAGGATCTTTGTTATGTTTGCTTTATGGAAAAATTAAGGAAAAATCCTTTTACATTAAGTACAACTAATGTAAACGTTGTTTTAGATCCTGTTCATATGGATCTTTGACGTCCTTTGACACAACATACTGTAAATGGACATCAATATTTTCTTACTATTGTAGATGAATTTTCTAGACTTACTTGGGTTTTTCTTATGAGGCATAAATTTAAAGCTTCTAATGCTGTTAAATCCTTTGTTAAATTTGCCTCTACTCAGTTTCATAAAATTATTAAAGTGATTAGATCTGAAAATGGAGCTGAGTTTTAGCTTACTAACTTTTATGCTTAATGGGGCATCATACATCAGATATCATGGGTCAACACACCTGAGCAGAATGGTATTGTTGAAAGGAAACATCAACATTTGCTGAATGTTGCCAGAAGTTTGAGGTTCCATAGTAATTTACCTATTGAGTAATAGGGTTTTTGCCTTTTACATGCTGTCAAATTAATTAATGTCACACATACACCACTGTTGAAGGAAAGTATTCCACATGAATTGCTTTATGGCACCAAACCAAATCATTCAGTGTTTAAAGTTTTTGGATGCTTAGTTTTGTCTTGCACACTTCAGCAGTACATGACATAGTTTGATTCCAGGTGTAGGACATGTGTATATCTTGGAAACTCATACACCTCCAAGGGTTCTATTCTTTTGGACATCACTAACAAAGATATCTTTGTTGCTAGAAATACTCAATTTCATGAGACTTATTATCCTCTATTTCAAAAGCTACTAAGAAAAGCTAGATATCTTACTAATATGTCAGTGCCATTACCAGTCATGGAAAATTTTGATGATCTACTAAATGAGTCGCCAGAGACCCGACACACACAGTGGTCACCAGAATCGAGGCAACTAATAAACAGCATGTTCCTGTCATCCAGGAACCTACACCTATCCAGCTGAGAAAATCCACAAGGACAAGGAAATCACCAACCTTTTATCAAGGTGGTGCTCATATAGTTCAGTAGACCCCACATCTACTGAGTGGGGTAATGAATCTGGAAAAACTTTCAGTAAAGTATCCAAAATTCATCAATATTATTGTTGCTATTAAAGAACCTAAAACCTACAATCAAGCTATCAAGCATGCTGAATGGAAAGAAGCAATGCAAAAGGAGATTCAAGCTCTACAAAAATCTCAAACATATGAAGTAGTTGATTTTCCCACATGCAAGAAAACTATTGGGAGTAAATGGGTATATAAATTCAAATACAATCTTGATGGTTCAGTGGAGAGATACAAAGCTAGACTAGTGGCAAAAGGCTATACTCAGACATATGGCATTTATTATCAAGAAAATTTTCCCCCTGTTGTCATGATTACTATAGTCAGGGCATTAGTTGCAGCAGCAGCAGCCAATAATTTGAAACTTCATCAGATGGATGTCAATATTGCTTTCCTACATGAAGATCTACATGAAGAAGTGTATATGTAGCTGCCCTCAGGTTTTGCCCCAACCTAACCAAACCAAGTTTGCAGACTAACAAAACATGGTATGGCCCAAAGCAAGACAGCATGCAGTGGAATAGCAATTTAATTGAATCCTTAGAAGCCCAAGGATTTATTCAGTCCAAAACTGACCACAGTTTATTCACCAAAGGATCAAGACATTCTTTTATTGCTTTGCTGGTAAATGTAGATGACATAATAGCCGCAAGTCCTAATGAACAATTGATCCAAAGAAGTCAATGATGTCCTATATCGCTAGCTTCACCATTAAAGACCTTGGAAAATTGATATATTTCCTAGGTATTGAGGTCGCTTAGAATTTAGCCCAATCATATCCATTTCTCAAAGAAAGTATACACGCAACCTCCTAGAAGAATATGAATTTGGGGGGGGATAAACCTACTAAGACACCTGTAGAGTCCAAGCAGACTTTACATCATAGTGATTCACCACTTTTGAAAGATAACACCGCATACATATAACTAGTGGGTCAACTAATCTATCTCATTTTTACCAGACAAGATATAGCTTTTGTATTTCAGCAGTTGAGTCAATTTATGGACACCCCAACAGAAAACCACATGAAGGCATCACATAGACTACTAAGATATTTTAAGGCCAATACATGCCAAGGAATCTTGTTTCCAGCAGAGAATAACCTATTCTAAAAGGTTTTACAGACAGTGATTGGGCTGGTTGCCACAAAACAAGAAAGTCAGTATCAGGCTACATGATGTTTCTAGGAGATGCTCCCGTCTCTTAGAAGGAAATTGTTGGTCCCTTGAAAAGGCTTTTTTTAAGTTTAGAGGGGGTGTGAATAAACTTAACACTTAAAACTTTTGGAGTTGACAAACTCAAAGAAGGTCGATGAGTCACCGATCGCTCATAGTCTCTACGACATGAGATATTACAGAATTTGTTGCAGCGGAATATATTCAAATTAAGCCATATTACTTGTTTAAATATGATACTAAGTTTTAGATACTCAGCAGTGTAAGTGTGTGATTCAGTTGCTAGTTTCAGTAAGTTGATGTGATTAGTATACTAAATGCAGAAATTAAATACAGAAAGTAAGTAGGCAAGTTTTATAGTGGTTCCAGGTGGTGTAATCCTGTCAGTCCACTCTTATCCTGTGATGTTGGAGGAAATTTCACTAGGGATCTTTGAGGTAGCAGTTACAAAAATCCCTAAGCTGTCTGTCATTCACCAATAACTATGGCTTTACAAACTGAACACTTAAAATAGGTAGGATTGCTGCTCCAAAGTATTCCACTGGTCCTTGAAGGGTATGATTGCCTCTTCACCAGCTCCACCACAAACAACAGTTCTTGACACCTAAGTGCTTCTATGTCTTCAGCAGGTTTTTCTTGTAAAAGAAAGTTTGAATCAAGTAAATGATTCAGCCGTCAGCAGCTTGATCAGGATGAAATGATCAGCACCTTGAAGTCTTCAAGTGTATGAACTTGATGTAACTTGATGGCAGTTACACTTGAAGAGTTTTCTAGATCTCAGAGCTTTAAACTCAAATGAATGTCAATAGGTGATTTCTTGATAATAAACTTGATAGCTTAAGATTGATTGTTGTTTTGCATCACTTGTATCTGAATCGGGAGTCCTCTATTTGTGAGTAGAGAATCTCGTGACTTATGTTTGAAATTCAAACATAGCCGTTTGATTTGTCCCCATCTTGACTTGCTTTCTATCCTCAGACATAGTAATCGACATCGCCGATTTACTTTTGACGCTTTTCATCATTCCACCATTTGACTTTTATCCATTGGTTAATCCTCTGAATCTTTCCAACGTCCCTTTAATCTTGACCATTGATTTGTTGACAAAATCAAGACTTGTGATCTGTCCATATCCTTGTAATCTTCCAATGTAACATTTGATTAAATCAAGACTTGTGATCTGTCCTTATCCTTGTAAACAATAGTACTATATCACATAATCTGCTTTCTTACCAACTCTACTTGAACACTGCACTGAGCACGCTGCTGAGTTCTGAAAACTCAGCACATCAAGTTTTAAAGAACAACAATTTAAACGCTTTAATTTATATCCGCTGCATATAACTCAATAGAGAGAATAGTCACCCGATCATTCACTCAGCAGGTTATCTTAACTTTAGAAAAGTTTTTTAGTGTCAAGTTTATTCACACACAAACACCCACCTCTAAACTTGACCCAAGCCATTCCAAGAGACTAACATAGTCATACCTCCGACACGGGACTTAAGTACCCATGGTACTCCATACAGTACAATGCTAGGTCTAAACAAATAGGAGCATATAAAGCACATAGATTCCACGTTAAAGTCCATAACTAACCTACGGGAATAGTCAAAGAACCTACCAACACCGAACTCCTATCCTATCTTTACTACCCGTAACATAAACGCAAAAAAAAAATTTACATAAAAGTAACTTGAAAGCATAATATCTTTCTTAAAACCTAGTTTAGCAAATACCAGAAAACACGTAATCATTCCCGGCTTCGTGCAACTTAGCATAAACAATATTAAAACAACATAAAGGCAAAACATTTAAACTAAAAATGGAACATTTTGATAAGAAGAATTTCTTACCTGTTAGACGAACTGAAACCAAACAACAAACGAACTACAATTAGCCTTCGAACCCTCAAAACCTACAACAACTTATACTCTAACATCAAAGGCCAAGAACCCGTACTTAAGACGCTCAAACTACAAATTAATGGGAGATTATGATAATTACCTTCTTAAGAAGAAACATGATCCGAAATTGCTCCTGAAACAAGATCTGCTTCGAAACTAAGGCTCTGATCCGCATACACGAAGTAGAACGATCAACACTGAGCCTAGAGAGCAAAATTGGGTCACTTCACCGACCACAGTGTTCGATTCAGCGAGCTGGGGTGTTCTAAGGTGTCCAGAGCTTGTCATGGGGTGTCCAGAACTCATCATGGACATGAATTGGGTTGCTTAACCGATGCTAGTGCATGGTTCAGCGAACTGGATGTCTTAGGCACACCCCGAGCATATCCTTGACTATCTAGGGCTCGTGTTGGGCATAAGCAAGTTGCTTAACCAAGAGGGATTCTCGGTTCAACAAGCCGAAGAAAACAGAAACACAAAATCTATGTATTATGGGCTATCTATGAGCCTTTTTACGGGCATTGGACAATCTTAGGTCGGTTTTTGAAGACTTAAAAATGAAAAGAAAACTTAAAAAGAAAATGAAAAGAAAAAAAATTACAAACGGACTTAAATACCCTTACAACTCGGTAAGGGATTTTATATACACTACAAATATCATAGGAATGAATTGATTTCATCACAACTTCCAATTGTATAACACGTTAATGCCCCCATATCGTAACTTTCTTCGAAATGATAAATTTTGTTGTGGTCAATGACCACCAAAGTAATATTTTTATGTGGCGGGGCTTGAGCTGTTAACGAACAGAGCCGTTTGTGAATAAACTCGTATTCGGCTCGTTAAAGTTCGTGATCGTTTGTTTGTTTAACTTAATGAGCCGAGTTCGAACATGATTGTAGGCTTGTTCGCTTAGCGAACAAACACGAGCTTTGTTCGCGAACGTTCGACTATGTTCGCGAACATGCTTATATAAATACAACAATTTACAATAAGCCTAACACAAACAAGGTTAAGTCATTCATTCATGTAATTGAGATTATAAATTGATTTTATATAATACTTGTGTATTTTTATTATAATTTTTGTTTGCGTGATGTATGCAATATTAATCTATAGCTTTTTGTTTTTGTATTTGCTCATTATGTTTTATACCTTAAAGAACCGAACTCGAGTCATATTCAAGTTGAAATACAACAATATGTTTAACGAGCCGAGGTGGAACACGAGCTCGAACATTTTATCTTTTAAACGAGCCGAGTCCAAACAATTATTTTTACTCGTTTAACAAACAAACTTTTGAAATAAATGCTCGAAATTTTCGATCATCACCGATTCGACTCAACTCATTAACAGCCCTAAGCGGGAGCTAAGTCAATTCTTTGCCTCGTCAACAGATATATTTTTAATATTAAACATGATGGTCAATCCAATTTCTCTGCAAGCACAAAAGACCTCAAATTTCCACATAATTGCATAACCCATGAAATGGGGAAGTTATTATGTGGTGAGGAAATTTAAGGTAAAGATACGGGTGAAATGATTAAAACCACACAGCTTAAATATATAATAAAACTGTGTAGTCTGTATAGTGTCACACGATGTCTCCATACCATGTGGAGACACCACACAATATCTTCCCCACTTCATTCTCCATTATCTCAAGCCCCGAGACTTTTCCGTCCTTTTTTATGCTAAAATCTAGCAGAAATGAATAAGATCTATCTAAATCCTTTCCTTCTGCATCAAAAACTGACGTAGACGCATACCTAATTGCTTCTGCTACAAGATTTCAATTCAAAACTGCTTAACAAACAAGCAGTATTTCTGTAAAACGAGAACTTTCTTGAAGGAATGAATGTACGGTGATTCCCAAGCATAATCTTCTGATAAGACCTATAAATTTCTTTTGACCCCCAAAGTAAAGAATCCATATCTGCATAGAGTAGTAAAAACTTAACCATGGAGTCAGAAATCACTGAAATCAGCTACAGTGAGCATAAACTGTTTAATTCGACCCAAAATAATTCTGGGTTGTTAAGGTTCAGGTCAGCTCTGAGCTCTTTTCTTGCAAATTGGGACGGAAAGAGTGAAAAGAATGAAGATGATGAAACCTTATGCTTCAATTCTTCCAAAGCTACAATTAATGGTACTAATGCCTTAAACTCGAAGTTAATTCCTCCTCAATACCCAAGAATAAACAGTAGCACTCGATCGGGTTCCATCAATGGAAGCTACAGAGCTCAGAATCTAGATCTCATGAGGCAAATTAGTACTCCTGCCGAATTGTTCTCTCCTTTCCTGCTGAAAATGGTACTTATCTTTTGTTCAATTTAGTAATTTGTGTCAAATTTTGTTATGGATGCGTTATTTCTTCTGGGTTTTTTTTTTTTTTTTCTGTTTTTATTTCTCTTTCCCTTGTTATTGTTCTGGGTAGCTTTCTGTTTTATTGGCGTTAAAAAGGACTGTAGAAAAGAAAAAGTTGTTTTACAGACTTAAATAAGAAGTGGATTATCTGGGAAATTACGATTTTTAACCTTCCATTGATGTTTAAATCGCTTAATTTCTACTCTGTGTTGAAATAAGTAAGTAGCTAGTAATGAAATATGCAGGGTTTGGTTCAATAAAAATGCTGGAAGCTATGGATTTTCAAATGGTCAGGTAGAATTTTCATCTCCTATGCCATCTACTTTGGGTATATTGTCAAGAATCTCAGAAGTTGAGAATGAAAATATAGAGATGAATATTACTCATGACCGAAAATTCGGAGATGGATACAGAGAACCCTCCATTTATGGTTCTGGATTGCCCTTTAGTTCTTGGAATCACTCTACAAAATTTGGTGACAACTTGACTGGAGTACTCAAGACAGAAATGGACTGTAATGATGAGACCGTGATTTCCGATATTCCGGTATTAATTTCCCAGCTGATTTTGATAATATTGTTCTGTGAATTCATATTCTTGACATAAATCAAAACGGTTTTACTTCAATCAGATCCAGGAGGACGGCCTAGAAATCGGCCTAATACCATGGATAAGTTTCTGCATTTACAAGATGCAGTTCCCTGTAAACTGCGTGCAACGCGGTTGTGCTACCCATCCAAGAAGTATAGCAGAGAGGGTAATGTTTAATTTTTCAACCCAATTTTAGCTTACAAGTTTCATTGTTAATGCATGTATTTACTATTTTTGTAGTATTAACTGGCCTCATTATCATATTTTGTGTTGTATAGGTGAGGAGAACTCGAATCAGTGAAAGGATGAGAAAATTACAGGAGCTAGTTCCAAATATGGAGAAGGTGAGGTCTTTACCTCCATAGTCTCATATTATAAGTCATCTTAGCTTTATGCACACGAATTAATAAAACTCAATAAATGATCCAATTTTGATAGTTTGGGACTTAAATGCCTTTAGGTTGATTAGACTATTGTAAAGCTTTTGAATAAGGAATAAGGGTAAAACAAGAAAAAATAACATTAATTATTGCGTTGAAATTGAAAATGTCTTATATTATGGGACGAATGAAAAAATTCTTGAATGACTTATAATACGGGACGTAGGTAGTACTTATGTAACACATCCAAATATTTCCTTGTTCTTGTATGCCTTTTAGTGGCTCAGTTTCCATTTTTGGGAGCAAAAGTTAACTTTTTCTTTCTATTTTTGGCAGCAAACAAACACATCAGACATGCTAGATTTGGCTGTTGATTACATTAAGGAACTCCAAAAACAGTACAAGGTAGACTACAAAAAGATCTTGTGGCCAATATAATTATAGAATAATGCCACTATGTTAGATAAAACTACTAATTAATTGATAGTTTTGCAGTTTTAACGTTGAACATGTACAAAGTATTAATTAATTAATTTTTCTCATTTGCAGTCATTAAGTGATATTCGCTCGAAATGCAAATGCTCGGCTATGCAGAAGCATGTCTCGGACCAAAAGTATTGACTTGTTTTTTTTAACATTAGATTAAAAAGCATATAGTATATATATTTGTGTATCCACCTACAATTTAGAGAATTAGTATTGATTCCAGAATTCTGTTTCTGTTTTAATTTAGAGATTTAGTATTGATTCCAGAATTCTGTTTCTGTGTTTCTGCTATTTGTATCGTGAAATATTTATGAATTAGGTGTATTAATTATGGTTTAATATTAGTAGGAACTTATAAAATTAGTTTATACTCCTCTTGGATCTTGATGGCTGTGACAGGCTGACAGCTATCAAATTTAGTTTATAAATGTGAGAAAATATAAAATCAGGTTCATGTAGAGGATATGTATTTATTTTCACGTCGCGTCAGGTACCGAGATTTTTCAAGGTAACACGTGTGTAATTTTGGATGAACCCGTGCAAATTTGCACACGGTTCAACACAAGCCAGCGTGCTATTTCCACGTTGTTCTTTCCTCTTTTTTTGGTAATTTAACAATGTAACAACATGCACCCTCACGTGCATTTTCCCACGTGCCCTTGTGTGGAGGACGTGTAAATTTGTACGGGCTATCTAAAAAAAATGCCTGATCTCACACGACCTGAAAATAAATCCAAAGAGATACAATAGCATGATTTTATATTTTCTCTATAAATGTGTCCTTGTGAGTTGGAAATTATAGATAATAGAAAATGGTTTTCATTGAAGAAGAAAGATTGTTGTTGCAGTATACATATAGCAAGGATTGTGTAACAAACTCTACACACAATCCAACACAGAATCTATCTAGATACGCCACCTTATCATCTAGAGTGAATTACATAAATACCCTTACAAACATTAATATAAACAACATTAATATTATTTAACTTCCCTTGAGTTTGGCCCTGTTGTGTGTGAATTTGGTGCTGGACAGTGGCTTGGTTAGACAATCAGCAACTTGATCACATGAAGGAATATACTGAACTTGAAGTTTATTTTGCAGCACTTGATCTCTGACAAAGTGCACATCAATCTCTATTTGTTTAGTCCTGGAATGGAACATAGGATTGTGTGCAAGATGATTAGCACTTATGTTATCACACCAAGTCGTAGGAGTTGTGGAAACATGTAGGTGTAGTTCATACATGCAATGACTTCAACCATTGTATTTCTCAGACCAAATGTGCAAGAGCTCAGTATTCAAACTCAGATTTGACTAGACATAACATGTTGCTTCTTTGAGCTCCAAGAGATCAATGACTCTCCCAAATAGACACAATAACCTCCTACAGATCTTCTGTCTTTTGTATCACATGCCCAATCAGCATCATTGAAGCCACTAATATTATGAGAAGTACTTGGTTGGAAATGCAGGCCATAGTGTAAAGTACCCTTGACATACCCGAGCATCCTTTTGAGGTCTTGTCGCTGAATGACCCTAAGTTGGTGCATAAATTGACCGAGTTGGTTTACTCCATGTGTAAGGTCGTGTCCGTGTAGTGAGGTATCAAGTGCCCCAAGTATACAGCAGATGGTAGGATTCTCCACGAGGTCGAAATCTTGAGTTAAGGTCAACACCAAAGTGACCAAAGGGATTGCAACAGAGTTTAAGGTGTTCCATCCAGAATTTGTTAATCAAATTGTTTACGATAAATTGTTGATCGAGGTATAAACCACCAAAGATTCCTATGTGTTTGAAATTCAAGAAAGTGAGTCAATGGCCCTGCATCCTTCGGTGAGCAAACTCTGCAATTCAACATTTCAATAAACTGCTTAATTAGTGAAGGGTTATTGCTGTGGAGGAGCGTGATATCATCAACATACACCGTGACATACATCGGTGTGTTCTCGGTACTTATAAACAAACAATGATGTGTCAGATTTTTCCTGTGTGAAACCCCAAAAAATTTGATGTTGTCTGAGTTCTTCAAACCATGCCCTAGGGCCCTGTTTTAAACCATACTGGGCCTTCCTTAGGTGACAGACATTGGATGGTTTGTTGGGATCTTTGAACCCTTCTGGTTGGGGCATGAAGACATCTTCATATATTGTGCCATTTAAGAAGGCAGTGTTGATGTCTATCTGGTTTATTGGCCAGTTTAGGGACACAGCAGCAGCTAAAACAACTCTGATTGTTGAGGCCTTTACTACTGGACTGCAGGTCTCTTCATAGTCCACACTGGTGTTTGTAAGAACCCTTGGCCATAAGTCTAGCCTTGTGCTTTAAGACTCGACCCATCCGGCTTTAGTTTAAGTTTGAAAATCCACTTGTTACCAATCAGGTGTTGGTTTGGTTGATCAGGGACCAAATCCCATGTGTGATTCCTTATCAATGCTGCATATTCCTCCTTCATAGCCTGGAGCCATTGAGGCTGGATGATGGCCTTAGACACTCTGTTGGACATGATGTGGAATCCTTCACAGACAGGTAGGCGAAGGTTTTGGGTTTGACAATTCCACTTTTACTCCTAGTTTGCATAGGGTGTTGATTAACAGTATGTATGAAATTATTGGTAGAGTTGTTGGAGTTAGAAGGAGGAATGTGTGTGGTAGAAGAGGGTGCTGGTGAGGGTCCAAGGCTGGTTGAGATGTTTCTGGAGATATTGGAAGAGGTGCTACTAGACTGTGAGGAATCTGAATGTGGTGTTGATGGTGTAGGAGTGTGGAGTGGTAACTCATGCTGTGGTGTGACCTGGACTCTAGGAGTAGTGTCTTGAGCTCCATGTGTGACTGAGGGAGTGAGATTGGAGACTGAAGAACCTTTGTTGATGTATGTACCAACAACATTTTCACCTGAATGAGTAGAGGGAACATGAATAGAGTACGAGGGTGCACAGGAGGTAGTGGTTGTGGAGTCTGAAGTAGGATGAAACAGCTTTTGATAGGGGAACTCAAGTTCATTGAAAATGACATCTTTTGAAACATAAACTCTACCTGTGACATCTAGACACAAAACCCCCTGATATCTAGGAACACAGATTTTTTGGTGTGGAATTGGAATTTTTTCTTTCGGAAAGGTCTTGTAGTAGGAAAAAAGATTGCAAACTAAACAATTTAATTAGACTTATGTCAGGTTTTTTGTGGTAAAGGCACTCAAAGGGTGATTTGTTTTTTACAACAGGGGTAGTAAGTCTATTTATGATATAGATAGCATATTGGATGCTTGACCACCAATGGTTCAAGGGCATGATGATTGGGTTAGAAGAGTAAGGTACTATATGCCTGTGTTTTCTTTCTACTTTCCCATTTTGGCCATGAGCACGAGGACACGAGTGTCTAAACATTATCCCTCGATCCTTCGAGATAAGCATCAAAGTGAACCAATTCACCCCCAATCGATTGTACACATTTTATGGGGGTGCTAAACTGCTTTCTACAAGAGTTTTAAAGTTTATAAATGCATTAGATTTGTTGACTGTGAGGATATATCCATGTGAACCGGTTAGGTCATCAACAAAACGATATAATAAACATATCCATGTGAGTAAGGTGTAGGGGCAAGGTCCCTACAAGTCTGAGTGTATTAGATCAAGTACAACAGTACATTTAGTAGTAGAAGTAGGATATGGCAAAGCATGAAATTTTCCATACTGGCAGGCATCACAGAAATCAAATTTTTCATTAAGAGTCACATTACAACCATTTAGGACAGACTTAAGAACCTTAAAGGAGGGATGTCCCAACCTTCTATGCGAAAGATTGGGTACAGACTCATATTTTCTACTCAAAGACTGACTAGGACTGGTATTAGAGTCAACAGCTTGACAGCTGAACTTATTACAATGAGACTCAATTGAAGAGGACTGCATGATAGATCTTTTTGAGTAAATGGAGCTTGGAATTTGCAGCTGGTACAATCAATCTCTAAGTATTCCTTCCAGAAGAGTTTTCCATGTAGTTTTGTCCTTAACAACACAATTGTCAGAATGAAATTCCATGAATACATGATTATCAGTGGTTAATATGGATACACTTAGAAGGTTTTAGTGATATGTGGTACATGAAGGATGTTTGTGAGATTCAGATCAGTGTGTGTAGTGGGAATAACCGTGGTACCTACATGTATAATTGAAAAGACTTACCATTTCCAACAAAGGATGTTGTCTCGATCCTTCATAGCCTTGGCTCAATCAGAGATGCTCAAATATGAAGTTATATGATTCGTATCACCACTATCTGCATACCAGCTTGCATCACTCACACTTTCAGGAGAAGCAAAGTAAGCTGCAGGATTCCTGCTCCCTCTAGGTCTTGAAGATTGTCCAGAATTGAAGTTTGCACCAGTATAATTTGAATCATACATGTAGTAGCAATCAACATCTATATGTCCAAACCTATTACAGACTTGACATGTTGGCCTAGGTGCATTCCATTGATATCCTCCTCTGTTTCCACCCTCATTACCTTGATAACCACCTTTGTTGCTCCTACCCCAACCTTTATTGCCTCTGTTATCTCTACCTCGGCCACCATCATTAGAAAAATGTTTGTAGGGTGGTCTCGGACTTCCAGATTGATTGGCAGCAAGATTAGCTGAAGCATTGCTTAGATCAAGGCCAGTAATAGGGTTAAAACGGGCAAGGAATCTCTCATGAGTCACTAACTGCGATTGCACCTCGTGCCATGAGAGTGAGCCAATCCTGGAGGTGATGTTAACAATTACCGATTCACAATCTTTGCCAAGGCCTCCGAGAGTTGCCGATGAGTTCTCATTAGAAATAGGATACCCAGCTGAAGTAAGGCCATCTGAGTATGATTTCATGAGTGCTAGATAATCCACCATGGATTTGGCACCTTTCTCAATTTTTGTTAAGGCTTGTTTGTACTCCAGCATTCTCGCTTCCGGTCTATTGTTGAAAAAGACCTCTAGTGTGCTCCAGATATCATGAGCAGATTGACATCCTACTAGTTCAATAAGAACTTATTGGTCATCGATCCCATGAACCATCCCATTAGCAATTGATCAGTGGTAAGCCAATTGTCATACAAAGGATTTGGGACTTCAGATTCAATGTTTCCGCTGAGTCCAGGTAAAAAACGAGCTGGGGGAGACTTCGTACCAAGAATGTAGCTTTAATCGGTAAAACAATGGACCTCCATAGAAGATAGTTGGATCGATCGAGTTTTACATTGCATGTATGGTTTGAGCTGCCACCCAAAAGAGTATTTGGTGCATGAATGGTTGTGAGCGGTGGAAATGGCGAAGTTGAGCTGAGGATGGTCGGAATCGGAGGAAGAGTAGATGACAAATGTGAGAAATTGATCGTAGAGCGGATGACGTGAATGGGATTCAAGAGAGGTTCCAATCGAGAATCCACCAAAGCCGAGAGTTGGGGTATGAGATGGAGTATTTGGGGTGGTTGTAGTTGCAATCATGGAGTCGCCATGGAGCGAGTGGCATCAGCCATAATGGCTCTGATACCAAGTTGGAAATTATAGATGATAGAAAATGGTTTTCATTGAAGAGGAAAGACTGTTGTTGCAGTATACATATAGCAAGGATTGTGTAACAAAATCTACACACAACCCAACACAGAATCTATCTAGATAGGTCACCTCATCATCTAGAGTGAATTACATAAATACCCTTACAAACATTAATATAAACAACATTAATATTATTTTACTTTGTGTTGAGCATGTTTAAATTTGCACGGGCTATCCAAGGAAAATGTCAGTTCTTACACGACTTGAAAATAATTACAGAGGGATGCAAGAACATGATTTTATATTTTCTCTATAAATGTTTCTCTGTGTTACAAACAACTACCCCATCCATCTTACAATATAAGGTTTTTTTTTTTGCTATTTCACACAGTTTAAGAAAACATAATAAATGAGTTACTTTTTAATATTTCAATGCAAAATATCAGATTGCTTTTAGACTCCGCTAATAATATTACATTGTTTTATGTGAAATGAAAAAATGATTTAATATCAGATTATTTTGTGAGAATGAATTATATTTTGGCACACCACTAAAAATCCAAAAGACTTATATTACAGGATGGAGGGAGTAGATGATAGTGACCCGAAATTGTTTATGACTTCAAAATATTGAGTCCTTTTAAAAATATGTATTTTTTTTTAACACAATCGTACAAGTTTTGTAGCATTATTTTTTTAAATCCGAGAAATTAGGATAATGTTTTTTCACTACATTAGAAGAGGGATTAATGATTGAACTCCTCATTTTATTTCACCGGATAATTGCATTGATTTTAAACTAGGGAAAAAATCATCGAGAGCAGCTACGATCCAGTTCAGTAATTTAAGAGAATAATTCAGTTTTTATTCTCTATCGTTGAAAGTATATATATATATATATATATATATATATATATATATATATATATATATATATATATATATATATATTAGTCCGATCATGTTTTTAATACACCATAACTAATGTCTACTTTAGCACACACAATCAATTTTTTTAACCCGCATACTTTTTTGCCTAATTTTTTTTTTTACAATCTTCATCCAATCATGTTTTTTTTATTCCGATGATCGATCATCCATCACCACATCGACTTTTTATTTTATTTTTAGAATAGATCGGCTTTTGTGCCTTTTATTCTTACAAAACTAAATTTCATTCTATGGTTTTTTTATATGGACAAATTTTGCTTCAATCGTTCATAAGATCAGCGAATATGGATTTTGCAATAAATAACTGCATTTAATAAGTTGTGGTTAGATATCTTTCTATTTTTAGGCCAACCAGGTAAATGTTGACTGTAGAGTTTGTAATTGGTGCAAAGTGATTAAAAAAAAAACGAGGGAATCCAAATATAGCATGGTCCCATATGGTCCCTTTTTTTTGATATCGCTAACTTTCTTTGTGGAAGTGCATTTATGACTCTTGTCTTGTCTTGACTCAAACTATTGTTTACTTTATGCTTTCCCCTATCTTCGTTATGGAAAATGCTACTAATAGATATATACCGTTACTTTATGGACATCCATTAGATATAATGTATATTCTATCAGTGTAAAATACTAATCTGCATGGCTAGTTTATTTAATATCTAGCTTTAAAGAAACACGACAAAGTGGATAATTAAGTATCAACGTAAATATATGATATAATCGATGTATTGTATTTATACTATAAATCAATATGTAGTATATCGTGTCTTTTATTAAACTAGTATCACGATAGGTAATAACCCAAGGAGCATCCTTCACGTGATAGCCTATGGGAGGCATAGCTAATATCACATGCCCTGTTGTTTTGTGTATATATATATATATATATATATATATATGTGGATCACCTCCCAATTAATATACACGCACAGGGAAACTTTTAAACAAAAGGGGTTTCCGTTCCTCTCGTCTGTGTATTACTTTTGTTATTTTCGTACCTCAGTAATATATATTTTATAACACGTTATTAAGACGTAGCCTTTTCACTGTTGAGTTAAATATTTGAAAAAATTACTCGAAATCTTTGACGGAGCTGTGAATCACCAAGATCCAGCTCAACAAGTTTTTATCTACGATCTATTTGATATGGTAAACTTGAAAAGAAGGTGATGAGTGGTGTTCTCATGAAAATGAGCATGGGTGTACTGGGAATTCTATATTTTAATTATTATTGGTTCGTTATCACTGCCAGGTTCACCATATCATCATCATCAAACCTTAGATTCTTCTTTATGTTGCTTAGTCTGATCACGTTTCTCTCTTACAACTTACAAGATCAGTAAGAGGTTACAAGAATTACCGTAATATTCCGATTTTCGAGAAATGACAGACGTATCCTTTTGTGAAACGAAATATTATTATTCTTACTTTTTTTATTTGGAGTTAAGTATTTTGTTATTATACATATATATTGATCGAATTATATGTATATAATTTAGGGGAAAATCTGATTTTTATGGGTGTTTAAGGAAAATAAGAGATTAGGTTAATTATTCGGATTGTTCCTATTTAAGGAAAATAAACCACATTAGTTTCGCTAACCTTTTAAATCATAATTTTCTCCTCCTAATCCCCCTCTTGGTGCATGTGAGAGCTCGAGAAAAGAGCTGAGAGATTTCTTTTATTTTCTAAGTCGAATCTCAACCGTTTTCAAATTCGAGTAGAGCATTGGAATCGTCGTGAAAAGAGCGTCGTTTCAACACTCAAAGTTCAAAGCTTTATTAAGGTATGTAATTTCGACCTAGATGTGTTCTTGGATGAGTTTTGGAGATCAAAACTCATATCTATCGTAGTTTTGTTTTAATCATAGTGTGTGATCGAATCTAACCCTTTTTGGAATTGATCACATAGGTTTTCTGTGGCTAAAGAGTCTTTTTGCTAATGTTTTCCTGGGAATTCGAAGCTGGATTGCTTGCTGTCAAGTAAGAGGATCATCCTACAAGTTAATTACGGTTTATTAGGGTTTTTGTTAGGATATGATATGATTTTATGCTAGAAATCATACCTTCGTGTTGCCTAAGGATTTAGAGTTGCTATGGTATATAATGTTATGTTTTTCTGCTATTTTCTGAGTATTATGATGTTGAACTAGTTTGGGAACGTTTGGGGATCATTTAGGGGTAAAAACTGAGTTTTTAGGGTTTACCGCACTCGGTGCGGGAGCACCAAGCCCAATGCGGATGCACTGGAAGAACAGAAATTGGGATTTTACATTCAAAGCCCTGGTGCGGACACACCAGATCTGGTGCGGGTGCACTGGAGCCCTGTGCGGGCGCACTGGACGGGCAGAAGTCAAATATTTACAGACAGAGGCTCAGTACGTGCGCTTTGGACCCAGTGTGGGCGCAAGCTTTTTGGTGAGTAAGATGATCTTTAGCTATGATGTGAGTTTTAAATGTTGTTCTTTGATCTTATAACATTAACTAAGCATGAACAAGCCTCGATTGAGCTTCTGATGCGTTTAGTTCCGGCACCGGATGTACTCTTAAGGGAAGTTGAAGTTCGGGACCGTCGGAAGGGCATGAAAGGGCTTGTGCGTTGAAGAAATAGATTTCATCCATGTCTGTGTAATTGCTAGGCCTTGTCCATATCTAGTGGTTTAGGAGAGAGAGAAGTAAGGGTGGGGGAGCTTACTTGAAAATACTTAGGCGGCTAGTTAGCAATGAATAATAAATACATACTTGCCTAGTAATAAGCTTAAACGTCATGTCACTTTTGGTTAGGCACATGTAAACTTTGGCTATGTGACTCGTCCAGACATGTGGATAACCATGTGACCTTCTACAGGCCAAATGACAGGGGAGCTTCCCCAGACCTGTATGCATACCGGGGAAACCCGGGACCAGCAGTGCAAGCCACTGTTGGTTGGCACCCTCTTGTGGTGGTCACACCTCGCGTAGTGCCCTTGAGTGCTGACGTAACCAAGATGAGCTAAGCTAGAAACGTATAGTCATGACATGTTGATGGACATAGAATGAACCCTAGATTGAGTCGGTCTCCGAAAGATAATTTATTAATTATAAAACTTGATTATAAACCTTAGTTAATTTGTAGTTTCTACCTCTTATTGAGTATTTTGTACTTACATCAAATGAATTGTTTTCTATGTGTTTGGGGAAGAGAAGATGAACAGATAGATCCGGAGTTCGAAAAAGACTTTGATGACGACGTTTGAGGACGCCGAAGTCGAAGCACTTGCTTTTGTTCTTTATTATTATATACTAGACTTGTCGTTTTTTTGGGAACTGTTTAATTTCCATTTAGTATACGTTTTTGGAGGTTTTCGTTCGATTAGATTTTCACTTGGTTTTCCAATGTAATAAATGTTACATTTCTATCTTTAGTGTGAGTTTCTATTCCTGGTTGTTTGTGAAAAAAATTATACCCGAGTCTTTTGCTTTCGTTTTTCCTAACTCGATACGACGTAGTAGAGGCTGATGTATAATATGAGATTTATTGTATATTATATGTGCCAAACGTTCTTTTTCCGGATAAGGACTTGGTGTCCGGGAACGGGACGTGACAATTACACAGTTGGTGATGCTTTTGGATGGTTTGATAAACTTGAGAAACCTTCTGTTAATTATGCTATTTGGGCTTCTGGAAAGAGTTTTGACCTTGGTGATTTCCTCAGCATGCATATAGAAGAAGGAGCGAAGCACATGTGAGCATCAGACGACTCTCATTGTTAGATGGTATCCTCGTAATATTGGATATAGGATATTCTGGTATATCGGTTATTCCGGTCTTCAATTATTTAATTATCGATGGATGATCGATTATTGGAATTTCTATATCGACACACATCTCGATATTCTACGGATCCGTCTTATACGATATATCGATGTCTATTTTTGACCGATCAGAGTCAATAATTTATAATGGTGATCGGATCTATATCTGAGGTAATATATCGAGGTAAAAGTTTATTGTGTTTCAATATATTTATTATGCTCGATATGAACGTATTGTAAATTTTATTATATATCGCAATATATCAATATTGATGAGAAAGTTGATGCAGTAACATTCCCTGAAGTGAATGCGATCAAGTTATATATTTAATGCATCAAATTATATAGATCCGTTCCTAGAAATGAACGTGATTAAATTATATATTTAAGATGTGTCGGTTAACACAATCTATTCCCAGAAGTGAATGAGACGAAATGAAATATTTGAGTTGTATCGAATTACCCGAGTCCATTCCCATAAGTGAATATGGCCAAATGAAGTATTAAAGATACATCAACTTTTACAGGCTCATTCCAAGAAGTGAATGTGGCCGCATATATTTAAGATATATCAAACTACACGAGTCAGTTCCCATAAGTGAACATGGCTAAATTATAAATATTAAAGATACATTAAATTATATTGTCTCTATCTCAGAAGTGAACGTGAGTAAATTTAATATTTATTATGTATCAGATTACGCATGTCAATCCCTAGAAGTGGATGTAACGAAACTCAAAATTTATGATGTCTTCATCCCTCGAAGTGAACGTGGACGGTAAAAAATCTGGATGTGTTGAGATACACAAGTCAGTTCCCTGAAGTGAACGTGACATAATCTAGACATACCGATATTTCGAGATGTATCGAATCACGTCAGTCCACTCCTTGTAGTGAACATGAAATATATGAGACTGTGATTTTAAAATCGTCATAATAAATCTCACTAAAAGTGAGTTGATGACACTAGTTTAAAAATGATACATTGGTACAATCCGGTATACTATGAATTCGCTTTTATATTTTATTATATATTATATATACATACATACATATATATATATATATATATATATATATATATATATATATATATATATATATATATATATATATATATATATATATATATATATATTTATGTATTTAATTATTTATGTATTTATTTTTGCATCGCTTAGATTGAATCTCTAGATGAATCGAACATAAAAGATCATTTTGTCTTGTAGACAAATTTGATTTGAAATTCGATCACATGAATATGATCATTCATTTAAACTATATACAGATAGACCTGAAGTTTATCGGAAGCACTTGTGTGCTCATAAAAGTGAATCTGAAATTCAGAGAAATAAATACAGACTCAAAGTCCATATGAAATGAAATGATGTTCCAATGAATGACCTGAAGTCTAAAGATAAGAAAATTCAGTGAGAACATCATGACACTTCTTTAATCCTCGTAAAAGGATATCGTTGCGATAATATGCTCCTGTAGTAGCAATATTGAAAGAAGTGGTTTATGTTCAGCAAGATGATTATCATAGAATAATCATGAAACCCGATCCATTTGGTCCATTCCATTCCCTGAAGTGAATGTAACTAGATTTGTGACACGAAAATGATCAAATGCTTTGAGTAGTAGTGCTAGTAAAAATTACTTGTGCATTCATTTTTATAATAGGATAGATATAGCATACGCGTAATAATTTTACCTTTGTTATTTAATTTAGTTCATAAACGTGAGTGCATTCAATTACTAGATCACGATCAATATATCCTTGACGGATATCACATACGTTTGTCAT
The DNA here is from genome assembly GCA_026214975.1 of Gentiana macrophylla. NCBI lineage: Eukaryota > Viridiplantae > Streptophyta > Magnoliopsida > Gentianales > Gentianaceae > Gentiana > Gentiana macrophylla. The sequence goes on from CM047807.1 coordinate 64,871,109, forward strand.
CTCGAATGGTAAGAATGGTCCACCCGAAGTGGAGCAACATTGACACTAAATTCCAGAAGAATAATGAAAATCGATTTTCACTATGTGGCGTTAAAGGCCACTGGTCGCGTACTTGTCGAACGGAGAAATATTTGGTTGAGAACAATGAAGCTTCAAATTATAGTAAAGGCAATGTCATGACACAAATACTATACTTTACGGTCGTCATGAAGTTGATCCAGATAAGATAAACACTGTTTATCATTTTTCAAAGTCTCAAACGCGGTAAGTTGTGCGGATATCACCTGATGTGGATATTAAATTGAGACAAGGGAAGAATTAAAAAGATATAAATCTCTCAAAGAGATAATATAATTCTTCCTGATTGATTTGATATCTCGTAATGTTTGTTGATACTCGTATAAATACATACACATTGACATGTAGAATCCAAGATAGGGATATCACATCAAAATGCTGAATCCCATAAAGGGTTATTGTAAACTTACGTAGATATGACTTGTAATGAAATTTATTTCCGAGATTATGGGGAGGAATGTAAACTTGAAGTGTATAAATGTTGTAGAAGAACATTATACTAACACACATTTTATCATCGGATGCATTTAATTACTCTTGAAGAGTGACCAGCCGCAAATGCTCTGGTTAGAATAAATGTCGCAGAGAGGTTTATCCTATGAGGATAATGTTTGTCCAAGAAAGGAAAGTCCAAGAAGGACAGGAATGATACGTATCAAATTGATAAAAACAACGCTATAAGCGTTAAAGACCAATTGGTTCGATGATTCAAATTCCTCAAAAGAGGTTACGACTATATTATTTATGAGAACTCTGGAAGAGTAAGTATGTGCTTGAGCAGAAAATAGTTTTGTCTATGAAGCTCCGGAAGAGCAATGACATACTCCTGATGAGTAATGAAATCATAAACCCTTGAAGAGGTCGAGGCTAGAAAATGTCAACAAGTGATGATAAATAATCTGGGTGGAACAAATTATATGTGGTCATACATACATGCGGGGGAGAAATTAACCTGAAGTTCATTCCCTGGTGTTATTTTCTTACGACCCCCTGAAGAAAATGTAACGATTCCAGTTGAATTAGAAGTTGCATAGTGTTATATTGTTAGTAGTGTTCAACGCTTGGAGCGTGAGAGAGATATTAGTTCCGATGAATAAAAATCTCATAATTTTGAGATAATGAATTAATGTTATCGCCATTTGAATAATGAGATTTGATAATGACTACAACACTTGGTTTTATGAACGAGGTTTGTTGGTCCATTGGAAGGCTATCACAAGTTTAGAAGGGGGGGTGAATAAACTTGTCCCTAAAAAAGGATTTTAGACTTTTAAGGTTCAGTTAAAACTTGTGTAGAGTTAAGCTGACTAAGCTGAGTCTAAGTCAAACTGACTTATGCAAAATTGAGTCAACCGGTAGTGGATATAATTCTAGCCTTTTTTTCTTGATCTTGTTATTCTATGTGAAAGCTGAGTGTGTAAAACTGAATTCTGGTGAATGTGAGTTTGTGAGCTGTGAGTTTGTGTAACAATCAGTTCTCAGTATGCTGTGTAAACAATAATAAATGCTGTAATAATAAATAACAGAATGTGAATGCGTAAAGTAAATGAAACAAGAGTTATAGAGGTTCCAGGTGGTGTAATCTTATCAATCCTCTCTTCCCCTGTGGTGTAGGAGGAAAATTCCACTAGAATTTCTTGAGGTGAGTTGTTACAAAAAGTCCTAAACAATAGTCCTTGGATAATCCTAGCTTCACTATCTAAACAATCAAAGAACAGGTTGGATTGCTGCTCTTCAAGTGCTTGAGCCACTGGTCCTTGAATGGTTACGTATGCCTCTTCACCAGCTACCACCACAAACACAGTCTACCCGACTGCTGACACAACTATCCTTGGCTTATCCTTCACCAGATTGCTTCACAGTCTTGACCTTTGATTAAGAATCAAAGTTGGGCTGAGAATCAATAAACTGGTTCTTGTTTGTGGTTCTTCAAAGTGTCTGATTCTAGATAAGTTCTGTGTAGTTTGAACACTTGAAAAAATTCTTGATTGATCTTGTTAGCGCAGAGATGATAGCAATTCAAATGAACGAGACTATTGCACAAAAATGCTTGTAATATTGTTAATTCGTTCGTATTTTTCGGTGTTTGATCCTTGGTACAAAGTCCTCTATTTATAGTGTAAGGTCCAATGTTCATCTTGCTTGAATTCGAATTGTATCAACGTCTATCTTGTGACGGGTATATTTTGTGACCGTTCTGACTTGTCAGTATTTCATCCAATAGAAGTGCTTCCTTTACAACGTTCGACTGTACAATCAGCTTTTTGGATGACTAACTTATAAAACTGAGTTTCCTTATCAATTTTATACTGAGTTTTTGAGTTGTCAGTTTCTTGACTGACTTGGAGCATTAATTGAGATTTTAGTGTTCTTCAAAATCAGTACTCCAGATTTTCATCTGATTACAATTGAATTAACCAGAGCACACCATAAGCATATATTTTCTAAGAGTTCATTGTCCTTATGACTCTTAGGTCTTCATACAAGATCTATAAAGTCAGTTCAGGTCACCGCAAACTTGCCTGAAGTCTAACTTTACAGTCTTGACTTTCATAACTGAGTCTGAGCCCTCAGTCCTTCAATCTTCTGTAACTGAGTCCGTGTCCCTCAGTTCTTCTGTCTTCTAGATAAGCCAACGGAGTTTATTCCCTAAGGGAACTTACCTTCTTCAGTTCTGTCTTGGTGTAGTTTGTGTCAGTTTCAGTTTATATGACTTGTCTTTCCAGTTTCTAAGATGATTTCTAGTTTTCAGTTTTACGACACTTCTATCTATTACAGTGCTTGTCTGATGTAACCTATACAAATATCAGACTCTAGTAAAACCTATACATTCATTTCTAGACATCTTTTACCTTTTCACTATAACAGCTAGTTTCAGCACTTCATCAATGGGGTTAAAATAATTACTGAGTGAATACTATGAATAATCATCAAAACATAAATTTTATTTCCAACAATTTCCCTCTTTTTATTGATGCCAAAACCCTTCTTAAAAGAAAATCTTTTTAAAGATAAATAACAATTAAAACAATGTAAAACTGGAAATTGGTATTCATTAAGAATTAGCAAAAACTGGAATAGTTACACAGTTGATAATAAACTAATATAAGAGCTAAACTGTTCTCTGTGCTTTTTGTGTAACTAAGGTATATTTTCTTTCCTTATCATGAAGTAGATAAGCTTTTTCTAGCTTAGTGTCTTCCTTGGAGAATGTCTTGAGATAATCTACTTGACTGGAACGCTTCCATTTTCTCCATAAGACTAGCTTTGGTAAAGCTGCTTCATCATTGTAATAGCTTTCAAATTCTGCAACATCAGCTTTCATTTGTTCAGTCTTGTCTCTGTGATGGATTTTTGTAAAGGAAACAAAAAGACAAGTAATAAAAATCCGGTTAGTCGCTCCAAGTGCAAAGCTTGTAGTAAAGCGGTTATGCCGGGTCGATCCCACGAGGAACGTGAGGTTTAATGCGCTTTTAAGTTTAAGCTAATGAGTTTAAGTTTATCAAATAATGGGGAGAAAAAGCGCATTTAAACAAAGATCCACAATTCAAGATAATCGCACAGCTCCTAATTTCCTACGCATGCAAATCAACCAAGGTCAAAATTAACCTATCCTAAACGCAAATTACTAATATCTTAGATAATTTGTTTATCAACTTTATCAAAGATTGATTCTTCAAGCACGATAGGCATAAATTCTTTCGAACCTATTATTTAGATTAACAATTTGATAACTTTCGCTCTCAACAAATTAATTAATCGATTATTATTGCGGTGATCTGTATCATTCAACTATCGTTAAACGAATATCACAAGCTTTATCTATCGATGTCAAGCACGAAATAAACGCAATGTAAATCTAACCTTTGTCGAAATAAACCGCAGAAAAATAAGAAAACCGTAACGCCTCTTGAATTGCTTCACCCGTTCGTCCAACCCAGAGTTTAGCTACTCATATTAACTTTGAAATCAAAAGGTCGCTTTGATTGTATTCGAAAACCAAAAGAAAAAGACAAATCTATGCTGCTTTTTTATGAAAATCGACTATATGTTCGTGGGTGCCCCTCTTTGGGTTTGATACAAGCCGCTATATATAGATGAACTAAGACGGCTAGGTCAAAACTAAGTCGGTTATGCTTGGCCGGGCGGTCGGACGCCCGCCCATTCTTCAACGCTGCACAAATCGCTCTATAATGAACTTCGAATCGGGCCGAGCTTTCAAACGCGTCGTCTCGACCCAGCGTCCAAATCTGCGTCCAAACTTGCTGAATGTCACATCTACTCCTCGACGCCGTCCAATGCTTTAAACGCTGCCCACCTGACGGGACTCGACGCCGCTTCAAGATGATCAATTCGATTTCTTGATTCTTGTCTCTTCTCTCCATCTTTATCTCGGTTTAGCTCGAATTATATCAACATTGATCATCAATTTAGCCTCCAACATGTATCTACATCACATCAAAAACACCGCAGCGTAACACAATTCTAATAATCATAAAAATCATAATTAAAACATACAAATCCATCAACTTTGAATAACTCCTTAGCCACGCCATTTGCCCAATATTCCATTTAAACACGTGATTTCCATGCGATAAATACGAATGTCGGGAAAACATTATAAAATATAGCGTTATAAAGTACGTAAATTCACCCTTAACAACTCCCCCACACTTAGCTTTTGCTCGTCCCGAGCAAAACAAAACAAGATAAAGGCTCGGAAAGAATATAGACACCTCAACACATATACCACATAGTCAATAAATTAGAAGTTCACCATCGTGTGTGTGCATAGCCATAGAAAACTTCCACTAAATCCAAACTTGAAAAACTCAAAGCAAAACTAGCTAATACCCCTCGTGGACTAGCAATAAATGACACTCATAAGATGCACCTAATGGACGTGACATATCCCGAAAAGAATGATCGTATGAATCTAGGGCCTTACCGAATACTCGAGGATAATCCCTACATCATATCTAGCGCTTTCTCTGGGGGATAAGATAGACGATAACTTAGTCTTATATCCATTTCACATCAATTGTTAAGTTGATTTAACTATTTCACTATAAACACACATTAGAAGAAGCTATTGCCCTCATAGCGAATAGGACATTTCGAGATAATCCCTACCTTACTCCAATCATCAGCAGCTTTTTCCTAACTGCCGTGAGCTCTTGGTCATCATAGTGGAGTAGGACATACGGGGTATACCCTACCGCACTCAAATCATCGACTAGCTTCCGACACACACCCTTTTAACTTATTAATTCAACTTTTTCACTTCGACAATAGCTACGTGTTACTTATCACATTCAAACGCGTCTAGATATTCACAAGATCTCATACTTTAACTCTAAATACAAACTATCATAAATCTCACGATATATACGTAGCACTAAGCACATGACTTATTAGAAAATCAAAACTACTAATCCAAAACGGGTATAACTTTATAATGTAGCTCATCATTCACTATGGCTCGTGGAAAATAATATCGGGTGAAACAACTAACTTACGGAGTATACGGCATACAAACATCAATGAATATAACAATCCGAACAAAACGCGTATTGCCTACTCGACAAAACAAAATTTTTGAAAATTTAGCTCATTTTAGCATAGAAATAATATCATGTAAGCAAATGTATAGATACATACCGACTAATCCTCCCCACACTTAAAAGTTCAACATGCCCTCATGTTGTGCGAAAAGTAAAGAAGGAAGGAACTTAGCTATTTGCGCGTAGAAAATCGAGATGTTGGTCGGCCGGAGCATGAAAGAACAACGCCCGCAAAAGTGTCGGAAACAACGCCCAAATCGAACTCAACCGAGAGCTCGACAAAAACTAGATCTGCACTACTCGAGAAACCGTAAATATCTCGGGGAACAATGGGGTATAATATCGCAACAATGAAAATGGTAATAAATCGAAATCGAATAGACAAAAGAACCATCGGTAAGCATACAAAATAGTGATCATAAAGTTGATATAAATCAAAACAGAAATGTCGGGATGCCTTATGGCTTACATGATCCGTAAACGTAGAAAATGAAAAGTACAGTATCATGAAAGTGCAACATAAAATCAGAAAAATAAGAGATAAAGCTCAAGAAAGGCCCGGAGTAGGCTCACCGGAGGAGGAACAAAGAGAATCGGCCCGCAGCAGTAGGGGTCGTGGAGGGTACAGCACCGTGAGACGCCGTCGATGAAGGTGCAGGCATGTAACCGGGCAAGCGAGCAGATCCAGTGGGTCTCTCCTCCTCGCAACCTCCTCATCATCAGCTCTTTCTCCGCCTCAAGCACATCGGCAATAACTCGCTCGATCGCATCGGAAAAGACGAACTCCGTATCACTTTCCTTGAAAATCTGCATATCCTCGGTTTCTTGCCCTCTACAATGCACTTCAAAGACGTACATCATGTTCTTCTTCGTTTCCTGATATCACATCCAATCTCGTAGATCGCTGGCCATGCTGTGCAGACGAGCCCTCTCCGCAGGAGATAAACTAGACAAGGAGGGAACCGGAGGTGGTGCCGAAGTGGAACCAGGCTCGATGAACGGAACAAATCGGTCCTCAACCGTGAGACGGAGCTTTCTCTCTCTCGAATACCTCTCGGTTCTTAGGCTTGTGATCCCGCCTATACTCCGGTACTCCGGCATCGCCGCATATCTGATGAATCAAATGGGGTACAATCAAACTGCGCTTGTAATTCTTTTGACTAAACACCAACTCATCATAAATTGCTCGGCCAACATCCACATTTAACTTGAAAACCAAAGCATACATCATCCCAAGGTCGCCGATGTGAAAGTGCGCCAAATTATTCTTCGGTAGTAAACGACTCGGATGAAACGGCAAGAAACTCTCCAATCCTCGGACCAGGCCGTAGTAACTAATTCCTTCCTATCGCCGCCTGGCCTAAGTGTCCATGCAACATCGGGCAAACCGTCAACCTCAACTCCTCCAACGGGTCTTGTCCCGCATCCCGCCTCCGCTTAATCTCGTCTTTATAATCCAATCCTCGAAAGCCGCCAAAACCATACTTTGCATTAATGACTTGGGCGTCAACGGAACCTTGACACCCTCACCATTACCACACCCGTATCCAAGTTGGTTTCTCAAAAAGTTGGCATAAAATTCTCTAACCAAAGAATCATTAACCGAGTCGCCGGGATTTTCATCAAAGCGTCCCATTGCTTATCCTTCAACAGTCGCACAAAAGAGGGATCCACATTTGTTTCCACCACTGCCCTTTCGATCAACATATTTCTTGCAAAGTAGTGTTTTGTGTAGACCTCGTGTGCTTTTGGATTGACAAATCTACGAGGCAAGGGTATAGGCACTGCCGGCCTCACTCTCTTTCTAGGGTTTTCTGCCCTAGTTTCAGTCTCTTCGTGCACAGGTGTTTCCTCCGTAGCCTCAGCTCTAGAAGGTGCTTCCCCCTGATTGACCCTAGGCCTCCGTATTAAAGGAGTATCATCGTCCGTCTCAGAGTCCGAAGTGGATTCATCTCTTAAGGTTGCCCTAGTTTGGGTGGCTCTAGGGGGTCGCTCCCGAATACTCACACCTCGGTTAGGGTCTAAATTAGAAGGGTCATCATCTAAACGCTTACGCTTACCCGATTCGACAACTTTCTCTTTACCAGGCCTCTCGCTTAATGACCGCTTTCACCATATTGACCTAAATATTTAAACCAAACGATTCACAAGCAACAAAGGTTACCCGCTTATCATCCAAAGCGGGATTTCAAACCAACCGAACCACAATCATCACCCAACAACCCATTCATCATCCATCACACACCATAACACCATAATGAGATCAAAAAAGAAAACAGAAAAGAGACGAATTAAGATGGTATTCAAGTGAGCGAGCCGACCCAAAGATCGAACTTGCCAAAAACGTGAATTAAACCTTAAAAGTTGTTAGAACTTACCAAGTAGGATGAGTAGATGTTGATTGAGGTGAAAATCGATCCAAACAACGCAAAAATATCGTCCAAAATCGAAATTTTCCTCTGAAAAGTCGGACCTGCAATAGGGTCTGATTCGCCAATAATATCGTGCGTTGGAGGATTCGGTTGTGAGAATCAAAGAGAGAGGGTGAAAAGCGGCCTGTAGCACTTTGAATCGCTCGATTTGGTCAAGAATTGATGAATTTAGAGCCAAAGGAGGGAGAGCAACCGTTTGTTTGCTTTTAAAAATTCTGAAAGTGAAAGTTCATTTGAAGGAGGGGTATATATAGATGCATTATGGACGCTGTCTAACTCGTGAGAATGGACGGGCGTCCACTGGGAAATTAGATGAACCGGACGGGCGTCCAATTTAGTAGACGCTCGTCTGATATTTTGAATCACATACAGGATTGGAGGGAGATTATCGGACGAGCGTCCAATCCTAGTGAACGTTCGTCTGAAAATTAGTCATGCTGGACGGGCGTCCATACTGGTAGACGAGCGTCCAGTGAGGCTTGAATGCAAAAATCATAAAATTTCCATACAATTCAAGTTCAAAATTTCGCCTCTTATTAAACTTAAATAAAGCTTCAAAAATACAAGTAAAAATCAAACGGCACGAGAATTTCTAGGACATAAAACAAATAGAGAAAAAAAGGGTTGCCTCCCACGGCGCTTTTGTTTAACGTCGGGGCTCGACGGAGGTAAAACTAACTAAGAGGTCACGGTCTCACGTAGATCTCGTCCCCACCACTATGCGAATGAGACGTCGAAGCATGTCGATAGCCGGAGGAAAATCGAACTCATCCCGCAAACACCAATCCTCACCACCTACCTCAAGACTCTCAAATGTTCAGCCCGCAGCACGATGCCAAATCCCACAAGATAGAATCATTAAGTATTGTGTACGGACGCCCATAGCTTCCTCAGAACTCCTCGATCGTGAAATCGCCGCCTCCCGAACAAGGTGGAACAATGATAACGTATGTGATGGTCTTAACTCGAGTACTAATATCAAAATCTACATGAAGAATTATAGTGCCTCCCGGTCCATCATCTATCAGTGATCGGCGGAATCCGACTAATGAGCGGAAACTCCTCGTGGCGAACTCCGTGAAGATTCATAACTAAAAGCAAAACTCGATGAGATAGACACATAAAAGCTTAGTAAAACTAACTAAAATAACATACGGAAGCAAAACGAACTAAGAAAAACTAAAACAAGATTTGATATCTGTGATGCCTCCTAGTAGCGCTTTTGGTTTATGTCGTTAGCTCGACATTCAATTCAGGTCTAACCCGGGTCGGGCCACTTTGGCTTCCTGCCGGTCATCTCAGGAACAGAATTCTTAACAACATTGGGTCTACAAAAACAGCAGTGCAGACTCGGGATTCGTCCCAACCATTTTTCCCAGGCCTGCCTGATCTTCTGTCTGACTGGAGATCTCTTTCGTACTTTATGCTTCTTCAAATCCATTTCTTTCCAGTATTGTTCCATGTCCCAGCTTCCGGCAAAAATTTCAACTGGTGATTCAGTGCCATTATCGGAGAATAGGTCTGGGGAGAACTCATCGCAGTCATCGACTCCTGAAGTGGTACAACTTAACAAATCAAGGAATTTAACTACTTCGGGTGATTCCTTCGGTTGGCTTATGTAGTGTTTGCATCGTTGACCGTTGACCTTGAAAGGCTGATCGCCAATCCCCGCGATTAAAACGCCGCTAGGAAAAAACAGATAGGATCTCAAACGGACCGGACCAACGCGTCCTTAGCTTTCCGGGAAAAGATGCGGCTGGTATTGTATAACAAGATACCGGCTCGCGCATGAAACTCTCTTTTCTTTATCTTTTATCATGAAGTAATTTCATCCTTTCCTTGCTGATCCGTGAACTCTCATAAGCTTGGAGCCTGAACTCGTCTAATTCATGTATCTGCTGGAGCCTACGTTCTCCGCAAGCTTGGGAGTCGAAGTTTAGGAACTTAATTGCCCAATAGGCTCTATGCTCTAACTCTACAGGCAAATGACAGGGCTTTCCATAAACCATTTGGTATGGTGATGTACCCATAGGGTTTTTGTATGCGGTCCGGTAAGCCCACAAGATATCATCCAGCCGAGACTCCAATCTTTACGATGCGAGTTGACTGTTTTCTCGAGGATTTTCTTGACGCTCTGATTACTACGCTCAACTTGCCCACTGGTCATAGGGTGATATGGTGTGCCACTCTTATGCTTAACACCATACTTAGCTAACAGGCTATCCAGGGGTTTATTAATGACGTGTGAACCTTCATCGCTGATCAGGCTCTGGCGCAACCAAACCTCGTAAAAATGTTTTTCTTCGTAAATTTCATGATCTGTTTTATGATCATTCGGTGGAGTTATGACAACCTCTACCCATTTAGAGACATAGTCTACACAGCACTGAAATGTATTTATTTCCGCATGAAGATGGAAATGGTCCCATAAAGTCTATGCCCCATACGTCAAACACTTCACATTCCAATATGGGTTGAAGTGGCATATCATATCGCTGGTCAAAGTACCGGTTCTCGGCATCTATCACACCTTTGCGTAAAGGCTTCCGTATCTTTAAAAATCCCGGGCCAAGAGAAACCGCATTGAAAAATTTTGGCAACGGTCTTCCATGCACTAAAATGACCGCCAAATGGGCCACTATGACATTGCTCAATAATATCCCGTTGCTCACATTCGTACACACCGGGCGGAGTAACCCATCCTTGCAGATCTTGAATAGATATGGTTCTTCCCAGGCGTAGTACTTCAAATCGAGAAGAACTTCTTCTTCTCCTGGTAGGAAAATTCGGGATTCAAATAGCCGGAATGAAGGTAATTGACAATCGAGGCATACCAAGGGGATCGGGTTATGGACATCCATATTCATGACACTCTCGAAGGATAATAAAGATCAATGTCCAAAGGATCTTCCTCGCCCACTTTGTAGTACTCTCGAAATATGGTCCGCTACGGTGTTCTCACTACCCCTTATGTCCTTGATGTGAACATCGAATTCTTGAAGTGTAAGAATCCATCTTAGCGCCTCTCGGTTTAGCATCCTTCTTGTTCATCAAATAACGCAGAGTCGCATGATCACCCATACAATCACCTTGGCACCAAGCAAATAGTGCGGAACTTATCCATAGAAAACACAACTGCTAACGCCCTTTTCCGTAGTGGTGTAATTCGCTTGGGCTGGATTCAAGGTATGGCTTATGTAGGAAATAGGTTGGAACTTACCATTAATCCTTTGTCCTAATACAAAGCACCACAAAGCAGAATTTGAGGCGTCACACATCGATTCGAATGGTATGTTCCAATCCGAGAGATCGAGATAGGGCGAGAGGTTAAACGCTGCTTAAGCTCTTTGAAGGCAACTTGACAGTCATTATCGAAATTGAAGGTGACGTCATCCTTCAGTAAAGTTGATAAAGGTTTCGATATTTTTGAAAAATCTTTTATGAATCTCCTGTAGAAACCCACATGACCAAGGAAGCTTCTTACTTCCTTCGTGTTCCTGGGGTAATTCATCTTTTCAATAGTCTCTACCTTAGCTTTATCAACCTCTATGCCTTTAGCGGAGATCTTGTGACCTAAAACAATTCCTTCGGTTACCATCAGATGGCACTTTTCCCGATTGAGAATCAAATTCTTCTCTACACACCTCTGCGATTTCATCTAGATTTTTAAGATACCATAAATGATGTGCCAAATACCGAGAAGTCGTCCATGAACACCTCCATGCACTTCTCTACAAGCCCATCAAAGATAGCCAGCATACATCTTTGAAATGTGGCTGGTGCATTACAAAGTCCAAAGGGCATTCGCCTATAGGCGAAAGTACCATAGGGGCAGGTGAAGGTTGTTTTCTCTTGATCTTCGGGTCAATAGGGATTTGGAAGTAACCGGAGTAACCGTCTAGAAAACAATAGAATTCATGCCCTGCCAAACGCTCCAACATTTGGTCTATAAACGGGAGTGGGAAATGATCTTTTAAGGTTACCTCGTTTAGCTTCCTATAGTCTATACTGAGACTCTGTGTACTCAAATGACTAATCCGACACCACCTCTTCACCTTTGTCATTCTTTTCGATTGTAATGCCCCTTTTTTGGTACAACTTGAGTGGGGAGACCCGATCACCGTCGCCTATCGCATAAATGATCCCCATATCTAATAGCTTAATGATCTCTTTCTTCACCACTCGCCGCATGTGTGGGTTTAAACGTCTCTCGTGGTTGTCTTATACGCTTGCGCCTTTCTTCGCCTTATTTTATGCATACATATGTCGGGTGAGATGCCTCTTATATCTTCTATCTCACAACCGAAAGCTCTCGCATTTTCTTTAGAACTTCGGTTAATTCAAATTTTCTTCTTCCGCTGATAGTTTAGATGAGATAATTAGAGGTAAGCGCTCACCTTCTCTCAAGAAGATATACTTCAAATGCTTGAGGTAGCGGTTTGAGAACAAGGTCCTCAGTGCGTTCCTCTAAGTCGGTCTTGGATCCCCCCTGCTTTAGATCCTCCTTGGTGATAGGGTCAAAACTCTTGCCTCAAGCAAGTCTACTTCTTCCGAGGAGAGAGAGTTCTTTCAGAGAGCACTAAGTCCTCTTCAAAGAAGGTCTTCTCATAGGCGGCCTCTAGCTCGCCTAGGGTGTAGTCTCAGTGAAATCATCTAACGCTTTCAAGCACAAAGCCGGCGGGTTTTCTGAAAGGTGATCTAAGGGCTTTAACTACACTCAGTAGCGCATTTCCTCATCTCCAACACGTAGGTGACAAATCCTCGCATCGCAATCTATAGTGGCTCTAGCAAGAGATAGGAAGAGGTCGCCCTGGGAGGAGGGGGTATCTTCTTCTTTAGTGTCTAAGACATACCAATCAACAGAAATGTGAATTTGTCTACTTGGACCGTAAGGTCTCAAGCACTCCGCTGGCTTTCTTGAAAGATCTATCTGCAAGTTGGATGCTTATGGATGTAGGTTCCAATAGATGGTCAAGGTGCGCCTCTCTTGCATGCAGATAGAGACATCAAACTAATGGATGCTCCTAAATCACACAGAGAATTTGGGAAGCTTAACTCCTTGATTTTTAGAGTTAAGACAAATTTTCCGGGATCATTTGCGCTTTTCAGAATTCCTCCGTCGGCAATAGCGGAGCATTCTTCTCCCAATCTTTTCTCCATTTCCCCCAATTTCTTCTTTGAAGAAACAACATCCTTCACAAACTTGGTGTACTTAGGCATTTCAACCAATACCTCGGATAAGGGCAAATTTACTTGGGTGTTTCTTAATAGGTTGAGTACTTTGTCATACTTCTTGTCTTCAGATAAGGGAATGTTGTGCTTCCTTGGTGGGAACGGGAGCTTATTCATTTCGTCTTCGGAGAATACTTTCTTGGTGGAGGAAGCTCGTACAGCTTTGTCTTCAAGATCTTTCCACCTTAACACTTTTTCAGTCTTTTTACCCGTCAGGGGATCCTCTGCCTGAGTGACTCTCTCTCAGTTCATTAATCAGGTTCTCACTCACCCGAGATCCTTCTCCACCTCGATCTCATTTTCGTCTTTCACCATCCAAGTCGTGGATCATGAATCTTCCCTCCTACCGAATCAAGGGTAGGAGGGTTTACTCGTTTCCCTGGTTCTGTCTATAACTAGGTTGTTGCAATTGTGTACCGGACCTCAAATTCATAGCATTGGACTCCTCTTGTCCATAGGAAGTAATGGGCGTGAGCTCGGAACAGTGGTTTGTTCTTGCTTCACTTAATGCATGATCACTTTTAGGGTTTTTTCTCAGAAACTTGGTAGTCGACCTTGAGGTCTGGCAACCAATTGTTCACCTAGTCATCCTACTGTCTTTCTAAGTTCTTCATCGCCCTCTCTCTGCTTTTCTTCATACTCGCCTCGTAGGGCAAAGACTATAAGTGGATGAGTCCCGATTAGGGCGGTTTTTCTTTGCGAGTTTTGATTAGTTTTTGGTTGAGAATTTGAACTTTGACTCGAGGTGGGGCTCTGTAGTAGTAGCATTCGAGAGGTATTCTGTCCCGAGTTTTGAGCGCGGTTTTGGTCATAACCATAATTTCTATTCTGGTTGTAGTTTTGACCTTGAGAGTTATTCTGGTTCGAAAATCTCTGGTGTTGCTGGCCAGAAGAATTGTTTCTCTCATGTCCACCATTCAAGGGGCATGTTGCAGAAATGTGACCTCTAAGCCCACAGTATAGCGAATACGTAATCATACTTGCCTCGCTTGTTGGGCAGCATTGGCTTGAAAGCCAGGGGTAGGAGTGTATTGACAATGGTCACTGATGTGACCAGTCTGATAACAATTATCACATGAGAATACTTGTGCATTCTGTTGGAGAGAGGGTTGATTTTGATTTTTAGTCATGGTCAAAGCAGAAAGTTGAGCCTGCAAGGCTGCAATCATTTGACCATGATTCTGGTTGTTGACTTCTTCAATTTTTGGTGCAGCAGGGAGTGTCGGCGATTGATATGTAGGTGCATAGTTGTACCTAGCTATATCTTCAAATAACTCCCACCCTTGCTGTGGGGTTTTCTTCAAGAAGACTCCTCCAGATGAGGAGTTGACCATCCCTTTTGTGGACTCGTTTAGACCGCTGAAGAAAGTATGGACCTTCCTCTGCAAATCCATTCCATGATGGGGGCATTTATTTAACAAAATTTTGAAGCGCTTCCATGCTTCAAAGAAAGATTCATCACTCAGTTGATGAAAATTTGAGATCTCGTTAAGACATTGAGCTGTCTTAGACGGAGGGAAGTACTGGGCTAAAAATTGACTTTCAAGCTGGGCCCAAGTTTGGATAGATTCAGAAGGGAGAGATTTAAACCATTCCATTGCTTCTCCACGGAGTGAGAATGGAAATAGTTTCACTTAATGATGTCTTGGTGACATCCTTAATGCGAGTAGTATCGCATATACCCGTAAATACATAAAGATGCGTATAGGGGTTCTCGATTGATACCCATAGAAAGTTGATGCATGTTGCACCATCCGGATAAGGGCTGGCCTTATCTCAAACGGAGTCAGATCGGTAGGGATAACTACAACCAACGAATATTAACATCACCAGGAGTGGCATAGTCCGCCAGTGGTGGTTGGCTTGAGCCATTGAATCGAATTTCTTCCTCAAAGAAGAGGTTAAATAAGAAATTATCTTCGAAGAGTTTTCACTCAAACTCTCTTCGATTTCCTCTTCGGAAATTGAATGGGTTCGGGATTTTTCGTTTACGGTACACTCGAACTACGCCTCGCTCGAGCTCAGGCTCAAAATTAATCGCCTTTGTTTACTTCGTGTTTGCATACAACGGAGTCAAACTAGGAGAGACAGAGAAATAAAAGAAAGGAATCGAGAAACGGACGGGCGCCCAATATTATGGACGAGCGTCTTGGTGGGATTCTAGGACCGACGGGCGCTTAGTGACACCACCGCTCGTTCGTTCTAGCGAATATACGAACGGGCGCCCAAATATTACGGACGCTCGTTTGAATGAATAAAAATGAAATCGGATCAAAAATTTCAAAGGGGCGGGCGTCCAAGATTCGAGACGCCGTCTGGTACCGGAAGAACAAGAAATGACGCAGAAATTGCGAGGAAGTCAAAAGGCTCTAAGGGAAAACCTTAAACCCTAACTAAAACAGCAGCGACTGATCTACCTAAATCTTATGCTAAAAACACATAAAACCGTGCCAAGTTCCCCGGCAACGGCGCCAAAAACTTGTGATGGATTTTTGTAAAGGAAACAAAAAGACAAGTAATAAAAATCCGGTTAGTCGCTCCAAGTGCAAAGCTTGTAGTAAAGCGGTTATGCTGGTCGATCCTAACGAGGAACGTGAGGTTTAATGCGCTTTTAAGTTTAAGCTAATGAGTTTAAGTTTATCAAATAATGGGAGAAAAAGCGCATTTAAACAAAGATCCACAATTCAAGATAATCGCACGTGCTCCTAATTTCCTACGCATGCAAATCAACCAAGGTCAAAATTAACCTATCCTAAACGCAAATTACTAATATCTTAGATAATTTGTTTATCAACTTTTATCAAAGATTGATTCTTCAAGCACGATAGGCATAAATTCTTTCGAACCTATTATTTAGATTAACAATTTGATAACTTTCGCTCTCAACAAATTAATTAATCGATTATTATTGCGGTGATCTAGGTATCATTCAACTATCGTTAAACGAATATCACAAGCTTTATCTATCGATGTCAAGCACGAAATAAACGCAATGTAAATCTAACCTTTGTCGAAATAAACCGCAGAAAAATAAAGAAAACCGTAACGCTTCTTGAATTGCTTCACCCGTTCGTCCAACCCAGGAGTTTAGCTACTCATATTAACTTTGAAATCAAAAGGCTGTTTGATTGTATTCGAAAACCAAAAGAAAAAGACAAACTGCTGCTGTTTTTTATGAAAATCGACTATATGTTCTGTGGTGCCCCTCTTTAGGGTTTGATACAAGCTGCTATATATAGATGAACTAAGACGGCTAGGTCAAAACTAAGTCGGTTATGCTTCAGTCGGCGGTCGGACGCCCGTCCATTCTTCTGAACGCTCGTCTGCTCTATAATGAACTTCGAATCGGGCTGAGCTTTCCTCAAACGTTCGTCTGACCCAGCGTCCAAACTGCGTCCAAACTTGCTGAATGTCACATCTACTCCTGGACGCTCGTCCAATGCTTTAAACGCTCGTCCACTGGACGGGACCTGGACGCCAGTTCAAGATGACTGAATTCCGATTTCTTGATTCTTGTCTCTTCTCCTCCATCTTTATCTCGGTTTAGCTCGAATTATATCAACATTGATCATCAATTTAGCCTCCAACATGTATCTACATCACATCAAAAACACCGCAAAGCGTAACACAATTCTAATAATCATAAAAATCATAATTAAAACATACAAATCCATCAACTTTGCGAATAACTCCTTAGCCACGTCATTTGCCCAATATTCCATTTAAACACGTGATTTCCATGCGATAAATACGAATGTCGGGGAAAACATTATAAAATATAGCGTTATAAAGTACGTAAATTCACCCTTAACAGTCTCTAATTTGCAATTTTTCTTCAATCTTCTTGATCTTCTTATAGTGTGCCATCCTCTGATTGTGATACTGATCAAATAAGAAGTAAACAAGAGATTCTTCATAAGTCTTGTCTCTATACTTGAGTTTGATATTGCTGTGATCATTGACAAACTTCATCCACAAATCCTTTGTAAGAGTAGCTCTCATTTCACCAGGTTGACTGTATTTTTCAATTAGCTGCTCTTCAGTAAGTTCTTTTATATTTCAAACATAAGGATCTGCTGCTGACTTGCATTTCTTTAGTTCTTCTTCAAGCTTCTGTTTTTCGTTTAGTAGTCTCAGTTTTTCTTCTTCAGCTTCCCCCTTTTTGGCATCATATAACTGATTTACCAACTGATGGGTCACTTTTTGGTCGGCTGAGATAATCTTTTGAGAATCAAGCACTTCTTTCAGCTGAGTTTTTAAAACATAAATGCACTGATTTAAATACCAATGTGCTTGAGCATGCATTTCTCTATCTTCCATAGTTTTAACTTCAAGTTTCTCCTCGAGACTGAGAATTTCTGATGCTGAGCTTGAAGATGATTTGTGAATAATATCCAACTTGGTGTGGACTGAGACGTCCGTCTTCTTTCGATAATCCAAGTATCCAGAAATGTTTGACAAAAGGCCATTGTAAGCATCCTTTTGGTTGAGCATAATCTTCAGATTTTCTTGTACTTTGCTCATTTCATCTTTTGTCAAAAATTCAGATGGATCCGTTGCTTCTTCTTGTTGAATCTCAGGCTGAGTATCATCTTCAATTACCATGAGTTGCTGATTCTCATCCTTTCCATCTGTTTGCTGGTTGTCAGTTTGTTGGTTTCCAACTGGCAAATCTTCTTGCTGTTTAGTAGTTTGCATAGAATGAACTTGAGGTTGAATTTCAGTTTGCAAATCTGTAACCTTATCAGCTTCTTTCTTCGATTTATCGTCTTTGTCATCATCCTTCTTCTTTTGATAATCTAAGACTGATGACGTGGCTGATTTTCCTCGTTTGGATATCTCAATGAATCTTCTGAAACAATTTCTGAGAAACTCATTCATTGGAAATAGAGTGTATAAATCCTTGATTTCAAGTTTTCCCACTAATGACTTTTCTTCATTTGCTAGAGTAGCTTCTCTACAATCTTGAGTTTTGAGTTTCATCTTCATCAGCCTGATGATTCTTTCAGCTTCAAAATTGTAAGATGGTTGCTGAGCTGGTTGCTGCTGAAATTGTTGTTGCTCCTTTTCAGCATGCATAATGGAAACTTGATTCTCTGAAATTGTATGTAAATGAGAAACAATTTCAGTTGCGATAACGTCCTGTCTAGTGACTCCAATTGTCAGTTGTTGTTCCCCCTCAGTTGGTGCTGACTGACTTGAAGTGATTAGGAACAAACATTTGCCAACTGACTTAACTATCTTTGAGTCGACTTTTATTGACTCCTTTGTGTTCAAACTTGTTTCTTTGAGACACGCTTTTCTCCTTGACTTCAGGTTGAGATTTCTTGGAGGTTTCTTTCCTAGAATGAACTAGAGCAACATCTCCTATGGATGTATCCATTCTTCTTACAGATCCACCAGTTCGTTCTGCTAAATTTCCTTCCTTGATTCTTTCCAAGTAATGTTGAATAACGCCACTGAGTGTTTTCTTCAATCAAAATCTGCCAACAAGTGGTCTTCCTTCAGCTTGAGCTTTTCGAACACTTTCCTATTCAGCTAAGTGTTGCTCTTTTATCTGGTTAAATACATAACCTGCCCAATTGAACTCAAGTACGTCTCAGATTATGTTCATCAGATAAATGTTGTCTTTAGATAAACTGGCAATTCCTTTGTATCTTCCAATAACATGCATGCCGAGCCATTTACTGAGGAGTCCAAATGCAGGTTTCGGATCGTTGAAATGAGTGCCGACAGCTGCTGGTTCCTTTCTTAAGGAAATTTGCTTGAGAAAGACATCTCTTTTGAGTGGTAAACAACTCAAATCTATTGATTTAACAAGTGGTTCCTTGAAATCAAATAGCATCCTGATGACTGCTTCATTGAGAATAATCATTTCTCCTCAAACTTTTGTAATGAGAGATTGTCTTACCAGTCTCATGTTTTCCCAGAACTGTAAAATTCCTTCTACATCATGATCATCCTTGAACTTTACTTCCAGGATGTCTCTTAATCCTGGCTGACGCTTGATCTTCTCGCACATAAGACTTGCTAACAGGGTATTGTTGCAGAGTTCTTCATATTGTTCGAATGATAAAGTATCCAACTCAGTAATAAGCCTTTCTTTTGGTGATTTCTTTGAGGCTGCCATTACTGATTTTCTTTTCAAATTCCATAATGGTTTGTGTAACTGATGCATGTACTGTTCTGACAATAGTGGCGGTGTACAAGCAACAAGTTCTGACATAAACGGCGCTAATTAAATGTGATATAACTATTGTCAGTTTTATCCTTTCAACCGTTTGAGTTTCTTTTCTGGGTAAACTGATGCTTGAGGTCAGTTAATGAAATATTCAGTTCCGTCAATTCTTCAGTTTTAGTGAGTTAGTTTCAGATTCTTGATGTCAATGACTGATCTGTTAAGTTAGCACACCCAGCATAACAAAGATCAATCCCCTTGATGAATCTCTTTGCTTAAACCGACTTAGCTGACTTTGATTATGCCCAATCAGTTCTCAGTTTGGCAAATCTCTCTTTGTCCAGAGGCTTGATAAAAATGTTAGCCAACTGATCTTCAGTCGGGACATAGAGAACTGTAATATCCTTCTTTTCCACATGATCCCTTATGAAGTGATATCTCACATCAATATGTTTCGTCCTTGAGTACAAAACTGGGTTGTCAGTTATTGCAATTGCACTTGTACTATCACACATTATAGAAATCATTCCCTCTTCTATTCCATAATCTCTCAGTTGTTGTCTGGTCCATAAAACTTGAGCACAACAGCTGTTGGACTTATTTTTATGTTTTAGTGATAAGTGCCAGACTAGCTGTTACAGAGCAAAGGCAAAAAGATGTCTAGATCAAATGTATAGGTTTAATAGAGTTTGATCTTGTATAGGTTTGATCAAACAAGCACTGTAAAAGGTCAGCTGACTTACATCAGCAGACTTATCTATATCAATAGAGTACCTAGGTCAGTAGACTAGTCAGGAACCTGCTGAAGATTGAAGGCTGAGGGTTCAAACTCAGTTATTGAAGGCTAAGGGATCAAACATAGTAATTAAAGTCAATGATATGGAATCAGAATTTAGGGAAGCCTGTGATGACCTAAACTGATTACATATACCTTGTGTACAAGGTCTAAGTTCCACAAGTTAAGTGATGATTGGAACTTAGTTATGTTTAAATGGTGTAATCTAACTTCATAAATAAAAGTTAGATAAAAGAAGTCAGCTGCATTGTTTCAAAAACACAAAGAAGATATGGATCACCGATCGATATGTATTTCAAAGATACTCATGATCACAGAACTCACGATACACATGCTTCGAATTATCCAAAGGCTACATCGGAAGATTACAAAGAAAGGGACAGCTAACAACCTCTGATTTTATCAAACAAATCAATGGTTAAGATTAAAGGGACGTTGGGATGATTTAGACCCAAACAAGTCAAAGAGTGAACATAATGTATACTATCATAAAGGAATCGACGAAGGTCACCCTAGAAACGATCAGAAAAGAAAGTCAAGATGGAGACAAATCCAAAACGGCTATGTTTGAATTTCAAACATAAGTCACAAGGATTTCTACCTATAAATAGTGGACTCTTAACTCAGATACAAGTGATGATTTTTGAAGAAAAATAAGGATCCATCTTGAGCTATCAGAATTAAATCGATCAAACACTCTGCTGACCCTACTGAGCATAAGGCTACTAATCCAGTACAACTCTTCAAGTGTAATCTGCATTCAAGCTACACCAAGTTTACACACTTGAAGACATCAAGCTGCTGATCATATCATCTTGATCAAGCTGCTGAAAGCAGAATCACTTACTTGATTCAAACTTTCTTTCACAAGGAATCGACTGATGACAGTGAAGCACATCTGTGGGTCAAGGACTGTTGTTTGTGGTGGAGCTGGTGAAGAGGCAATCCCACCCTTTAAGGACCAGTGGAAGACTTTGGAGCAGCAATCCTACATGTTCCAAGTGTTCAGTTTGTGAAGCCATAGTTATTGGTCAAGGACAAGCAACTCTGGGATTTTTGTAATAGCTACCTCAAGAATCTCTAGTGAATTACCTCCAACATCACAGGAGAAGAGTGGACTGACAGGATTATACCACCTGGAACCACTATAAAATCTGCCTACTTACTTTCTGCATTTATATTCTGCATTTAGTATAACTAGCACATCAACCTACTGAATCTAGCATCTGAATCACACACACTACTGAGTATCTAATACTTGGTATCATATTTAACAACAAGTAATAAGGCTTAATTTTTGATATATTTCCGCTGCACAAATTCAGTAAACTCAACGGTCAAGAGACTATCGAGTATCAACAGACTCTCGACCGATCGAATTTCTTTGAAGTTCTTTGAGTTTGTTAACTCCAAAAAGTTTTAATGGTTAAGTTTATTCACCCCCCTTTAAACTTAACCACAGCCTTTTCAATGGACCAACAATTGGTATCGGAGCGGCGGTTTACGCTCAAGTAATCCTACTTGTTGTGCTTGTGAAAATACTTTGAAAACTTTTTCAAGTTTCGATTTTCAAAGCTTTGCATCATGGATAACAACCAAATGCTAGAACAATGTTGATGTGTTCTTTAGATCGTTTTGATGAGTATAAACGTCGTATGCAGGCTTATCTAGTTGCAACACATGATGAAATGATGGATGTGCTAACAGATGGACCACTGGAGATTACCAAGTCAGTAACAGTGGGAAATGAGACACATTACATTCCAAAGCCAAAAAGAGAATGGACTGCTGAAGATAGAAAAAGGGCAAACCTCAACAATATTGCTATTGATATTATATACAGAATCTTGGATAACAACATGTATATGAAGGTGAAGGATTGCAAGACTGCAAAGGAACTTTGGGACAAGTTGCAATTAATCTGTGAAGGCACTGATGCAATTAAAAAGAACAAGATCAGTGTGGCAAAGAAGAAGTTCCAGGAGTTCAAAATGAAACCAAATGAGACCATTGAACAAATGGAATCAAGATTCAATGCCATCATGGATGAACTCACCCTACTAAGTGTGAAGTACTCACAAGAAGAAATCAACTCAAAAATCTTGGAAGCATTACCTGCAAAAGAAGTTTGGGAGATGAAGGTGACTGCCATAGAAGAAATGAGAAGTTTACATGAAGAGGACACCTTCAAACTGTTTTTAGATCTTAAGGCTTATGAATTTAGCAAGAAGCTTGTACCTGAGACTGAAAAAGAAGAACCAAAGACCACTGCATTGGCTGCTTCACACCAAGAAGAAACATCAGGAGATCAAGATGATCTACTGGATTATATGCAAGAGAAGATTGCCCTACTGAGCAAGAAAATCAAAATGATGAAATCAGGAAAGGGCTCTCCAAAGAATTTTACAAAGAAATTCAGTGAAAAGAAAAAGGAAGAATCAAAGAAAGACAATGACTACTTGTGCTATCATTGCAAGAAACTAGGACACTTCAAACCTGACTGTCCTGAATTAAAACAGAAAAAGGAACCTGATTATCTTTGCTTTAATTGCAAGAAGCCTGGACATTTCAGACCTGATTGTCCAGACCTACTGAAGTCCAAGAGACAACAATGAAGATTTGGCAAGAAAGCTATGGTTGCTGAAGATGATTCAGGATATGAAGTAGAATCAGAAAAAGGGAAATGAATCTGATGATACTGCACTTGTTGCTGAGATGGAAGATTATGCTTTAATGGCTAATATGGATGAAACAGAGGAGGTATACAATTCTGTATCTATTAACACTCCTGCTGGAAGTGATTGTGAATCAACTTGTGGTTCAAATCCTAAAAATTCTGACAAAGAAGAAACTTTGGATGTCATCCTTAATCAACTAAGGATAATACAATCTGGTTATGAGATTGTGAAGGCTGAAAAAGAAGCTCTTCAATCAGAAGTTGAAAGATTAAATGCTGAATTAAGAGTTCTCAAAGGAAAGGAAAAAGAAGTTAGACAGAATCAGCATAAGCCTGCTGTACATTCAGTAGCTGCTGAGTCTGCTGAACCATCTTGTTCCTCCACTGCATTCAAATCTGGAAAGCCTTATGGTGATAGAACATGGCTTGGATTTGGAACTCAAGAATCCAATAAGAATGGATCCAGTAAGGTCACTGAACCTAGTACCAGAATTGGTCCTAAGTTTGTGCCTGCATATGATCCAACTCCCTAAAGGGTTGCTGAGGTAGTAAAGCCTGCTGAGAAAACTTCAAGGAAGCAAAATCAGAAGTCAAGGAAGTCAACAACTCATAATAAAAAGAATAAATCTAAAAATAGGACTACTGTGCCTTCTAGAACTGCTGATAGCAGACTTGCTACCAAGTCTGCTGGACCACAAAAAGAGAAAAATCAGAAATATTCCAAGGATAAGAATCCTAAATCCAAAAATGCTAGTCATTCAAGGGATACTTATCTTAGGGGGAAAGGTAGATTGTTCCCTACTGATGATGATTGGAATATTCTTGCACCTACTGCTAGAAACAACAGATATACCCATGCTGCTAGGATAAAACCTAAGCAATGGAATCAACAGAGGACTCAGCAGAGGACTTATACAAGGCCTTAGCAGGGACCTCAATAGACTCCATATTACAGGGCTGTTCCTAACAGACAGCAAACCCATGGTTATCCTAGTGCTTCTAACAAAAGAAATCACTTTAAACATCATTATATTCAAAAAGGCCAGAAAGCATATGTGAATCCTACACAACCAACTGTTAGACCTTATGGATGTGTAGAATACATGTATGAACCAAAGTATGATACATTTCAAAGAAGACCTTATGGAAACTTGCCAAGGGTTATGCTTACCACTAACCATTATGGACCCAAACAGGTTTGGGTACCTAAAATGCACTAACTTTGTTTTGTAGGGTGTCTGGTACTTTGACAGTGGATGTTCCAGACATATGACAAAGAATAAGCACTGTTTGTCAATTTTTGTGGCAAAGGATGGTCCAAGAGTGAATTCTGGCAACAAGAACACACCAGGATACACAAGAGGATATGGCACACTTGTGAGAAATGGATTAACAATCAGGAATGTTGCATTTGTGGAAGGACTGGACTACAACTTGCTGAGCACTGGACAGTTTTGTGACATGGGTTACAAGGTCACTTTTGACAAAAACATATGTATTGTCATTAGTGAAAGAGGTGATGAAGTTGTGTTGGCTGGAAGAAGGCAACAAAACATGTATGTCGTGGATTGTCTGTTCCAGAAACTTGCCTGATTGTGCATACCTAGTCAGAACTTAATTGGTTATGGCATAAGAAGTTGAGTCATCTAAATTTTGATGATATCAATCAGTTGGTGAAGAAGAATCTGGTAATTGGTTTACCTAAGATCACATTCAGAAAGGATACTATTTGTGATGCCTGCCAGCAAGGTAAACAGACGAAGTCAAGCTTCAAGTCAAAGACTAAACAATCAACAAAAAGAGTTTTGGAGCTGATGCACATGGATCTATTTGGACCAGTAACACCAACAAGTGTAACAGTAAAGAAGTACACTTTGGTAGTTGTGGATGATTATTCAAGATACACTTGGGTGATATTCATGAACAAGAAAAGCGAAACACTTCAAAAGATGCCTGAACTTTTGAAGAGATTGCAAAATGAGAAAAGTTTGACTGTAGTGAAGATCAGATTAGACAAGGGTACTGAATTTCTCAACAAAGTTATAAGGGAATATTATGAACAGAATGGTGTACTACATCAACTGGCTGCTGCTGGTACACCTCAGCAAAATGGGGTTTCTGAAAGAAGAAATAGAACTCTAAAAGAACCAGGAAGAACTATGATTTATGAAGCATTACTGCCTGAAAGATATTGGGCTGAAGCAGTTAATACAGCATGCTATACACAAAACAAAACCTCAGTGAACAAGAAGCTGCTGAAGACACCTTATGAGATTTGGAATGGAAGAAAACCTAATATATCTTATTTCCATCCATTTGGATGCAAGTGTTTTATCTTGAATCATAAGGAACAATTGAAGACATTCCAACCAAAATCAGATGAAGGAATTTTCTTGGGATATTCTTCAGTTAGCAAGGAATTCAGGGTACTGAACAAAAGGACACTGAAACATGAAGAAACAATACATGTTGTGATTGATGAACCTAAGTTCATTGGAATGGAAGATAGAGCTTCTGAACCTGCTGGGAATCAAACAAGTAACTGATCCAGAATTTGTTGAAGTTTTGGAAAGGTTTAATGACTTAATGGTTTCTGATTCTGTCCCTGCTGAACACCCTGCTGGTGATGCTACTGATGCAACAACTGAAGCAGTTCAAGGATCTGCTGAACCCCCAGAAAAAACATCAGACCCTACTGAAGGTGATGTTCCTGAGAATCAATCCAACCAGAATCCACAATGGTTAAAAGATCACCCTGCTGAACAAGTTATTGGCAATATTCAGCAAGGTGTGAGGACTAGAAGACAGTTAGAAGCAATGTTTACTTGCTTTCTATCTCAAATGGAACCTAAAGTTGTTGAAGAAGCAATATCAGATCCAGATTGGATAATTGCTATGCAAGAAGAATTGAATGAATTTGAAAGAAATCAAGTTTTGACACTAGTGGAAAGGCCTAATCATGAAAAAATAATTGGAACAAAATGGGTATACAGAAACAAATTGGATGAATCTGGTACCATTGTGAGGAATAAGGCCAGACTAGTAGCAAAAGGCTATTCTCAAGCGTAAGAATAGATTTTGATGAAACATATGCCCTGTTGCAAGATTGGAAGCTATCAGATTATTTTTGGCATATGCTGCTTATAAAAACTTCAAGGTATAACAGATGGATGTCAAAAGTGCATTTTTGAATGGCATTCTGGAAAAGGAGGTGTATGTTCAGCAACCTCCTGGATTTGAAGTTAAAGATCAAGAAGATAAAGTGTATAGACTCAATAAAGCACTATATGGTTTGAAACAAGCACCAAGAGCATGAGACTCTATCTCAATTCTTGGTGGACAATAGTTTTACCAAAGGTACCATTGACAAGACTATTTTCAGAATCAATGAAGGAAACAACACCCTGCTGGTACAGATTTATGTGGATGACATAATATTTGGTTCTGAAAATGAATTGCTATGTGAGAAGTTTGCAAATCTGATGAAAAGTAAATTCCAAATGAGTATGATGGGAGAAATGAACTAATTTTTGTGATGGCAAGTCAAACAGATGAAAGATGAAATCTTCATTCATCAAACAAAGTATACCAAAGAGCTACTGAAGAAATTTGGTATGGAAAACAACACGAAGGTATCAACTCCTATGAGTACAAACATAATATTGGATGAAGACAAAGATGGCAAAGATGTTGATCAGACCTTATACAGAAGGATGATATGCGATCTGGCATGTACTTTCTTTGCCAAAGAGACTGATATATCCTTTCTTTGTAGGTGTTTGTGTAAGATTTCAATCAAAACCTAAAGAAAGTCATTTAGCTGCAGTAAAAAGAGTTCTCAAGTATCTAAAAGAGACTTTGGGAGTAGGGATATGGTATTCTAAAGATGGAAGTATCAAAGTTATATCCTACTCAGATTCTGATTATGCTGCATGCAAGATTGATAGAAAAAGCACCATAGGAACACGCCCAGCTAATGGGAAATAGACCGGTTTCTGGTTTAGCAAGAAACATAATTCTATATCAACTTCCACTCTCTTGAAAATTGAATATATTATCTTGCTGAAGTTGTTGTGCACAAATATTGTGGTTAAGACAACAACTAAGGGATTATGGAATTGAAGAAAAAGAAATTCCTATAATGTGTGACAACACAAGTGCAATTGCAATCACAGAAAACCCTGTTTTGCACTCAAGAACCAAGCATATTGATGTGAGACATCACTTCATAAGAGATCATGTTGAAAAGAAGGATGTGGTGGTTCTGTATATCCTCACTGAAGATCAACTTGCTGATATTTTCACTAAACCATTAGATAGTGAAAGATTTGCTAAACTAAGGACTGAACTTGGAATTATAAAAGTTGACTGATACATCTTTGATCAGCAGTGTACTGGAATTCACCAAGGGGATTAGTCTTTGCTATGTTGGGTGAGTTCACATAGTAGACTAGTCATTGGTATCAACAATTCCATGTACTTATTTTTGTTTGGACAATTGAGCAAATGAAGTTTCCAAGGGGATTGGTCATTGTCCTGTTGGGTGAGCTCATTTGACAGATCAGTCATTGGTATTAAACTTCATCTTGTATTATCAATTGAACAAAACAAGGAGGAATCGAAGATCAGTAGAGTAACCCTATCAACAGGCTGTTGAGGCATATTTATCAGCAGGCTGCTGAAGGAAACTTTACTCAGTCAAACCTTCATAAGTCAAAAAGCAAATGGCGGGATATTTATTGTATCTTTGTAACCATAGTTACATGATTTGACGGTTACAAAACGTTATGGAAAAGTAATGGGCCACGTGTCAAGACAGCATTCACTCAGATTTAATCGTGGTTAATACCAATATACGTGCTCTGACAGTTACAACTACCCTCTGTCCATATATACAGACCCATACACAGAGGATACGTACAAATCTCGAATTGCTTTTTCTCTGCAAATTTCTTGTGTGAACATAGATTTGAAAGCTTTCTTCTTCAAAATGGCAAAAAAGATAATGTTCATATTGGCACCAGTCAAAGTGTAAGAGGCTATGTGACTGACTGTCACTCTACTGAACTGGCCATTAATATAGGAAGAAGAATAAGACGGTATGCTGGTTTGGAGAACATTATCAATAGAAGACTGGAAAGGATTTCTTATATCAATGTTTTGGAGTTACGGAAGAACATTGTTATACATGAAGGTAGAGGCCTTCACTACAATCAAGTAATGGAAGAGAAATTGAAATTTCCTCGGACCTCTTTGAGAGAGGTGTTTCATTTTGCACCTGGAAATAATGCCCCCACCAATCCAGAGGCAATGAATCTACCAAGGATGCAGTTTGTGGATGCAATAAAGACAAATAAGAAAATTGCATCAAATCTTGGCATTAATGTGAAGCATATTGGTTATGAGTATAATCTGCTGAGAAAATTGGTTACCAAGACCATTTTGGGATTCGTTGGGAGTCTAGATACACTGTCTAGACGCAAAATAGATATGCAAATCATCATCTGCAGAAGTATGAAATTTGATTGGGCTGGATTCTTCATACACTACATAAAGAAGGTGTTTATTGAAGATAAAGATGGTATAAGGAAGTCCAAGGTGAAGACCTTAGGTCTACTGATTCAGACATTGTTGAATAATTTTTAGATACCTAATAATTCATCTGAAAAGATTAACCAATCCAGATACAAGCCAGAAGTTGCTACTCCTATTCCTGGCTTGGATGATGATGAAGATGTGGATGCTGAGGCTACACAAAGTGATGATGATGGTGGAGATGATGATGCTGATGGTGAGCAGATTAAAGAAGTTGCTAAGTCTGCTGCACCCAAAAAGACTGTTGAGAAGAGAAAGGCTGCTGATACAAGAAAAATAACACAAATGTTAAAGCATATGAAGACTAGAAAGCAAACAGCAGAGACTGATGAGTCTACTGAGGGTCCAACTGAAATTGAGGTTACTGACCCTGCTGTAGTTGCAAAGAAGAAGACTGTTGCTGAAATCTTAAAGGAGCAATAGAAGGAAGCCAATAGAAAGAGGAAAGCTGTTGAAGCTCAATCAGAGAAACTTTCCAAAAGAATGAAAGAGGTTGCCAAGAAAAAGAAATATGGCAAAGGAAAACAGTTGAGGACTCTGGAGGCTCAGAGAGAAAAAAGAGAAGCAGGGGCTATTGAGGCTGAATCTTTAACAATTATTATGCCTACTGAGATAGTAGAGGTTGTTGTTGAGCAACCTACTGAAGAATCACAGCAGACCGCTTGCACTTTGAGCTCTTTGTAGAAGTGCTTGATTCCTCCCCTATAAAGGCTGCTGAGCCTACTAAAGCTGTACAAGTTGTTGTTGACCATCTTGGTGAAGATCCACAACAGACTACTGGGTCTGCACCGGCTGGGGAAGTTGGAACATTGATACAAGACCCTGCATATTTTGCAAGAAGTCAGGGGGAAGAGCAATCTGTTGCTAACCCTGCTGATGAGCATGTTAGTCATGGGTAACCCAGTGTGGAACAGATGGAGGTAGTAGGTACTAATATACAACCAGAGCAACCTACCGATCTAGATGCATCTATTGAAGAAACTATGACTCTGTTGGTTGAGACCTTTGGAGGTCAAAGAGTGGGATGAGGCTGACTCTGAAAGCCAACCACACCATTTGAAAGAAAAGAGAAAAAGAAGAAAGAAGGGTATGTTGATCCAAAGCTCCAGCTGGTAGCTGATTATTTTCAGTGGAAGTTTGGTTTTTATAAAAGACAAAAACCAGCTGCAGAACCAATGACAGATTTTGAGAAGTGGGCTTTTGAGAAATTAGGAGTGGAGAATCTGCTGGATTTGGTTGATAATTCTCTGTTGTAAGATAAATTGATAGATCTCCTTGATCAACAAAAGAAGAAATAGGGTATCAAGTTCAGAGATCCTAGAGATGAATCAGACAGTGATGATTCATCATCTGATTCTGGTGATGATTATCCCTCTGGTCCAGGAGGAGTCAGTGGGACTGCTTTATTAAATGAAACAAGTGTACAAAAGTCCACTGATATTGGTAGGTCTGCTGAGGGCCAGCAGACAGGACAAATGGATGAGGATGTGGAAAATCTCACCATAGATGGTCTGGAGGCCTTAATAAATGATAGGATAAATCTTGGACGCAACAGAGTGATTGGTGTTTCAGATGCTTTATTTGTTGAAGAACTCCTTTCAAGATAATCGATGATCAACAAAGCTGTAGATTTGGAGCAGGAGGTTCAGTCAAACCGAGACTCGAGACAACACCGAACAAAGGTTGGAACAGGAGGTACAGGTTGCTGAGTCTCAAACAACACCTGGACAAAGGTTGGAACTTTCTTTGGGTTTGGAGGAAACCCCTGCTGTTGTCATTGAACAGTCTGCTGTAGTGGAGCCTACATGAGACAAGACCACTGTAGGGAAAGATGGTCGGACAAGTTTGTTATTGATGAGGATGAGCAAATTCTTTGGACTATGATTACAAATGATGAAGAATTTCAAGTGCACGAAGAAGAAAATGTTGTTTGATGAACCACAACATGCATTTGTACCCATTTTTGAGGAACCTGCCCAAGATCCTATCCTAAAAGAGTTTCAGGGTCCTAACCCTGCTGGGAGAGACATGAGCTATGCCGTAGTTGTCAACAGACAAAGGGCACAATACAATGTTGAAGAGCCTGCTGATGAAGCTGCTGGACATATGGCTGGTGGAGTACCAGAAGAGGTTGTGGAAGAGTTGAAGGCTGTCAGAAATGACATAACAAGGTTAAGAACTCAACTGGACAGGCAAGAGCAGAGGTTTGAAGACTTGATGAATTTAGTGGAGAATAGAAGAAGAACTACTGAAAGGATCAATCTACTGGAGCAAACTATGCAAGAACAGATTACTGCAGTTGGTACAAGAACTGAAATTATGGAAGGACAACTAAGTACTCTAGTCACCACACAGGAGATTGTTCATGGCATGCTGTCCTATTTTTTTGATGATGTCAATAAGGTGGAAGAGAGCCAAACACCAGTAGCAAAAGAGGCTGCTAGAATTTTTGTAAAGAAAAGATGGGAAGATGACACTAATGCATTCAGAGAACCTGCACCTTGCAGACTTCCACTCACTGATAATCTTCTCAGAGAATATAAGAAAATTTACAACAGCAAGAGGAGACCTTATCATGACAAAGGTTTCTATGAGGGACTTAACTCCTTTCTGGGACTTAAGTTTTGGGAAACAAGGGTTAAAGCCTTGAGAGCTGCACATAGAGGTGGAAGAGGTGGTAGAGGTGAAAGGAGTTTACCTACCACCAATTCAAAGGAGTCACTGAATGAATTGAAAGAAGTATACATGCGTTTAGGCTTTAGAGTACATCAAATCAATCTTACTCTACCTGAAGCATGGATATGGTGGAAATAAGTGAATCCTCACATTGATTTCTCTCTTATTGAAAATGAATGGATGAGAGAAATGATTAGGGAGATAAGAGTCTATCAAGAGCAAGTGGAGAAAGCAAGAGAAGAAAGAGAAAGAAGAAACTAGATCAGCATACCTTATCTGCTTTATATTTTTGCTGATTCTAGACTGTAATACTTTTGAACAAATGATTATAATGAGAGATGACTAAGTTTGTTCTGCTTTTGTTTTTAATCTTTTTGCTTTGCTTTAAGGAGGGTATTGGCATCATCACCAAAAAGAGGGAAATTGTTGGACTTATTTTTATGTTTTAGTGATGAGTTCCAGACTAGCTGTTATAGAGCAAAGGCAAAAAGATGTCTAGATCAAATGTATAGGTTTATTAGAGTTTGATCTTGTATAGGTTTGATCAAACAAGCACTGTAAAAGGTTAGCTGACTTACATCAACATACTTGTCTATATCAGTAGAGTACCTAGGTCAAGAGGACTAGTCGGGAACCCGGCCGAAGGCCAAAGAAAGTGAGGCTCAAACTCAGTTATTAAAGGCTAAGGGGTCAAACTTAGTAATTAAAGTCAAGGATATGGAATCAGAATTTAGGGACGTCTGTGATGACCTAAACTGATTACATATACCTTGCGTACAAGGTCTAAGTTCCACAAGTTAAGTGATGATTGGAACTTAGTTATGGTTAAATGGTGTAATCTAACTTCATAAATAAAAGTTATATAAAAGAAGTTAGCTGCATTGTTTCATAAATATAGAAAGATATGGATCAGCTGACTGATATGTATTTCAGCAGACTCATGATCATAGGAACCTGCTGAAACACATGCTTCGAATTATTCAAAGGCTACATTGGAAGATTACAAAGAAAGGGACATCTAACAACCTCTGATTTTATAAAACAAATCAATGGTTAAGATTAAAGGGACGTTGGGATGATTCAGACCTTTATCCAATGGATACAAGTCAAAGAGTGGACAGACTGTATACTGTCAAAAAGGAATCTGACAGTGTCAGTCCTAAAAACAGTCAGAAAAAGCAAGTCAAGATGGAGACAAATCCAAAACGGCTATGTTTGAATTTCAAACATAAGTCACAAGGATTTCTACCTATAAATAGAGGACTCCTAACTCAGATACAAGTGATGATTTTTGAAGAAAAATAAGGATCCATCTTGAGCTATCAGAATTAAATCAATCAAACACCCTGCTGACCCTACTGAGCATAAGGCTACTGATCCAGTACAACTCTTCAAGTGTAATCTGCATTCAAGCTACACCATGTTTACACACTTGAAGACATCAAGCTGGTGATCATATCTTCCTGATCAAGCTGTTGAAAGCTGAATCACTTACTTGATTCAAACTTTCTTTCACAAGGAATCAACTGAAGACAGTGAAGCACATCTGTGTGTCAAGGACTGTTGTTTGTGGTGGTGCTGGTGAATAGGCAATCCTACCCTTCAAGGACCAGTGGAAGACTTTGGAGCAGCAATCCTACCTGTTCCAAGTGTCCAGTTTGTGAAACCATAGTTATTGGTGAAGGACAAGCAACTCAGGGATTTTTGTAACAGCTACCTCAAGAATCTCTAGTGAATTAACATCACATGAGAAGAGTGGACTGACAAGATTACACCACCTGGAACCACTATAAATCTGCCTACTTACTTTTTGCACTTATATTCTGCATTTAGTATAACTAGCACATCAACCTACTAAATCTAGCATATGAATCACACACACTACTGAGTATCTAATACTTGGTATCATATTTAACAAGTAATAAGGCTTAATTTTTGATATATTTCCATTTGCACAAATTCAAGAAACTCAACGATCGGCCAGACTCTCGAGTATCGGCAGACTCTCGACCAGTTAGCAGTCATGAAGTTCTTGAGTTTGTTAACTCCAAAAAGTTTTAAGTGTTAAGTTTAATATCCCCCCTCTAAACTTAACCAAATCCTTTTCAAGGGACCAACAACAGCTTCCAGCTGCTATGTACTCAGCTTCTGCTGTTTAAGTGGAAATAAAATTATGTTTCTTACTGAACCAAGACACAAGTCGATTTCCTAGCAACTGACATGTGCCTGAGGTGCTTTTTCTATCCACTTTGCATCCTGCATAGTCTGAGTCTGAATAGGATATCAGCTTTAATTCTCCTTCTCTTGAATACCATATTACAACTCCTTCTGATTCTTTCAGATATTTCAAAGTTCTTTTGACAACAGTGAGATGACTTTCCTTAGGTCTTGTTTGAAATATGGCACAAATACCAACATCAAAGGATATATCTGGCCTACTTGCTGTAAGATAGAGTAAGCTTCCAATCATTCTTCTATAGAGAGTTTGATCCACATCTTTGCCTTCTTTGTCTTTATCTAATCTGTTGTTAGTTCCAATAGGTCAACTATCCCAGCTGATTTTTCCATTCCAAACTTCTTGATCAATTCTATGGTATACTTAGTTTGGTGAATGAAAATCCCATTATCCAACTGTTTAACTTGTAAACCGAGAAAATAATTCAGTTCTCCCATCATACTCATCTGAAATTTGCTCTTCATTAAACTTGCAATTTTTTCACAGAGTCGTTCATTCACTGATCCAAAGATAATGTCATCAACATATATCTGGACAAGTAAAGTACTTTCTTCAACTTTCATTCTGAATAGAGTCTTGTCAATGGTTCCTTTGATAAATCGATTATCCACTAGAAACTGAGATAGAGTTTCGTACCAAGCTCATGGTGCTTGCTTCAGCCCATATAGATCTTTTCTCAGTCTAAAGGATTTATCAGCTTGATCTTTAATTTCAAATCCCGGTGGTTGTTGAACGTAGACTTCTTCTTCAAGTATTCCATTCAAGAAATAGTCTGATTGTTTCTAGTCTTGCAACTGGTGCATAAGTTTCATCAAAATCTATGCCTTTAGCTACGAGCCTAGCTTTGTTTTTGATGATATTCCCATCTTCATCAAGCTTGTTTCTGTAAACCCATTTGGTGCCAATGACGTTTACATGATCTGGTTTGTCTACTAGTTCCCAAACTTGATTTCTTTCGAACTCATTCAGTTCTAGACATCTTTTAGCTTTTCACTATAACAGCTAGCTTCAGCACTTCATCACTGGGGTTAAAATAATTACCGAGTGAATACGATGAATAATCATCAAAACATAAATTTTATTTCCAACAAGGTTCATAAAAAGAGGCAAGAATTTTTCGAAATATTGAAATCGCCTTAAGCGAATATAGTGCCTGAAGCACATAAGACGTTAGAAGCGTGCTTGAAGCATATAAGACGCTAGAAGCATGCCTGAAGCATATAAGATGCGGGAAGCATTAAATGCCCGAAGCATTAAAAGTGTATGAAATACGTAATATATATATCATGAAATACCCCATAAGGGGGATAATGGTTTTGATCTGAGAAAGTTTGGATCTGTAATTAAACTCCGGTAGAGTTACAAAACATGATAAAGTATGAGTATTTGGCTTGTACTATTAAGATCCATTAAATTCACATGCAAGATGTCATTTGGCCCTGAAGACCAATGATTGTACTCTTTTTTCCTTTTAACAGGTTTTTCCCACTGGGTTTTCTTAGTTAAAGGTTTTTAACGAGGCAATCAGTGCACAAGATTGCATATGCCATGAATCTTTTTCTCTTGACTGGTTTTTTTTCACTGGGTTTTTCCAACCAAGGTTTTTGATACATGCCATATACGTTATAGAACTCAGATCAAACAAGAAGCAAGTCGAGGACTTGTTGGTTACACG
Source organism: Gentiana macrophylla (assembly GCA_026214975.1). Taxonomy (NCBI): domain Eukaryota; kingdom Viridiplantae; phylum Streptophyta; class Magnoliopsida; order Gentianales; family Gentianaceae; genus Gentiana; species Gentiana macrophylla. The sequence continues at coordinate 64,906,248 of CM047807.1, forward strand.
GATGATGAATATTTATCCGGATCCCCTAAAAGAAATGAATCAAATTGGTTATTCGTTCACCAGTGGTGTACATCGGTTTCATGGTGCTGAACATATCAAGTTTTTGGTCACGACATCTTTGAATCATGCAGAGATAATCGCTATTCACGAAGAAATTCGAGAATGTGTTTGGTTGTGATCGTTGACACATTACATCTGGGAGAATAGCGGCTTACCCAATCACAAAGATATTATTATATGAAGACAATGCAACGTGTATTGCTCAGTTAAGTGGTGGGTATGTGACAGACGATCAGATAAAACATATTTCACCAAATCTTCAGATGAAAGGCCATATTGATGTTCAGCGAATCATATCAAACGACAATCCAGAAGATGTCTGCACTAAAGTATTAACTACCGCTATGTTCGAGAGTTTGATCTAGAAGATCAGGACGCACCAACTTAAAGATCTGAAGATATGTTAAATCATGGGGAGTATAACACAAATGAAGGTTGTACTCTTTTTCCGTCATTATGATTTTTTCCCATAGGTTTTTTTCATAATGATGTTTCTAACGAGGCAGATTCTTTGTGAATGGACATCCAAGAGGGAGTGTTATAAACATACCTGTAACATGTGGATGTCCATTAGATATAATATCTATCTCATCAGTGTAAAACACTAGCCCGCAACTAGTTTACTTAATAGCTAAGTCTCAAAGAAAACATGACAAAGTGGACAATTAAGTATCGACGTAAATATATGGTGTAATCGACTGATGTATTTACACTATAAATCCACATGTAGTATGTTGTGTCTTTATTAAACAGTACCACGATAGATAATAGCCCTGGGAGCATCACTTCACGTGATAGCCTCCGGGAGGCATATAGTTAATATCACATGCCCGTTGTTTAGCCAAACCTTCTTTGCCATATTTGTTATATATATATATATATATATATATATATATATATATATATATATATATACTAGTGGCTAGCCCGTTGAACATACATTGTGTATATGTAAATCTACTTTAAAAATCACCATTGTCCAAATTGAATAAACCGTAAATAGGAGGAATTTCATTCATATGTGTGTGAACAAAGGTTAATATTAGGGGTATTGTAGAAAGATTAAAAAAATTGATTCACATATTTCTCTATTGATAGAAAAACATGTGCATAGCGTTTATTTCACATACACGTCAGAAAAAACATATGATTTGAATGTAGTTGATGATAGTTTTGTTGGTATTCCAACATGCAAACAAAAGAGAAATTAAGAACCATTACAAAATGTAGCTTCCGATAGTTTTATTGGTACTCCAACATCCAAGCAAAAGGCATATTAATAACCATTACAAAGATGAACCATGTAATGGCATATGACATGTAAGTAAAAGTTTTTTATTAGAAGACATACGTAGTGGCAAGCAAAGTGATGCACATACGGCAGTAGGCAGAAACTTAGTTTTGTTTAATTTTGTTCTTAGTTTTCTTTGCAGGGCTTTCCTCAGTTTCACTTGATGGTTGGCATGTGTTAACTTTTGGATCTGAAACCGATAGGCCCTTCTCGTCAATCTTCACGGGTGATTGTAGAAACTGAAGTGTTCTTTTTGCACCCATATCTGATTCAATGTCTCCTTCAACTTGAATTTCCTTCAATTCAGCCAGCATCTTGGTTGTCTTTAGACAAGATTTAGGAAAGAGATAATTAGATTCTCATGGTCTTGAGCACAGTTACAAGGATAGATAAATACACACACAAATAACAACCAACACACCTAGATGATGACAAGTGTCACCTAGACAAGATAATAACAAACTAAGGACCTTAGATCTAAATATTACAGATAGGTCCTTATACTTTAACATCCCCCCTCAAACCAAATGGGGTTGAAACCACATTTAGTTTGTTTCTAAAATAAGAAAATAAGGTAGAACTCAAGGGCTTAGTTAGAACATCTGCAATTTGCTCCAAGGAGGGAATGTAGTGGACATCCATAGCACCTGATAACACCTTTTCTCTCACAAATTGTGCATCCAACTCAATATGCTTGACTCTAGAGTGAAGGACAGGATTGTGAGCAAGAGCTCCTGCCCCTAAATTATCACACCACAGCACAGGTTTCGTAGGAAGTCTGATATGCAGTTCAGAAAGAAGATTAAGTATCCACTGAGCTTCAGCAGCTGTATTTGCAAGAGCTCTGTACTCTGCCTCTGTACTAGATCGGGATACAACGGGTTGTTTTTTTGAAGACCAAGACACAAGAGATCCAGCCAAAAACAGACAATAAGCTGCAATAGACTTTCTGTCATTTTTATCACATGCCCAATCAGCATCACTAAAACCATGTAGAACCAAAGGATGAGTTGATTTAAAGTGCAGGCCATAAAACAGTGTACCCTTGATGTATCTTAACAGATGTTTTACCTGCTGCCAGTGACTTACAGTAGGAGATTGCATATGTTGGCTCAATGAGTTGACAGCAAAAGCCAAATCTGGTCTAGTGAGGGTCAAGTATTGTAGAGCTCCAATAGTTCTTCTATAGACAGTAGGATTGAACATCAATTCTGAGAATTGAGGAGCCTGCTGTGTTACAACCATAGGAGTGTTGCAAGGCTTGATATGCTGAAGATTCAGCTTCTCCAAAAGTTGTCTGGCATAGTTGTGCTGAGACAAGTACAGTCCAGTTTCATCTCTTACAGCTTGTATTCCAAGAAAGTGGTGCAATTCTCCCAGGTCCTTGAGAGAAAACCTCAGATTCAAGGCCTTAATGAACTGCTGAATAAGGGTCTGATCATTACCTGTGACCAAAATATCATCTACATACACCAAGACATATAGCACAGCTTTATCAGTTTGAAAAACAAACAAAGAAGTATCAGCCCTAGATTGTGTAAAACCCCAGGACAACAATTGCTGACTAAGTTCTGAAAACCATGCCCTTGGGGCCTGTTTGAGACCATAGATTGCCTTTTTGAGTTGACAAACAAAATCAGGTTTGGTAGGATCCTCAAAACCTGCAGGTTGAGTCATAAAAACAGACTCATACAAGGTTCCATTTAGAAAAGCATTATCTATGTCAATTTGTCTAACAGACCAGTCTTGAGCTACAACAACAGCAAGGATGATACTGATGGTTGAGGCCCTAGCCACAGAGCTAAATGTCTCAGTGTAATCCAAACCTGGAGTTTGATGGAAGCCCTTGGCCACAAGTCTTGCTTTGTATTTATTAATGGTACCATCAGGGTGAAGTTTGAGTTTGAAGACCCACCTATTGTCAACAAGATTATGAGCATAAGATCTGGGAACTAGTTCCCAGGTATGATTCTTCATTAAGGCACTGTACTCAATCTCCATAGCTTTCTTCCAATCCGGATGCTGAAGTGCAGCAGCAACTGTAGTAGGTTCAGGTGAGTAAGGGGAAGGATGAGCTGTGGCAAGGTAAGAGTAGGTCTTAGGTTTGAAAATTCCACTTTTAGATCTAGTTTGCATCGAGTGTTTGTTAGTTGAGGTGGAAATAGGTTGTTCCTGAGGAATAGGAGAGGAAGAACCAGAAGTGGATTTGGAGGAAGACTCAGCATTATCAGACAGAGAAGAAGAAGAATTCTCAGAACTGGAAGGGAAGATTTGACTAGGAGATTGATGTGTTTGAGGAGATTGAGGAGATTGAGGATAGACAGGAGTTGGTGATTCATGATGATCAGATAGGGAAGTAGGATTAGGTGAAGAAGGAATAGTATGATCAGTGGTATTAGGTGCTATATGATGAGAATCAGAAGCTATACTGAGAGAAGGATTCATAAAAACAGAGGACCGAATGGTGTCAATGAGAATCAACATGAGGGAATCAATAATGAGACTTACCATAGGGAAAATGCAGCTCATCAAATGTCACATCTCTGGACACATACACTTTTCCAGATGGATCAAGACACAAGTATCCTTTATGACTTGGACTGAGACCTAGGTGAACACATTTAATGGAATGAAATTGAAACTTTCTATGTTGGAATGGCCTTAGATTGGTAAAACAAGCACATCCAAAAACTTTAAGCAACTTATAATCAGGAATCTTACCAAACAGACACTCAAAAGGTGATTTATGATTCAAAACAGGGGTTGGTAAATAGTTAATCAATCTAACTGAATGCACAAAGCTTTCCCACCAGAACTTCAAGGGCATTGAGGCTTGAGCAAGTAAAGTCAGTCCCATTTCTACAATATTTCTATGTTTTCTTTCAGCTTTTCCATTTTGGGCATGAGCATGTGGACAAGGATGTCTAAATTGGACTCTAGAATTTTTAAGAGTCTCAGTAAAGGACCTATACTCCCCTCCCCAATCTGTTTGCAAGCATTTAATATTGAGATTAAATTGATTTTCAACTTGTTTCTTAAACATTAAGAAGGCTGTTAGGGCATCAGATTTCTGTTTTAAGGGATATATCCAGGTATATCTAGTGCAATCATCAACAAAGTGTATATAGTAAGTATAGCCAGATGTAGAAACAATTGGGGAAGGTCCCCATAGGTCAGAGTGAACCAGCTCAAAAGGTGTAAGAGTTTTTGTTTCAGAATTAGGATAAGGAAGAGCATGTTGTTTACCCAAAAGACAAGCATCACAAAAGGAAAGTTTTTCATTAGATTTCAGGGAAACATTACAAAGACTTAGGACTTGACTCAGTATCCTTTCAGAAGGATGTCCTAAACGTCTATGCCAAACATTGGCAGCACTACCAACAGACTCATTACAAACATACACCTTATGATCACTAGAAGATGACTGGACTTCCGCAGCTTTTTGATGGGGAGACTTATCAACAGTAGAAACTTTGGATTGAAGAGAGCTCAAGGCTGGAAAGTGCAACTGATAAAGGCCATTCCTAAGTGTTCCTTCCAGAAGAACTTTCTTGGTAGCTAGATCCTTCACAAAACAAGAATCAGAGTAAAACTCCAGAAAAACAGAATTATCATGGGTCAGTTTAGAAACACTGAGTAAATTCTTGGTTATGTTGGGAACATGAAGGATGTGTTTTAAAGACAGATTAGAGTCATGATTAGCGGGAAGATTAGAACTACCAATATTGGCTATAGGAAGAGACTCACCATTACCTACACATCGGTGCATCAGCACTTTCATATCCGTGAGAGCTCGATGAAGACTATTGAGATCGAGAGGCAATATGGCTAGTAGCTCCAGAATCTGCATACCAACTTGGATCCATAAAAGTATCAGCTGAGGCAATGTAGGCTGAATTTGCTCTTGGTCCAGCATTCTGAAAGGGAGCTCTAGGTCCAGGACTGCTGTTGTTACTATTTGGTGGCTGGCCAGTATATGAAGAATCATATCTGAAGTAACAATTTGCTGCTGTGTGTCCAACTTTGGTACAAACTTGACAGACTGACCTAGGTCCAGATTGACCACCTCTTCCACTTCTACCTCGACCTCTTTGACCTCTACCACCTCCTCCTCTTCCCCTGCCTCCATCTGGACTATACTGACCACCATTAGACTTGTAGTTGTTATTTGGCCTGTAATTGCCCTGTTTGTTGGTAGCCAAATGAGCAGCAGGAGATGGAGCTTCCAGTGTCATGGATGGATTCAGTCGAGCTAGTAGTCGTTCATGTGTAATAAGTTGGGACTGAACCTCTTGCCAAGAGAGTGACCCGATTCTGGATGTGATGTTGACTATAACAGACTCATAGTCTTTGCCCAGACCTCCAAGAGTATCAAGAATCAACTCCGCATTTGATATAGGAAATCCAGCAGCAGCTAAACCGTCCGAATACGATTTCATGAGAGCTAGATAGTCTGTCATTGATCTTGTTCCTTTATCAGTCCTTGTTAGTGCACCTTTGTATTCGAGCATGCGTGCTTCAGATCTATTGTTGAACAAACTCTCTAGCGTGGACCAAACCTCAAAGGCAGTAGAGCACCCAATAATCTCTGTCAAAGCTTGTTCCGTCATGGAACCCATAAGCCAACCAACAAGAAGTGAATCTGTAGCTACCCAGTCATCATAGGCGGAATTAACAGTCATGCCATACAAAGTCGATCCAAGATTTTGAGGAGGACAAGGACTGGTACCAAATAAGTGACCATCCAACCTATGGCCCTTGACAATCGGAAGCACAGTTGATTTCCAAAGCAGATAGTTGTTCCGATCAAGTTTCACATTACAGGACTGAGTAAGATTTCCTCCGAAGGGAGTAACGGGACGGAGAGCAGATGAATAGCTTGGCGAGGAAGAGGATAGAAACGGTGGTAAAGAGGAAAAGGGAGGTCTGCTAAGACCGGAAAATAGCATTTCCGGTCGGTTAAACGGGTAATTGGAGAATGGTGGAAGCTGCATGCTGGTGGTTATGGTGGAAGAAGTTGGAAGAGAGCTAGAAGCGTCACCAGTAGCAAGGAAACCAGTACCTGAGGTTGGAAGTTGAGTGGTGATAGACCCAATAGTCATAGAAGGCTCAGGATTCTGCAATGGTGGTGAGCTTGAGCTCGCCGGATCTCCGGCGGCTGAGGCGGTTGCCATGAGTGTCTCTGATAGCAAGACAAGATTTAGGAAAGAGATAATTAGATTCTCATGGTCTTGAGCACAGTTACAAGGATAGATAAATACACACACAAATAACAACCAACACACCTAGATGATGACAAGTGTCACCTAGACAAGATAATAACAAACTAAGGACCTTAGATCTAAATATTACAGATAGGTCCTTATACTTTAACATCTTTGAAGTGGAAAACTCATTATGTTGCACAATGGAGGTTGTGCAGAAGTCACAGCTACATTTGAACTTGTTGTTGCTGCCTTGATCTCAGATGCAATGTATGATTTCACGGCACTATATTGTGAACCTAGATTGCAAGGGCTGTCTAGTTTGGTCTTGTCATGACGCTTTAGAAACCATACAATTTGTGTCTTATCGAAAGCCTCTTTCAGATCATTTTCAATTGGAAACCCCTGCAAATTTTACAAATATCCAGACATCAGATGGCACAGCCACAACAAACAAGCACTTAACTGAAAGAAACACTAAAATAAATACAATTAATTTTCCTACACAGTGAAGTATGCCATAAACAGGCTAGAAATCAAGTAAAACCCATAGTATCAATGTTATTTAACAAGCGAATAGGAGGGGTAGCAGTAGATGTATAAAATGGAATTTCGATGTGTTCAGGGGGTGGATAATGATGCACTTACCACTGGAAGTACAACAATATCTTCAGAAACAGAAATGACATCATTGACGCTAGGTGGTGGAAAGTGAAAGCTTGGGTCCTTGTAGACCTTTCCTTTCATTAGTTTGTCAATCTCAGCTTTGTTGTCATTGTATATAACATGATGAAAGAACAGCTATTATGTATATAATATATTTAGTAGTAAGTAATTTTGTATTAGTTCAACTGTATTGTAAGTGTCAGAACATTGAAAAATGTGAAACTCAATAGAACATGCTACCATGCTTTTATAGTATGAGTATCGGCCAATGGTGGGTTGATCAAGAAGTAAGAAAACATGCGTGATGTCAAAGATAAGTCTGCACGTATAAACAAAACATTAATAGTTTAGTAGAAATATATAATTGTTGTAGATGGACGATTATTATCGATTATTAAAACTAACTGTGGAACGTCGTGGCCGTGACATTTCTTGCGATAATAATAGACACCTCAGGCAGTTTTTTGGCTATTACCGATGCTTCATCGTTGTCAAATGAGTTCCATAATGTCAGAATCATTGGATGTTTGCTGTGATTTTTGAAATGTGGTTAGGATAAGACATAATACAAACAAACTACAATGAATTTAAGTTATTTTCATAAAGATACTCACGATTCATCAATGATGACAAGCTCCCTGTGACTTGATTCTTCGTTAATTTGTTTCCTTGGGAATGCATGAATGGACAAAGCCTTGATGTCTGAAAAAATCATATCATATAAATTATGAGAGGGAATAAATGGTAAGGCTAAGAAATTAATTTATAAGTGCATATCAAAGTACACATCTGCATCAGCATGCTTGAACAAATCAACAAAGCTAGCCACATGGTATGGGAATGACAACGGAGGTTCTTCGTATGGTTCTACCTTATTGTTAATCACCCATATGTACCCAGTTTGAAGAACGAGGTTGCAGGGATCAAGTTAGCATTGGAAATGAGATAACTTTTGAAAGGCATGAGTGTTGCTGAAAAGTAACGGATGTCATTCTCATACACCACACCAGACACTTTAGTTCCCTAAGGAAAGCAAAAAAATAAAGAGTCAAGGTTTATAAAAATTTAAAAAATACGAATGTGAGGAAAACCAACATAAATTAGGTACTAACATGTTCATTAGCAAGCACGTAGCGACGATAGTTTTTCTGAGTGCCATATTTACTAGAAGACACCTGTGAACGATGTCGCTCAACGACTTGAACAAGGCAAGTCCAGTCTCCGGTTTCTCTTTGTTAAAGAAAATAAAGTTGCGCCTTTACTAACACCAATTGGTTTTAGTCTGAACGGTAATGCTGATCCTAACATGGTATCGGGCGCGGGAGGTCATGGGATCAAACCCTGGCTCCCTCGATTTATTGTGCAAGTGTTGGGCCTCTTTGTTTTGTTGGCTAGTTTGATGTTTGTCTTTGTGTGCCTAGATAAGCGCAACCTTGATAGAGCCCACACATGAGAGAGGCGTTTTAAAGGAAATAAAGTTGTCATTTTACTAACACCAATTGGTTTTAAAGACAACGGTAGTCATTGATCCTAATACTCTTATCACTTCAGAAATGGGGTAGATCTTCCTTGGAAATGTCATTGCCATAGCTGTTATGAAGTTAATGGTTATAAGCTGATTGTTTTCAGCAACTAAATAAAGAAATTAAGCTAAACAATAGTCATAAAAACAAAAGATAAAAGGCATGGGAAATCTACACTATACAGAATATCAGTTATGCAAAAAGTATAACAATAAAAACACAAATTAAGTGCTTCAACGTCGGCGTCCTCAAACATCGTCATCAAAGTCCTCCTCGTACTCCGGACCTACCTGTTCATCTTCTCTCCCCCAAACACATAGAAAAACAATGCATTTGAGGTAAGTACAAAGTACTCAATAAGAGGTAGAAACTATAAATTAACTAAAGTTTATAAACAAGTTTTATGATTAAATAAATTATCTTTGTGAGACCGACTCGATCTAGGATTCATTCCATGTCCATCAACATGTCATGGCTATACGTTTCTTACTTATCTTTTCTCTGTTACATGAACATTCAAGGGCACTACGCATGGTGCTACTCACCACGAAGTAACTGGGTGTAACATATTGGTGGATCTCAACAATAACCATGGAAGTCTAGTTTGGTAGACTCCGATAGTGTACACGTTAGTGAAGTCCCTCCATACGTAGGGTCTCGGACTTACGGGTGGTGTTCCTCTGTATGTAGGGTCCAAAGACTTACAGAGTTATTCACTTTCAGAACGCACACACTATTGGAAATAAAATTTATGTTTTGATGATATTTCATCATATTTATTCAAAGTATTATCTTAACCCCATTGATGAAGTGCTGAAGCCAGCTGTTATAGTGAAAAGCTAAAAGATGTCTAGAACTGAATGTATAGGTTTTACTAGAGTCGATATTTGTATAAGTTACATCGGACAAGCAATTATAATGATTAGTGTGTCGTAAAAGCGAAAAAGCGAAATCATCTAAAATCGAAATCACTAAGGCAGATAAAGCGACTTTCGAAACACACGATATCAAAGCGAAGAAAATAAGTTCGGCAAGGACACAGACTCGGTTGGCTTATATAGAAAGATCAAGAACCGAGGACACACAGACTCGATTATTGAAGATTGAAGAACTGAGGGTTCAAACTCAGTTATGTAGACTACGTCGAGACTATAAAGTTAGACTTCAGGCAAGATTGTGGTGACCTGAACTGACATTATAGATCTTGTATGAAGACCTAAGAATCATAAGGACAATGAATTCTTAGATGATAATGTGTCATGGTGTACTCTGATTAAGTCAATTATAATAAGATGAAAACTGGAGTACTGAAATTTGAAGAAGAGTAAAATCTCAGTTAACACTCCAAGTTAGTTAAGAAACTGACTAACAATAAACTCAGTATAAAACTGATAAGGAAACTCAGTTTTATATGTCAGCCATCCAACAACTGATCATACATTCGAACTTTATAAATGAAGCAATTTTATTGGATGAGTTACTGACACATCAGAACGGTCAGAAAATATAGCCATTACAAGAGAGACGTTGATACAATTCGAATTGAAGACAGATGAACGTTGGACCTCACACTATAAATAGAGGACTTTGCACCAAGGATTATATGTACAAGAAAACAAAGTTTTAACAAGAATTAACGTGTGCATTAATCATTCGAATTGCTATCATCTTTGTGCTATAACAAGATCATATCTAGAAATTTTTCAAGTGTTCAAGCTACACAGATTTTATCAAGAATCAGACACTTTGAAGAACCACAAACAAGAATCAATTTATTGATTCTCATTAACTTTGATTCTACATCAAAGGTTTTAGATGTGAAGCAAACCGGGAAGGTTTCGCCAAGGACAGTTGTGACAAGCAGTCGGGTAGACTGTGTTTGTGGTGGTAGCTGGTGAAGAGGCAATTCAACCCTCCAAGGATCAGTGTTCCAAGCAATTGAAGAACATCAATTCTACCTATTCTACAAATGTTTAGATATTTACGCTAGGGATTAGCCAAGGACTATTGTTTAGGACTTTTTGTAGTAGTTCACCTCAAGAAGTTCTAGTGGAATTTTCCTCCGCACCACAGGGGAAGAAAGGACGTACATGATTACACCACCTGGAACCTCTATAATACTTGCCTTATTTACTTTACGCACTTACTTATTTATTCAGCATTTATTTACAGCATTTTGATAATTGATTGTTATATACGTCACAGTTCACAAACTGACATTCATCAGAATTCAGTTTACAACACTCAGTTTTCACAGAGGATAACAAGATCAAGAAAAAGGCTAAAACTTTATCCGCTGCCGGTTGACTCAGTTTTAAGCTTAAGTCAGTTTGACTTAAAATAGGCTTAGTCAGCTTAACTCCACACAAGTTTAACTGAACCTTAATTTATTTTAAATCCAGTTTTAGGGACAAGTTTATTCACCCCCTCTCTAAAATTGTGTTAGCCTTTCCAAGGGACCAACAATTGGTATCAGAGCGGTGTTTCTAAGTTGAAGAGATCCAGAACTGAATTCAAGTATCAGTTTGTTTGCTTGAAGTAACTGATCATCAGTTATTTCCGATACCTACAATTGGTATCGAAACAGTGTCTCTTTGACAAAATATCATTTGCTCTAAATCTCATCTAGTTCTTCTCATTTGAAAGCTCAGTTTCCAGTTGTTAAACAATCAATCTTCACTCACTCACTATGGATAACAATCAATATGCAAGACAGATGCTTATGTGCAACATGGACAGATTTGACGAATATAAACGTCGTATGCAGGCCTTTCTAGCAGCTACTCATGATGAAATGATGGATGTACTCACTGATGGACCAATTCAGATTACTCATATGCAAACTGTTGGTGGACAGCAAGTTCGAGTTGCAAAGCCCAAATCCGAATTGACTAGTGATGATCTCAAGCGAAACAATCTCAACAATGTTGCTATGGACTTTATCCTCAAGACTCTTGACAGCAACATGTACTTAAAGGTGAAAGAATGCACAACTGCCAAGGAAATGTGGGACAAACTACAACTTGTTTGTGAAGCAACAGATTCAATCAAGGAAAACAAAATTTCTGTTGCAAAACAAAATTTTGAAAATTTCAAGATGAAATCTGGAGAAACCATTGACCAAATGGAAACAAGATTCAGTGCTATCATGGATGAATTAGATCTACTCAAGATTGAGTACTCTAAGAAAGTTATCAACACAAGAATCTTGAAGGCATTACCAATGTGATGGAAAATGAAGGTCACTGCGATGAAAGAATCTAGAAGACTTGACATAGAGGATTCTTTCAAAATCGTCTCAGATCTGAAAGCTTATGAATTCAGTGAAGATTTTACAAGTATAGCCACAATAATCAAAGCTCTAGAGGAACCAAAGACCACAGCACTCGCAGCAGCATCAAATGACATTCAAGAAAACTCATCAAGCAATCTTCATGAATTGGCTGAGATGGAAGAACAAATGGCTCTAATGATGAAAAGAATTCGAAGAATGAAGAGTGGACACCTAGTCACTCAGAAGTTCATCAAGAGGACTCATGAGAAAAGAAAAGACGATGAATATCTCTGTTTCAACTGCAAAAAGCCAGGACATTATAAGGCTGAATGTCCATATCTGATCAAAAAGACTCCACCAAGAAGAATTGGTAGAAGAGCACTCCTTGCTGGAGATGAGTCAGATTATGAAGCTGGTACTGAAAGATTATCAGATGACACAGCTTTAATGGCACACATGGAAGATACAAATGAGGTATGTGAATCAAATTCCAAATATTCTTTAGCTCAGATTTCCATGCAAAATGCATGTTCTTCGATTGCTGACTCCAATAAAAAAAATCAAGAATTAGAAGAAACACTTGATGAATTGATGAATCAGCAAGTAACTATACAAGCTGGTTATGAATCAGAAGGAAAGTCTAATTCTTGAAGTTGAAAGATTGAAGTCTGAATTAAAAGTGTTGAAAGTGACTAGAACTGATAAAGAAAAGATTCAGCATCAGTCTACTATATCGCAAGCGACAAGAATCGAATCATTTGCTCAATCAAGTTCGATTCTTTGGATTCAAATCAGAAAACCGTATGGAGACAAAATGGGTTTAGGATTTGATACACAACAATCTTCTAAAAATGGAACTAGCAAAGCTGCTAAACCTAGTACCAAAACTGGCATTGAGTTTGTAGCGGAGCAACTTCCACAAACTGAGAAAATTGTTGAACCAGTAAAGCCAGTATCACATAGGATAAATCAGTTTTCTAAGAAGACAACTGTTTCTACCAACAAAGGTAAATCAAATGGTAGATCAACTGTATCTAATGGAAACCGAAATGGCAAGAAAACTGCCAGATCCACTCAAGTCAAGAACCAGAAAAATTACAATCAAAGTAAATCCAAGAATGTCAATCATTCAAAGATTCACACATTCAGGGGGAAAGGAAGACTATATCCCACTGATGATTATTGAAATTTTACTGAATCTATTGGTAAAACTGATAATAACAATCATTCTAGACAGACGAAAACTCATCAATAGTTTCAGATCCAATACTCGTGAGGGTTAATCTCGGTTCTTAGAAAAAGTCCCATGCAAAGGTCGGGTTCGGACCTTAGTATGAAGGAATGAATAGGATATCATTTTAGCTTTAATAATAGAAAGCAACATGGAAATAAGTTTCATCAAAAGACACGAGAGATCATATAAATAAGACACAGTCCAAACATAAATACTATGGGAGTGTGGCTTACATATATGAAAACAAGTGCAACAATATACTGAAGAATCCCAAAAGGATATATTCCCGAGTTGTAATTGACAAGCGACCCTATGGACCCAAATTGAGTTGGGTACCTAAAAATATTTAATTTTATTGCAGGATATATGGTACTTTGTGATGAGTTGCTCTAGACACATGACAAAGAGTAAAGACTGTCTCAGTAATTTTATTGCAAAGGATGGACCAAAGGTTAATTTTGAAAGTAAAGACAAACCTGGATACACCAGAGGTTATGGCACCTTAATCAGGAATGGACTTACAATCAATAATGTATCTTATGTTGAAGGATTACACTACAATCTACTCAGCACCAGTCAGTTCTGTGATATGGGATACAAAGTTACTTTCGACAAAGAATTTTGCGTTGTCGTCAGCGAGAAAGCGTATCAAGTTGTCCTAGCCGGAAGAAGAAAAGAAAATATGTATGTAGTAGATTGGACAACAGCCGTTGCTAAAACTTGTTTTCTTGTGCATACCAAATCAGAAATCAGTTGGCTATGGCACAAGAAATTGATTCATCTTAACTTTGATGACATCAACACACTTTTTAAGAAGCAGTTAGTCATTGGACTACCAGAAATTTCATATAAGAAGGATAGCTTATGCGATGCATGTCAACAAGGAAAGCAAACAAAAGCAAGTTTCAAGACCAAATCTCAGCATTCAACAACCAGACATCTGGAGTTACTACACATGGATTTATTTGGGCCTATTACACCAATTAGTATCAGTGGAAAGAAGTATAAATTGGTGGTAGTAGATGATTTTTCAAAATACACTTGGGTAATTTTCTTAACCAAGAAAAGTGAAACCAAGAAAAGACTTACTGAATTACTCAAGAGACTTCAAAATCAGAAAGGAGTATCGATTGTGAAGATAAGATCGAGATAAGGGAACCGAATTCCTCAACAACGTAATTATTGAATCTTGTGAAGAGAATGGTGTCTTACACCAATTGGCTGCCACATGATCACCTCAATGAATGGTGTAGCCGAAAGAAGAAACATAACACTCAAAAAGCGGGGAGGACTATGATCCATGAAGCAAAACTACGAAAGATATTGGGCGAAGCGATTAACACGACTTGTTACACACGAGCAGAGCTCTCATGAACAAAAGACATGAAGACCCCTTATGAAATTTGGAATGGAAGAAAACCAAATGTTTCATACTTTCATGCTTTTGGAAGCAAATGTTTCATACACAATAATGGGAAGGATCAACTTCATGTTTTTTCAACCTAAAGCTGATGAAGGAATTTTTCTGGGATATTCAAGTGTCAGCAAAGCTTTTAGAGTACTAAACAAAAGGACACTTAAGCTTGAAGAATCAATTCACGTGGTATTTGATGAACCAAACTTCCCTGGTGAAACAACTGAAGACCGACAAGAACCAATTTCTCGATCTCGCTTTACGATCATGCCAGAACCAGTTTCAGTTGACATTGGAAGACTACAAATTTCAGAATGTTCAGATCCAGATCAGTCTCAGTTTCCAATTACTCAACAAACCACTCCTGAATTACATGTTCCTAATCCAAATGAAGAAATTCAAGAAGCAGTTCTTGAAGAACCATCGAACAAGACATAGACCACATGATGCAAACGCCCACGCATCAATGGATGAGAGATCACCACGAAGATCAAGTAATTGGTGATACCCAAATCAAGTTCGAACAAGACATCACTAGATGGAATGATTGCGTGTTTTCTATCACAATCGAACCTAAAGAAATTGAAGAAGCTTTGAAAGATCCAGACTGGATATTAGCTATGCAAGAAGAACTCAATGAATTCGAGAGAAATCAAGTATGGGAATTGGTAGATGGACCAGTTCATGTCAATATCATTGGAAGCAAATGGGTTTTCAGAAACAAACTTGATGAAGATGGGAATATCATCAGAAACAAAGCTAGACTTGTACCTAAGGGATACTCTCAAGCAGAAGGCATAGACTTTGATGAAACCTATGCACCAGTTGCAAGATTAGAAGCAATCAGATTATTTCTTGCCATTGCAGCTCACAAGAAATTCAAAGTTTATCAGATGGATGTTAAAAGCGCATTTCTGAATGGAATTCTTGAAGATGAAGTATACGTTCAACAACCACCTGGATTTGAAATCAAATATCAAGCTGACAAAGTTTTAAGACTAAGGAAAGCTCTATATGGACTTAAACAAGCACCAAGAGCTTGGTATGAAACTCTATATCAGTTTCTAGTGAACAATGGATTTATCAAAGGAACTATAGACAAGACATTATTCAGGATGAAAAATGGTGAAAATACTCTACTTGTTCAAATTTATGTTGATGACATTATCTTTGGATCAGAAGTTGAACAATTATGTGAGAAATTTGCAAGGTTGATGAAAAGCAAGTTCCAAATGAGTATGATGGGAGAATTGAATTACTTACTTGGATTACAAGTTAAACAATTAGATGATGGGATTTTCATTCACCAAACAAAGTATACAAGAGAACTTATCAAAAAATTTGGTATGGAAAAATCAACTGGAATTTCTACACCAATGGGGACCAACATCAGATTAGATGAAGACAAAGAAGGCAAAGATGTTGATCAAACACTCTACAGAAGGATGATTGAAAACTTACTCTATCTCACATCAAGTAGGCCAGATATATCATTTACTGTTGGTGTATGTGCAAGATTTCAGTCAAAACCAAAGGAAAGTCATCTCACAGTTGTGAAAAGAACTTTGAAATATCTGAAAGACACAGATGGAGTTGGAATATGGTATTCAAAAGAAGGAGAATTCAAGCAGATTCCTTATTCAGACTCAGATTTTGCTGGATGCAAAGTGGACCGAAAAAGCACATCAGGCACATGTCAGTTACTAGGAAATAGACTTGTGTCATGGTTTAGCAAGAAATAAAACTCAATCTCAACTTCTACGGTGATGGTGAATACATAGCAATGGGAAGTTGTTGTGCTCAAGTTTTATGGATCGGGATGACAATTAAGGGATTATGGGATAGAAGAAGGAATGATTCCCATAATATGTGATAACACAAGAGCAATTGCAATCACCGATAATCGATTTTACACTCAAGGACAAAGCACATTGATGTGCGTCACCACTTCATAAGAGATCATGCAGAGAAAAGGATATCACGATTTCTTTATGTACTCTCATGAAGATCGGTTGGCGAGATATCTTTACAAAGCCATTGGGCAAAGAAAGATTTGCCAAGCGAGAGTGAATTAGGGATAATCAAAGTCGATTGAAATCGATTAAGCGAGAAAATTCATCAAGGGGATTAATCTTTGATATGATGGGTGCGCTCACTTAATGAGACTAGTCATTGACATCAACAATTTCAAATGATCAATCAAATCGAAATCGAATAATTTTACGGCCGAAAGTTACATCTTCAAACGACTTGATCTCGCTTTTATTCGATCAACTCAAGTCTAAGGTTGACAAGATAAAAGCGGCAATGATTACATCGCATTAAATTACCGCATTCTTTTGTCGAATTTGGCGTGTACATGAAGGATGCGAGTTCTTAGATCTAAACGAGTTAGATCTATGCGCGCGTGATGGATCACGATTTATATATCAAAACACATAATTAATGGACTTAAACTACTACAAGGGGGTTAAGATTATTTTACCAATATCGGGAAGAGAAGCCTTGATCTTCCGATGTGTTCTCCAAACGGCGGTTGGTGGACACCCTTCTTGATAAATGAACCTCCTTGATATGCGACACCAAGAAAAACTCCAAGTTTTTCTTCTTCTAAAACAAGACAAGAAAACTAATTTTTCTCTCTTTTTTGGTGATATGGGCGAAATTTTCAAGTGTAAATTTCCTTGGAATAACTCTCCTTTTATAGGAGAGTACATCCTTAACCTCAAGTATTAATTAATTAAATAATTAATTAATTAAACAAAATAAAAGATATTTTCCTTAATGAATAATTGTGACATATTATTGACCAATAGGAAACTAAATAACATGTCATCCAACCAATCACATAACAAGAATATCTTTTATTTTCCATAACACAAGAAAATCAATTCTTGTGCTAAAGAGAACCAATATGGCGCCACCTCCTAGGGTTTTAGCCCACATAAAATGTCTTTTATGTGTATTATATTATTTAGCCCAACTAAATAATATCCATGCATATCAATTAATTAGCCCGACCAATTAATTATCAATGAGGCCTAAATAACAAGAATATCATTCCGAATTACGAAGCCACATCGGGGACCATGGACTATAACCGTGTAGCTCAATAATTAATTATTCATCGAGCGAGAATAAGTACATTAATTATTAATTCCGGGATTACGCCACCATAAACCCGCCCGAATCTACCGATTATAGATGTATACTTATACTCAACCCATAGAGTAAATAAGCGTCCATTGATATAATCACTACATACGGATTAACCCTCCATAGATTGTCCATTACGGTGGGAAGTCTCCGTGAACCCGACTCAAGAATATCTTATCCTTATTTACCATTAACCCCATGATGATCAATTAGTATGCATATCCGACTAGTAGCTAATTAGTCAAACGCAAACTCCCGGGATCGATCACTTTCTTAGGGCTAACAAATAAGGGGACTGTCTCTCTACTTCCCGTAGGAAGGAATGGATTCCATGTCTGTGAAATTCAGAACTACTCACTCATCTGGAGATAATGCCAATGAGAAGTGGCTTGGAACACATATTTAAGTGAACCGTAACTAACACATCAAACACTACCCCGGGACAAGCAGCATCCTGTGATCACCTCAGGATTAAGGTTGATCCATATATGATCATCTAATGATTTATTAAGATTCCTCGATTACGGAATTATACCGAGAAATTGATTAAATCGGTCCATCCTATATGAATGCCATCATATATAAATGCCCCACGTAGGTACCCTCTACCGGCAGTCCGGATAAGACTATCACACCCTAAGGTGTTAGGCGCATTATTGGTGTTTTAATCAAGAGACCCTAAACTCGATTAAGTTCACCCGCAATTAACGATTTAAGTATATCACCACTAACTCAATCCTCACGTGCATGCCATACACCGAGTTAAGCGGTTACATCTTGATATACTTAGGGTTTGCAATGATGTATTATTTACAAGCACAAAGCAAGTAATAAGGTGAGATAAAATCATCATCCATTACTAAAAACAATTACACAAATTGTCTTTCAGAGCACTACACCTAACAATCTCCCACTTGCACGAAATGACAAGCAACGATTGTTTTAGAGCACACCACTTTCTCATCTTATTCACAACACTCTCCCACTTGCTCTAAAAGCAGATGAGACATATCACTCAATGCCGTACCCTCCAAGCACTCGACTTGGTACACTGATTAGTTAAGTTGTCGACTCGAGACGATCTTTAGGATTGAAACGTTGCCGGTCCTTCCAATCAGGCGGTACTCTCTCTCAATATGTTTTGACTTCTTGTGACCGAGAAGATCCTTCTAAGCTATCTCTTCACTTTGTTTTCACAATGAAGTGATATCGGCTTATCAGACCTGGAATTACTCCCAGAACCAAAAGGAAATTCTAAGCACTATGAGTAAACACTGAGCCCGAGATCAACTTAATGATCATCCTTAATCTAACTACAAGTCAGAATCAGTGTAGTCAACCATATTCAAGTTTGCACCTGAATATACAAGCATATGATTCCTCGTTCTCTAAAGATACTTGAGGACGTACTAAACCGCTATTCAATGCTCGAATCCGAGATTTGATTGCAATTGACTCGTGTTAAGGTGACTTGCCCTTATCCCGAGAGACTACATCCCATTTTCTCTTTATCCGAAGATTTGGAGAATCATTCCCGAGAGGTAGGGTAGGACAACTCTCGATGAATCTTTTGCAACCATATATGCATAATCATCTTATTCAATAAGATCGGTGGGATAGCCAATGACTCATTCTCATGAATTTGACCGAATCGATTCTTAGAACATAGTCCAATTCTCTCATCCAGAGAATCTTGGCGTGTCGATTTACGACTTGAGATAGCACACACATGTTGTTTCCAAGCTGTTTTGATGTTATCATTCATGAACACTAATACTACTATTTTACCAATATTGATATCCAGTCTACTAAAGACTTATCAATATTACGGTCAAGTCCACATATTTTAAAACATGTGACTTTAAATGACCGAGAGGTTCTCTTAAATCCACAAAGGATATAAGCCATGGCGGGCTTCCTACCAATGGTTCTTTACGAATAAATTAAGATATCGTTAGTCTACTTAAAAAAGGTATTAGGAATCACCCCTATCTTACGCTTTGTAACGAATCCGTTATTCATTCTTAGCTAAAACCCTTCTATTCTGAATGAATTCAGATTCCGTTGTTCGGCAAGAAAGTCTCAGGGAATCACCCCTATTTTCCGCTTTCTAACGAAATCTAGCAAGACTGAGTGGTGAGAGAGTTCAAGGTCTGGTTAACTCTCTACTTGTCAGGGAATCACCCCTATACCACTCAACTTTGCGCTGAAAGTTTAAACTTTCCTATTCATTCGTCTCTTTTCTATGTAGATCCAATTGCTCCCACTGGGCCTGAGACACTCAGGTGGTTCTACAAGAGGCTGAACAGAACTGGAGTACCAAAACTCTATTCACAGGGTTAAGGCTTTCAAACCAACCTCTATGATCGGAATCCTATACAGCCCCCAAAGAGCCATAGGTTATCAATCATCCCAGCAGAATGTAAAGTCCACAAAACCACAGTGGGTCAACGGTTAAACCATACTCCCACAGTGTTTTGGGTGGATTGACATTCTGATCTAGTAGTATTTATCAGTGTAATCACCAACAACCGATGTTGGACGTGGTATGATTAAATCGAGATAGTAACTTTCTTTGGGTAACCGTACTCCAAGGTTTAAAGTACATTTATATAGATTCTATCGAAGGCTTGTGACGGTTCAACCGTCACTTTACGATCTCAAGAATCTTATAACCAACCTTCACTCAACACATTAAGATATTTCACGAACAGTCACAATCGAGCGTATGCGCAAAATCTCGATCCTACCTTCAAGCATTAAGTGCTAAATGCCTACATTTACGGAAGTGGTGTGAACCAAATTCACTCACTTATCCATAAATTCACTAGCATCTTCTAGGTAGACTTCTCGGTTTACATAATAATGTTAACCGTTATTTTGCAACCAATTATCTTAATCGATTTTAGCAGTGTATTGTAGCACATCAATAACTATATATAGGGCAAGCGCATGGTTTCTTCCTCAGTGAAAAACATTCTACTGGGAGGCAGGCCGAACATCAGTCCCAAGACTATGTGATAGCCAATTTCTGAGCATGGAATACTCTATTCTCTGCTAAAATCAGAGACTCCTCCTCGTATTCTTCTGATAAACTAACCAGCGTTTTGAGTAGTTGACAAACAAAATGTCACCATTCAAAATCTCCCACTAGCTTGTATATCTCATTAGACCCCGAAGGTCATTATGAACAAGCTATGTTACCTCTTCAAATCTATTACCCTCTCCCGATTGAAAGGAAACTTAGTCATTGTCCTTTGAGATAGTGTTCCTAGACAGGAGATAGGAATCACCCTTAGCGATTAAATCGAGGTCTTATCTCTAGGATGTATGCACTAATTAATAGATATTGAAGGGTCGTTTATCTTAATCTGACGAAACCATTCGCCTTTAATAGTTTAAGACGTGTTACATATACATTTTCAGCATTTCTTAGTGGTTCTGACTTTATCAAACAAAAGTCCGAGTCTCGGATTCGTACTACAAATGTCATTTTCACTTTCTATGAGGTAACAATATATCGAGTTGAAAGTGAATCCATTTGTTTCAACGAATCATAAAATGAAAAAATAAATTTTACTGTGATGTTCAAGGATAGAATCCAAATTCATTTCCTTATATCACTCCCACTATTCTAGTGAAATTACGCCCGTTGTCTACTTTATTAATTGTTAATGCATAGCTTCTTCGTTCTTACAAAGAACTAAGCTACCGAGTCGAGTTACTCGGTTAGAAAGTCGTTAAGATTCATTGGTTAGTGATCCAAATCACTTTCCTTATCCTATACTTTCTTTAATTAATATTTCGGTTTAGCCTCAATCTTAGTTTAGATGATTAACACTTGTAGACATTCTTTCCCATTCTTGACTTTCCTTAAAGGAAAATAGTCTTGAACTAGCGATTCGTTTGAGTAGACACTACTCTCGTGAACCGTGGGATGTCTAATGAAAGCGTTACCAGTGGGACTAATTTTCTAATAAATTAGAAAAACAACAGATAAAAGCTCCCACTAGTTTATCGGTTCCAAATACCGTCTAACTAGCGACACTTTAATTTATGATTCTCTAATTTTTCTATTAGAAAATTTCTCGTGTAGACACTACACAATTAAAATTCACTAGAAGAATTTTATCGTCTCAATCATCTTTCAAACTGACTACAGTCGTCTCTCGATCAACACGATTGACAACAGTGACATCCTTATTTACGTCACTTAAGTCTTGAAGGCTCCAGAGAAATATCTCTTCCGTAAAATTAATCGCATGTAAGATCAATAATTGCAACGTTCTAGTTACTTACCACTTTTTAACGAAGTCATTACTAGTCAATTTTACACTAGCAGTCTAGCACCTTAGAGAGATATATATAACAGTTGTAAATAAAATTGACAAAAATAAATCCAAATCATACACTACTAATAAATTTTAGGAACATAAACTAAGTACTTATAGTCTATCCTACCGTTCCAAGGATTTAATCTAATGCCTCAGTGCCGCCTTAGGGTAGGTCAAAGAGGTTTCGATTAATATTGAAGATCAGATTGAGAATCGAACATCTCATTTGTGATCGTCAATCACCTTTCCTTTTTCAGCCAAGGTACTACCAAAAATACCCTTTATGAGTGTGACCTACTGTCTCAGATTTTTAGGTAGACCCCGAGTGTGCCGCCTGGGGGGTCGGTCGGTGACCCGACAGTACCCAAAATCCTATCCTTTCGGAGACCAAGCCTTGAATTTTGATAGCGGTGAAGGCCTTCCTTAGGAGGCGGTCCCGAGCCGGCACGAGGCGTCACCATTCTCTCACGTTGCTTGTGTCAACAAGAGGCCGTGGGGTCGGTTGTCGCCTCTCCCGCTCCCTCAATATTTTGAAAAAGTGGTGGGTTTCTTGATCACGTTTTTGGATTTGATGTTACATTAAGGAGCAATAAATCATAGGCCCGAATGTTGTCGGTTATGTGGGCTAGCCCACCCGACCTATCGTTAGAACATATGTGGCCGTCGGACGGGTCAAGGCTAGGAGAGGTCCGTTGAGCCATAGTGGCTCTTCGGATGGCTCGATTGCCGGACCCGTGCAAACGCCACACGTGGAGAGGTGAAGTCGATTGAGCCGTAGCTCTTCGTTGACCACCCAACCGTGGTTAAACCACTTTCGAACTGTTTGCCCGTGATTATCAATCCTTAAACATCAAACTTTCACGTAGACACTACGGAACAAAAGCGTAATCTCGTCTTTAGGTAAGGTGGAATTCACGAGAATCCAACACCTTAACCACGAGGTTTCGGGATTTTACTCCTTATGCTTTCGCAGAGTGGGATTCACCGAGAATCCATCACCCAACCTCGACGATTGAAAAAACCCGTGTTCCTCGGTTTTTACCCTAATTAGTTTCTAATTAATATCAAACAATTAATTAAAACTAATCGTGTGTTTTATACATGCCTAACTAATTCCTCGAATTAATTTCTACATGTATGCATATGGAGTGGAATTCATGATATGATGCATGTCATGGAAATTTTCCGGTTCTACTCATACAATCTACACATGTATACTAGTGCGGAAAATAAACATCGAGATGGACCGTTGGCACCCCCGTAACTAATCTATTCGAAAATAAATTAAAAACCCTAATCTGCAGCTGTTAAGAATCATCGACGATCGGCATATCAAACGAACTTGGATCGGGATGAAACTTTCCAGATCTGATCTTCATTCTTCGGACTTCAAGATGGACGGTCGGATCGGAGCTTTGACTTGTCAATCTTCCTCAGTGAGCCGCCCAACTTGCTGCTGAAACAGACTCTCACAGCAGTGCATCATATACTTCCCGAGATCGATCGGGGATGAAGATGAATCCCGATCGTCCTGAAAAGTTTATCTCACGTCCAAAACTCCATGGTTATCGATCTGACCGGTCGGATTTTAATTTGAACGGTCCAATTGTTTCCAGAAAATCGAAGAAGTCACAGTTAGGGTTTCTGTGAATCCTGAGTTTTTCTGTTACAGCAGCCACTTCGCAGCAACGAACGGAAACCCAAACGGACTCTGATCGACACCAAAATTTGTGGGATTGTTCATCAACCTCCAATATTGATTCGGACCGGAGGGATCTTCGTTTTAACGGCTCAAACAACGGAAAAAACGAAAAGACTAAACAGCTAATGTACAGATCTATTTTCTGGAAATTAAAATTGCAATAATACATAAATTACATAATTTCCTATACTCATATGAACGAATTTTCATCGTTTATATGAGTTTACAATAGATCTAACGGGAAAACGGTGCCAACCCCAATCCATCTCTTCAACCATAGCAATTTAAAAATTATTAATGCATAATAATAAGTAAAATATCACCTACATGCAATTCCACTCCTTTAAATCGTTTAATTACGATTATGACTATATAAATCGTGGAACCTGGCTCTGCTACCACATGAAGGATGCAGGTTCTTAGATCTAAACGAGTTAGATCTATGCGCAGCGGATGGATCACGATTTATATATCAAAACACATAATTAAAGGACTTAAACTACTACAAGGGGGTTAAGATTATTTTACCAATATCGGGAAGAGAAGCCTTGATCTTCCGATGTGTTCTCCAAACGGCGGTTGGTGGACACCCTTCTTGATAAATGAACCTCCTTGATATCGACACCAAGAAAAACTCCAAGTTTTTCTTCTTCTAAAACAAGACAAGAAAACTAATTTTTCTCTTTTTGATATGGGGCGAAATTTTCAAGTGTAAATTTCCTTGGAATAACTCTCCTTTTATAGGAGAGTACATCATTAACCTCAAGTATTAATTAATTAAATAATTAATTAATTAAACAAAATAAAAAGATATTTTCCTTAATGAATAATTGTGAGATATTATTGACCAATAGGAAACTAAATAACATGTCATCCAACCAATCATATAAGAATATATCTTTTATTTTCCATAACACAAGAAAATCAATTCTTGTGCTAAAGAGAACCAATATGGCGCCACCTCCTCCACAGGGTTTTAGCCCACATAAAATGTCTTTTATGTGTATTATATTATTTAAATAAACTAAATAATATCCATGCATATCAATTAATTAGCCAACCAATTAATTATCATTGAGGCCCAAATAACAAGAATATCATTCCGAATTACACGAAGCGCATCGGGAACCATGGACTATAACGGTAGCTCAATAATTAATTATTCATCGAGCAGAATAAGTACATTAATTATTAATTCCGGGATACACGCCACCATAAACCCGGCCCGAACTCTACCGATTATAGATGTATACTTATACTCAACCCATAAGGTAAATAAGCGTCCATTGATATAATCACTACATACGGATTAACCCTCCATAGATTGTCCATTACGGTGGGAAGTCTCCGTGAACCCGACTCGAGAATATCTTATCCTTATTTACCATTAACCCCGATGATCAATTAGTATTCATATCGACTAGTAGCTAATTAGTCAAACGCAAACTCCGGGATCGATCACTTTCTTAGGGCTAACAAATAAGGGATCGTCTCTCTACTTCCCGAGGAAGGAATGGATTCCATGTCTGTGAAAATCGAACTACTCACTCATGCGGAGATAGTGCCAATGAGAAGTGGCTTGGAACACATATTTAAGTGAACCGTAACTAACACATCAAACACTACCCGGGACAAGCGACATCCTGTGATCACCTCAGGATTAAGGTTGATCCATATATGATCATCTAATGATTTAATAAGATTCCTCGATTACGGAATTATACCGAGAAATTCGATTAAATCGGTCGATCCTATATGAATGCCATCATATATAAATGCCCCACGTGGTACCCTCTACCGGCAGTCCGGATAAGACTATCACACCCTAAGGTGTTAGGCGCATTATTGGTTTTTAATCAAGAGACCTAAACTCGATTAAGTTCACCACAGACTAACGATTTAAGTATATCACCACTAACTCAATCCTCACGTGCATGCCATACCTGCTTGAGTTAAGCGGTTACATCTTGATATACTTAGGGTTTGCAATGATGTATTATTTACAAGCACAAAACAAGTAATAAGGTGAGATAAAATCTGTCATCCATTACTAAAAACAATTACACAAATTGTCTTTCGGGCACTACACCTAACAGTACACCCCACGTTTGTCAGAATAGTACATGTATCGGTTACCCAAAACCATCATGGAATTTGAAAAGTTGTACTACTCAACCGCCAGATTTTCCTACCTATTTATTCAACCTCCGTTCACATTATTTTTCAAAATCCTCATCCCTTTCCAGAAAACAAAACAGACTCTTCAAAATCTCTTTCTTCTCAAAAATCAACTTTTGTGTTCACACTCAAACATGGCCACTTCAGAAAAATCAAAACAAGAAAGATTAATAACAGAGTTAGATGAACTGACATTCGAAATGTATGAAGCTTTATGTCAAAACACTCTGTTAGCAAGCTGGATATGTGATAAAATCGAGAAACAACCACGCTTGAGAAACATCCTAGAAGTTAAGTTCAAAGAAGAACGTGATGTAGAAGGAATTTTGCAATTTTGGCAAAATATGCGTTTGATACGAGACTCTCTAAAGACCAAAGTTAAGTGGAGATCGTATCTTATTCTCAATGAAAGCGTCATAAGGACACTCTTTGGCTTCACAAATTCAAGCGTGACAACAACAGATTAGACTACTCTACCATTGAAAAGAGAAGCTTTTCTTGAGCAACTTACTTTTCTACGGAACCAATCGAACTGGTATTCATGTAGACAAAATCAAGCCAAAATTTGGACACCTCGTGGATGGCTCTCACAAACATGTCATTGGAAAATCAAAAGGCATCAATATACTGTCAGAAGAAAATATTTATCTCGTGAATATAATGCACTGATGGAATAGACGATGTAAAAAGGGCTCAATTAGGCGAGTTATGTTGTCAATCAGTTCACGAGACAACATTTAGCTGAATTAGACAGTGTAAAAAGGGCTCAAGCCGAAGGTCAAGTAACTGTTGACAGATTCCAACTGAAGAAGACACTTAGTGGAATCATTCAGTTTTACTTAGAAAGAATCAAGGAAGGGAAGCAAACAAGGCAAACTGCAGTTACAAAGGAAATCACATGAACAACTTCCCAACCTGAAGCAGGTCAGAAAACTGTTCTCAGACGGAAGATGTACACAAAGGGACTAAGCGAAAAGCTGAATCAGCAGAAGTAAGATCAGTTGTAAGATGCTTGTACCCAGAAATCTCAAGAGAGAAAGCACCAACTGAGGGGGAACAACAACAACAACAGCTGACAACTGAAGTTATACAAGAAAATGTCACTACTGACCACACTTCTCAGTTATGGCATCAATCAGTTCACCAATCAGCACCAGTTTTTGAAGCTGATAGAATCATCAAGTTAATGAAGATGAAGCTTAAACCAGAGGATTCTCGAGATGTCAGCCTACAGACTGAAGAGAAACTACTCTTGGAGAAATAGGAAGTTAGAGATCTATATGCTCTGTTTCCTATTTCGGAATTTCTTGACAATTGTTTCAAAAGATTCGCTGAACTAGCAAAAAGAAGAGAATCAGCCACATCATCCAAGGATAGTTAAAAGAAGAAAGATGATGATAAATATGATGAGACTACAGTTTTGCAAACAGACACTCAACCCCAACCTTTAGCAACACAAACTGTACCTCAGCAAGAAGGATTGCCAGTTGGAGATCAGACAACTGACAATCAGGAAGCAGCTGATGGAACTGCTAATCAACAACTGATGATTATTGAAGATAATACTTAGTTTAAGGATCCAATAGAAGATACTTATGATCCTTCTGACATCCTCACAAAGGATGAATTGGCAAAAGTTCATGAAAATTTGAAGATTGTGATTAGGAACAAGGATGCACAAAATGATCTTCTATCAAACATCTCTGGATATCTCGACTACAGAACTAGAACAGATGTTTCAGTTCATGCAAGACTAGAGATGATCCATGAAGTCAAGTTCAAGTTACGCCTGAAATTGTGTTACTCAAACAAAAACTTGATGACTCAACCGCAGTAGATAGGGAAACTCAGGCATAGGCTTACTGGCATATGAATCAACATATCTACAGGTTAGAAACTCAGCTTAAGGAAGTACTTGCTTCTCAAATGACAGATCTCGTGAGATCAAAAGCAACCCATGCCCTGGTAGATCAGTTATATGATGCCAAAAAGGGGGAAGCTGAAGAAGAAAAGCTGAAGTTACTTGGAGAAATGAAGCGACTTGAAGATGAATTGCAAAGATACAAATCAGTCCTAAGTTCTTAAGGAAAGAACTAACTGACGATCAACTCATTGAAAAATACAGTCAACCTGGAGACAGAAGAGTTACTCTAACAAAGGATCTATGGATGAAGTTTATCAACGATCACAATCCTATCAAAGCTAAGTACAAGGACAGGACAACTGAAGAATCCTTGAACTACTTTTTATCTGATTTATTCTCAAAGCAGAAAATGGCACAGAATAAGAAGAATTAGAGGATTGATGATAAACTGAAGATTAAAGACAAGACTGAACAAATGAAAGTAGATGCAGTAGAATTTGAAAATTACTACTTGAAAGAATCAGATTTGCCAAAGCTATTTCAATAGAGAAGATGGAAAGAAGGTAGTCAAGTTGACTACAACAAGACCTTTTCAAAGATAGACTCCAAGCTAGAAGATGATTTTCGTATGTATGACAAAGCAAGAAAATTTGATCCAGACATGCAAAAAGCACAGAAGAGAACTTAGTATCTAGTTACACTATTTTGAACAAAAATATAACTATTCCAGTTTTTGCTCATTCTAATGAAATCCAGTTTCCAGTTTTACATTATTTTACATTGTTTTGATCTTTAAGCTTTTATTTTAGGGAGAGTTTTGGCATCATCAAAAAGGGGGAAATTGTTGGAAATAAAATTTATGTTTTGATGATAATTCATCATATTTATTCAAAGTATTATCTTAACCCCATTGATGAAGTGCTGAAGCCAGCTATTATAGTGAAAAGATAAAAGACATCTAGAACTGAATGTATAGGTTTTACTAGAGTCTGATATTTGTATAAGTTACATTAGACAAGCATTGTAACAGTTAGTGTGTCGTAAAACTGAAAAACTGGAAATCATCTAGAAAACTGGGAATCACTAAGACAGATAAACTGACTCAGAATACACCAGTATCAAACTGAAGAAAATAAGTTCGCTGAAGGACACAGACTCGGTTGGCTTATATAGAAGGCCAAGAAGCGAGGACACAGACTAAGTTATTGAAGATTGAAGAACTGAGGGTTCAAACTCAGTTATGAAGACTACGTCGAGACTGTAAAGTTAGACTTCAGGAAAGATTGTGGTGACCTGAACTGACTTTATAGATCTTGTATGAAGACCTAAGAATCATAAGGACAATGAATTCTTAGATGATAATGAGTCATGGTGTACTCTGATTAAGTCAATTATAATCCCTTTATTTCTTCCATTAATAAAATAAAGTTGTTATAAAAAAAATATTAATAATACTTTGCTTTAAAAAAAATAAAAAAAAAAATTCAATTATAATCAGATGAAAACTGGAGTACTGAAATTTGAAGAAGAGTAAAATCTCAGTTAACGCTCCAAGTTAGTTAAGAAACTGACAAACAATAAACTCAGTATAAAACTGATAAGGAAACTCAGTTTTATATGTCATCCATCCAACAACTGATCGTACAGTCGAACGTTATAAAGGAAGCAATTTTATTGGATGAGTTACTGACACAGTAGAACGGTCAGAAAATATAGCCGTTACAAGACATACGTTGATACAATTCGAATTGAAGCCAGATGAACGTTGGACCTCACACTATAAATAGAGGACTTTGCACCAAGGATTATATGTACAAGAAAACAATGATTTAACAAGAATTAACGTGTGCATTAATCATTCGAATTGCTATCATCTCTGCGCTATAACAAGATCATATCTAGAAATTCTTCAAGTGTTCAAGATACACAGATTTTATCAAGAATCAGACACTTTGAAGAACCACAAACAAGATTCAATTTATTGATTCTCATTAACTTTGATTCTACATCAAAGGTTTTAGGCTAATGAAGCAAACCGGGAAGGTTTCGCCAAGGGCGGTTGTGACAAGCGATCGGGTAGATGTGTGTTTGTGGTGGTAGGTGGTGAAGAGGCAATTCAACCTCCAAGGATCAGTGTTCCAAGCAATTGAAGAACAACAATTCTACCTGTTCTACAACTGTTTAGATAGTGACGCTAGGGATTAGCCAAGGACTATTGTTTATGACTTTTTGTAACAGTTCACCTCAAGAAGTTCTAGTGGAATTTTCCTCCGCACCACAGGGGAAGAGAGGACGTACAGGATTACACCACCTGGAACCTCTATAGTACTTGCCTTATTTACTTTACGCACTTACTTATTTATTCGACATTTATTTACACATTTTGATAATTGATTGTTATATACGTCACGATTCTGGCCCGACATTCATCAGAATTCAGTTTACTACACTCAGTTTTCACAGAGGATAACAAGATCAAGAAAAAGGCTAAAAATTTATCTGCTGCCGGTTGACTCAGTTTTAAGCTTAAGTCAGTTTGACTTAAACTCAGCTTAGTCAGCTTAACTCCACACAAGTTTAACTGAACCTTAATTTATTTTAAATCCAGTTTTAGGGACAAGTTTATTCACCCCCCCTCTAAACTTGTGTTTGCCTTTCCAAGGGACCAACACACACATTGCGATATAGACTTGTGTCTTACCAAGAATGGATTGAGTTTAATCTTATTACTATGCAATTATGTAATATTAATGGTTATTAACTAGCCACCTAAGTGTTTTCAAGTAAGCCCCCTCACCCCTACTTCTCTCTTGCTTAGACCCCTAGACACGGGCAAAGCCTAGCAATTACACATGCATTGATGAACCCTAGTCCATCAAAGTACAAGCCCTTTCTTGCTCTTCAGACGGATCCGAACTTCAACTTCCTTTAAGAGTACATTCGGTGCCGGAACTAAACGAATCGGAAGCTCAATCGAGGCTTGTTCGTTTTCATTTAATCTTATTTAAGATCATTAACAAACTACACTTCAAATTAAGTATCAAAATAACAATGGCCATAAAACCCACTGTCTACAAAAATCATAATTTCATATTTCCCGAAAGAAAATAGCACAACCCAAAATATCACAAATGTTGATCACATAATTTATTTAAATAACAATCCAATACTACCAACTGTAATTTGTCCATTCCACCAACAACATCAAATAACATCTAATTTATGTTTATTAGTATGCCCATTATTTCTATTTTATCACTACCATTGTTATTCTTGCTATATCCTTATTATTAAACAATACCAACCAAGTGACATCGTCATCATAACAGGTTAACCACATCCCTGCAACCCACTGCCATCAATTAAAATTAAAGCAGCATGTCTCTTTACTTTTTATTTTATGTCAAAGCAAAAATATTGTAAGACCATACTCAAACCTAATATGTTGACCACGAAGCTTTAGTATTCTTCCACAATTGATTAAGGCTGTGCAATTAATGAAGAGGCATTGCAAGAAAATACATCTATAACTTGTAGTTTAGCTATTAATTACTAAAAGAACCCAGTTGAACTGCAACGACCGATTCTGCAAGAAACCGGAATAACAAAATTTGCAAAACTGACCCGACCTATGCAACAACAATATAATTTCATGATAATTTTGACAACAGAAATAACTTATAAACAGAACCAAAATTCAATCAAAAAGTCTATATTGTTGGAAGACCTCCCTACTACAAATCAACACTAACACTCAACCTAAACATTGTAAAACCGTAATTATTCGTTAGGAAGAACCTCTTACCTTTTAGCAAGCTATTCCCACCAAACCTTGATAAAGTCCTAACTTTCGGATGTTGAATCGATGCACTCTTCACGATGATTCCGCTGGTCTACTCTGATCTGAAAATCGTTAAGATCCGACTTAGAAACTGAAAGAAAATCTCTCAGCCCTAATTTTGCTCTTTGCGCCGTTTCCATCAAATGTAGGAAGAAATTATGATTTCTTTTTGGATATGGGAACTAATGAGATTTATTTTCCTTTTTTTTTGAGTGGGAGATTATTTTCCTTAAATAGGAATGTTCCCGATAATTAACCTAATCCCTTATTTTCCTTAAATACCCTTATTATTAAATAATCAGTTTTTTCCCAAATATACATACATAATTCGAATTTACATATATATATCTATCCACAATATATATATATACCATAATATACTTTAATCCGTAAATCATAATATTCCATTTTTCGCAAAAAGACATGCCTGCCCGTTTTCGAAAAGTCGGGATATTACAACAATAATCATGGTTCATTTGGAGATACACATAGGCATGGAAAGAATATAACATAGACACTGTAGCTACACCTGTTCCTGATTATTTTGTGTCTAGTTCTTCTTTGGTTTAATTGCCTAAAACTTCTTTATATACAATATTTTTTTGCTTCTCCCGGTTTAGCATTATTAATCGAACATTTCCGTATCAGGACTTTAACCGAAGACAATGTTCTTGCTCGGGATAGACCAACATATAGTTGTCCATGTGAGAAAACTGGTTCTTTTAAGTACAAACCAAAAAAGTCTAATGTTTGTCCTTGAGATTTGTTTATTGTCATAGCAAAACATAAATTAATAGGGAATTGAACCCGCTTATAAGGAACTGGGTGACACTGAATGTTTGAAGGTGTCATCAGAATCCGATGTATGAACACTTTTCTCCCAGCTAAATTCCCTATTGATATTTCAACATGCCCTACATTTCTTCTAAGAGCTCTACAAATCAAGTGTGTTCCATTAGAAACACCTTCTATTGGATCAAGGTTACGCAACAACATAACTGGTGCACACTCCTTTAGGTCATGTTTATGTGGAGGCAACCCATTTGGTGAAAGGTTATTTAGAATGTCTTGGTATTGACCTTGGAGATCAGGATTTGATGTTTCATCAAAGCTTAACTTCAACTGGATGACTTGTAAATCTTTCAATAAAGACATCATTTATTTCAAAAAGAGGGTATGGTGCTATAAAGAGGGTATACTATGCTAATCAAGTTATGAAGATCTGTTATTTCATTGTCAGAATTGGGAACTATACATGAAGAAGAGAGAATTATCTAACAAGTGAATAGGTTTCACTTTTACTTGATCAAACAGGTATTGGAGAGGAATCCCATACGATTTCTTTTCCCAGAAGATGTCCTGCTTCTACTGGCCTCTCTTTTCTACCAAATTACCCAGATCAATCTCTCATTGAAGATGCTCTTTCAGCCTGTTGAAAAAGAAGACTGACCAGTTGAACTGAAGGCCTTGATAGATAATGGCCATCAGTTTGGTCCTGACCTCGGTCATGCCGTGCATAGATCCCTTCATCCTTTCAATGTTGTTAGTCATCAAGTGAGGAAATTCGGCAAATGGCTGTTTGAGCAGTGATCATGGGTAGTTGAGTTTCTTGGCTGCCCGTCTTGGGTTTTTGGCAATCTCAGCCCAGAAAGTGTTGATGTCGATTTCCATGTTCTTTATCTTTATGGGGCCGGTTTGGGAGAGATTAAGACATCTATGAAGGAGGCCAGGAGTGATGACCAGTTCTCGGCCAAACATGTTGTTGACGATGCTGTCCGGGGTGCCCTTCTTTTCCCCGGGAATGTACTTTTCATGTTGCCAGAAAGCGATTAGGGTTTCATAGAAAATCTTTGAGATTTGGGGGTTGAGGAAGGTCATTAGTCCTAGATTGGTGCACCCATCCACCAATATTTGTGCTTGTGGATCATTGTTGCACAAAACAAGGTAGTGCTCGTGTCTATAGAATGATCTTGTGATGATCGATTTCTCATACTGCTTGCTGGATTTTTGAACTGAGGAAGATGATGCCATTGCCTTTCCTTAGAAATTTTTTGAGAGGAGAAATGCTTCAAAATTTCAGAGAAAATAGGGTTTATAGAATGCAAGGAGAGCGTAAAAACTCTGAAATACTATAAGTGTTGTTTATATAGGAGAGATTTTGATAGTGTGAATGTTGTTGAATATGGAAGGATTGTGGTGGATTAATGGCGTGATTTTGTGTATGTAAATCACGGTTATTGAGTGTAGCTGGGGAGAGGATTGCGGCATGTAATGATCAATCCCCGGAATCAAGGCATTGCCATCATTCCTTCATATCAAATATAACCTCCACGATTGTAATATAAAATCCACGTGAGTAATCCTCCATAATAAATATGTAAATCCTCAGATTTTCTACATGTGTGAATATATAATTCCTTTCACACTTTATTTGACCATTCCTTCACCGGTGGAGTAACTGGTATGCTGTTTCCTCTTCCGGTCTTTCACTGAGCTGCTTCATCAAAACTATTCCTAACAATCAGTGAAGTGAGCTTATTTACCACCACCAGACACGCCAAGTGACCACACCCAAAATGGCAAAGGTTCAGTCAGCTGGTGAAGTCACTCCGTTGATTACTCCAGTTAGATGTTCCTTTTCTCTTATCAATTTCAATCATTCCCAACTAAGTTATTAACTTGAAAAATCTTTCATGACTTAGTTCATGTTTGCCTCAGAACTTGTGGAGGGAGCTTCCCTCTCAGCAAAATTCATTCTGACCAAGATCCATGCAGTGAAGAAGGATGACACCCCGTATGAGTTGTGGAGAGGCTGTGGTTTAGCTACAGGTTCTTTGAAATGTTCAGGTGTTTGGCTAAGGTCGAAGTGCCTAAACCAAAGTGAGTGATAGGACCTAAAATCATTAGTGCATAGTGTTTTGGGGCATAAATCAGACATCAATTATGTACATGAACATGTCATCATCGAGTCTAAGAATGTGTGTTCCTTGAAGATCTCTTTCCATATAAGGAAAAGAAGAATCAAGCATGAGTAAGTGGACATGTGAGTCTGAAGAAGAGTGTCATCCTCAAGAACTTGAGGAGCCTCGTTGTAGTGTAAGGGTTAGGACTTCAAAGTCCTTTGCTCCTGATTTTCTGACCTATGTGGTAGAAAATAAACCCAGGGCATATGTTGAGGCAATGTCAAGTCCATAAGCTCCTTTCTGGAAAGAGGCTATAAATAGTGAAAAATAAAATCCATAATGCAAAACCACACTTGGAAGTTGGCTGGTCTTCCAACTGGAAATAAACCACTCGTGTGCAAGTGGATCTTCAAGAAGAAGTTAAAGGTTGATGGATTTATTGTAAGGCATTGTTGGTAGCCCGAGGGTATCGATAGAAAGAAGGCCTTGACTTTTTACTCACCGGTTATGAGAATTACTTATATAAGGGTTATCATCGATATAACCTGGATGTCCATCAAATGGATGGTTATGGTGAGTTGAAAGAAGAGATGTACTTGGAACAACCCGAGGGGTTCATAGTTCAGGGACAAGAGAGTAAGCTGTGTAGACATGATAAGTCGAATATTAGCCAGAGTGATGGCATATCGAGTTTGACAATGTTATGTTGTCAAGTGGGTAGGACATATATACGTCCACATTGAAAACAACCTTTGTGATAGTATGTTTGTGACATGCTAATAATAAAACGTACTCATGAGAGTATCATGAATACGAAAAGGATGTTCACAAGGGACTTCGATGTGAAGGACCTGAGAGTTGAAGATGCGAGCACTCCACTTGACGTAAGTATGCACTTAGTCAAGAATAGAGGTGAACCTGTGGATCGGTTGAGATATCCTCAAGTGATTGGAAGTCTGATGTACATAAGCAAATGTACACAGTCAGACTTAGGATGTGCAATGAATAAATTGAGTAGGTTCACGAGTATCCAGATCATAACCATTGGAAACCCATAAATAGGTTTTCGAGGTACATGAAGTACACTATGAGTCTAGGATTACGATATCCAACAGTATTAAAAGGATACTGTGATGCTAACCGGATATCAGATACAAAAGATTTGGAGTCCACCAGTGGATAATTATTCACGATTGGTGCTACTGTTGTGTCCTAGAAATCCATGAGACAGACATGCATAGCTCATTCCACGATGGAATATGAGTTTACAACATTAGATAAGGCTGGAGAAAAAAAGCTGATTGGCTTAGGAATTTCCTTAAGGATATTCCATACTAGTGGCTGCTATCAGCATACACTGCGGTAGTAAGTTGACTACAGGAAGGGCACAGATTAGTGTGTATAATGGTAAGTCTCGACACATACGCCGTAGACACAATACCATTAATGATCTCTAAAGGTGTGATTTCCATCGATTATATATGATCGAAGGAGAATCTTGTTGATCCGCTTACAAAAGGTTTAGCTAGAGATCATATGTCAATTTTGACAACCGAAATGGGACTGAAGCCTAGTACGCATGTTTACTTGTAGTGGCAACCCAACCATGTTGACTGGAGATCCCAAGATCATGGTTCAAAAGGGACAACTAAGCTCTAAGGAACAATCCATCACTTACCCAATCTGAGAGAATAAAAGTACTATCTGCAGAGGGTGTAAGGTTAAGCTTAGCTTTTAATGATTCCTATATCCTGATATTCAAGTGTGTTAGGGCATAATACCCTTGATAGGAGGTCACCTATGTAAGTGCGAAATGGGGCTGCTTAAAGCACTTTCTGAAACCAAGTGTTGTCCAGGGCCGAGACAGACACAACCATGAGAACCGAAAGGTGCTAGGGGAAATATTGTGTGAGTGCTATTGTCTTGGTCTACACTAATGGCTGAACAGTTCAAGACCTAGTTCACTGATTAGCCGAGTAAATCCGATAGTACTTCACTAAGGAAGGTTCAAGGCCAGAAGCTACCTCTCCTGATGCAATATATTTCCGTCTGACTTCTCTTCAGAGTCTGCATTTGCATTTGCATTAATTTTCATTCATGTGGGGGATTGTTAGAGAAAAAGCCCTTTTTGAAAGGTTGAACGGTCAACTTTAGAACTAATTACGGATAGGCTCCGATGTATGCTATCGAGAGTTAATGATATCATTAAATACTCCATACAGAGTAGTTGATGATAGGCTTTTGAATCACTCGATTCGGATGTCGGGTGAAATAGAAATTAATGGCAAAAGTTGGTAGAAAATATGTAGGAGATGGGAGTTGAAGGGAGGGCATCACCCCATTCTCCCACATTGGAAACTTGAGTGTTGGGAGCTCAAGTAATAAGAGCTAGTGTGTGATCTTATAGATGTGCCCCAAGGGGCAAGGCACTTTTGTGCAGGAGGGAGGACTTAGATAATTCCACAAGCGCGCGCACCGCCACCTTCCGTATGGCTCGGCTC
Organism: Gentiana macrophylla; assembly: GCA_026214975.1. Classification (NCBI taxonomy): domain Eukaryota; kingdom Viridiplantae; phylum Streptophyta; class Magnoliopsida; order Gentianales; family Gentianaceae; genus Gentiana; species Gentiana macrophylla. The sequence goes on from CM047807.1 coordinate 64,943,393, forward strand.
GTGCTCGAGCTCGGCTCATTTCGGTTCGGTTCGGGGTTACTATTAATTTTTTGGACAACGCTTATTTATGAAATTAACCATAAAATTAATTTTCGAATGTGATTGTGTCATTCGACCAATCAGAATTCATTGAGTCATTGGACCAATCAGAATTCAGACGACACATCATCCGACCAATCGAAGGATTGGATTTAATTCAAAATCAACCTTATTATTTTCGGCGAAGCTTCTTTCCTTGAGGGAGAAGTCGGCCATTACTTTTCCATGAGGAAAAGTTTGATGATGTGTCTCGGCCAATTATATTTGAGCATTGGTTCCTCCTCTCCACTATTTCAAGAACCCCATGGATGAGAGTTTAAGCATCAAATTTTCTCTTGTGTCTTTCCACCACAAAGAGTCAGTCATATAGATCTAGACATATTGTCGAAGAGAAGTCGGACCACTATGTAAGTTCGCCGGAGCTCGGGTTTTTGAAGTGCCTCTAAATCCAAGACGAAAGCCGTTGTATCTTGAGAGGCGATTCTTACTACCGTGAAGCATAATCTGGAGCAAATTTGTCTTAAAGAAAGAGTAACTACTCGCCTCGGTTTGATTTCTAGTCCTTTGTTTTCTATGTCAAACATTTATTGTTCCTTGTTCGAGTTAGATCTGTATGATAGTATAGATTATGTTAGATCTGTTAGATAATATGACTATTTATATTTGCATTATTTATTATCTAATTTAATAATCCGTAATTAGTTCCGTAAATTAAGAACCTGTTCCGTAAATCACTCCACACACGACACATATCCCAACATCTTCAACAATTGTTATCAAGTGACAATCAACAAGTGCTGAATAGAGAGGCTGCTGAATTGAGGTAATCTGCCGAATGGAAGAACTAAGCTGGGTTCTGAAACAAGATCCACTGAGCTGAATGAAAAGACAATGATCAGCGGTAGTCTGATATTATCTTATCCGTTTCATGACCGTTACATAGACATCATCACATGCTCTATCTATGAAGTAAGGGTTGCTCTGAATTTCAAGGAAAATGACAAAATTAATGCGACAGTTCCTCCGCCTTCTCAGTAGAGTGAATTTTAAAAATTCTGACCGTTGTAAAAGAAGCATATATATAATCTTTCACAATGAAGGATTTTCCCATTGCATTCTTCTACAAAATCGTTCTAAGGAAAAAATCATTCTTATCCACAAAATCTCTTTATCTTGAAAAGCAATAACCTTGAGTTCTTCAGATGTTGCCACAGGAATTTCAATGACCATGAAGAGTTATATCGAAAACAATGGGAAATAGAGCTGGAAAAAAAATTGTTGAAAAGATTCTCAACATTGAAGGGCTTGAAGCTGTTCTTAATATTGATCTAGAAAACATCAATTATGAAAACATATGTCAATTCTATGAAGATGCAACCATATATAAATATGGAAAGGAGTATAGGACTGTGGTGAATGGAAAAGAAGTTGTAGTTTTTAAAAAAGTCCTTGCAAAATCGTTTGGTTTTGAAGCTTCTGACATGAGTGCTATCCGAAGACTCAAAATATAGAAAGAGAAGACTTATGGGATGTTCTAGTAATGCAACGTTAGTCTTCATGAGACTAGAGTTTGGTCTTCTGAGTCAGTGGTTAGCCAAGAACGTCATTGGCGGCTCATGAATCTACTGTAATCTTTTTGGGATAAAATATGCCCTGATTGATATCATATGGAATCAAAGACCCTTCAACTTGGTAGGTTTCCTTTTTAAACAGTTAAAGGAGCAATATACAAAGGAAGTAACTCAACCAAGAATCTGACAAAACCAACAAGATTGGAGCAGACAAAAAACTTGGGATTTGTTGTTCAGGTTATTCTGGATGCATATAACATAGAACACACAAATCCTACAAAAGTGAAACCATCAAAGATCATGAAATCCAAGAATAGGGATAGTGATACAGAGGAATCCGCACAAGCTGAACGAAGAACTAAGAAGATGAAGGATAGGACTGCTGATCTTCACAGACAGTTGAGCCGGAGGTATCTGCTGAGACCGAAAAGTCAGAAGAGTTACCAAAGTCAGCAGTACCTCAACTATCTGCTGAAACACGACAGTCAGCTGAGACATCAAAATTAGTTGATCCTTCTTAGAAATTTATATCAAAAAGATTTACTCAAATTGAAAAGGTTGTTGACACCACAGAGGCAGTAGCAGCACAACAATGTAATAAAAAGAATACAAAGAGAAGGAAACAAGATTCATCAAAGCAAGATGATGAACAAATTTTCTCTGACACTTAAAGTATGTCAAAAAAACCAAGAAGTATCATGGATCAAGAAAGAGTGATAAGATTCTAGGAGATCAATAAGCTATATCTTAGGGGGAACCTTTACATGATGCCATGCAAGCAGATGTTGCTGACCCGGCCAAGAATAATTTTTTAACTTCTAAGGTACCCGATGAGTCAGTCCCCACAAAGTCAACTTTACACAATATGCAATTGGAAGTTGCTGAAGTCTTGGTTCTGTTGGATAAAGCAAAGAGAACTCTAGTTAAATCCTTACTCATGGTTGAGACAAAAGAAGTAGAGCAAACCACTGAATATCCTTCTATTGGTGAAGATCTTGTTTAGGAATCAAGATATGAGGAAGTTTTTGCATCTTTAATCAGTATTATATTTTGGGAAATAAAATTTATGTTTTGATTATGATTCATCAGTTATTTAGTTATTATTTTTAACCCCATTGATGAAGTGTCATACCTAGCTGTTATAGTGCAAAGCAAAAAGACATCTAGAAATAAATGTATAAGATTTAATTGAGTCTGATACTTGTATAGGTTAATCAGACAAGCACTGTAATAGAATAGGACAAACAGAGAAAACTGAGAATGTACTGAGTTTACATGAAAGAGTATCTACATAAGAAAACTGACTTTATCAAAGGAACTGTGTACACTATTGGAACTGATGAAGGTAAGTTCACTGAGGGACACAGGCTCAGTTGGCTTATTTAGAAGCAGAAGGCTGAGGGAACAAACTCAGTAAATGAGGAACTGGGGGACACAGACCAGACATTGAAGAATGAAGAACTGAGGGTTCAAACTTAGTTTATGAAGATCAAAGCCGAGACTATAAGGTTAGAATTCAGGCAAAACTGTGATGACCTAAACTGACTTTATGAATCTTGTTTAGGTCTTGATACATTAGGACAATGGTACCTAAGATACATAAGGACAATGATATCTTAGATGATTAATGAGTTATGGTGTACTATGATTAAATAAATAATAATCAGATGAAGAAAGAGTACCGAGTTTTGAAGAAGAATAAAAACTCTGTTAATGCTCTAAACTGAAAACTGACTCACTCTGTTTTCTGAAGCTTAAACTGACCAATTCTAAAATATTCAGTTTTAGAGCTCAACATATCCAATGAAATTCAAACGTTACAATTCAAGCATTTTCATTGGATAATGAACTGAATTGTCAAAACGGTCACTGACAATCAACAGAATAAGCAGGACCACCAACGGATACAAGAGATCAAATTCAAATGATATGAACGTTGCAAAACCCCTATAAATAGACCACTTCCACATCAAGAAGAAGTGCAGAGTTCTAAGGATAAAATTATGAAGAAAGATTCTAGAAAGAGGGAAAGTGAATTAATAAAAACTCCTGCTTTATGCTTTATTGCTAGATCAAGATAACTTTGATGTTTTCTTAAGCATTCAAAGAAGCATCGAGATCGAACACTTGAAGAAAAATAGAGCTTGAACAAATCATATACATCAAGAAGAAATAGCTCAAATGACAAGTTGAATCATAGTTATTGATTCATGCCTCAACTTTGATTTTATCAAATGTGTTAGACTGTGAAACACCAAGAAGGTGTGAAGGATAGTTGAGGGGAGTCAGGAAGACTGTGTTTGTGATGAGCTGAGGAAGAGGCCATTCAACCCTTCAAGGACCAGTGGTGCAAGCAGTTGCAGAGCAGCAATCTTTCCTGTTCTATAATTGCTCAGATAGTGAAACTAGGGATTAGTGAAGGACTATCAGTTTGGAACTTTTTGTAACCGGATACTTCAAAGAGTTCTAGTGAAATTTTCCTCCGCTTCACAGGGGAGGACTTATTTACTTAGTTACTTTATGCATTTATTTACCGCATTCATTCTTTACAAACTGATAACTCAATCAAAAGGCTTTATTGTATCCGGTGCCAGTTAACTCAATTTGAGCATAAGTCAGTTCGACTTATGATCATCTATGTTAGCTTAACTGCACACAAGTTTAACTAAACTTAAGTTGTTTAAAATTTCAGTTTTTGGGGACACGTTTATTCACCCCCCTCAAAAATTGTGTTAGTATTTTCACGGGACCAACAATTGGTATCAGAGCAGATTTTCTATTTTGAAGAGAACTCCGATCGAGTCTTATCAGTTTTTTTGCTGGAAATAACTGGCACTCAGTTAATTCCGATACCAATCCAACAATTGGTATCGGAGCAGGCCTTCATACCTGAAGAAATCAATTGTTGTGTACACTTTCAAAACTGCATTATGAATCCACAAAATCAATTTAAAAGTTTAATTAGCTGTTCATTTTTGAGATTTGATGAGTACAAAAACAAATTGCAGGCTCTTGTTGCTGATACCCATGTAAGATTATTTGAAACATTCATTGAAGATCCAATGAATACCAATAGCAATGAGAACTCCGAGATTTTACCAATAAGCTTTGTAGCAAAATAATATATGCAAAGTGATGAGGAAATCATACTTTTTGGAGCTGAAAAAATGAAGGACAATGCTGAATCAAGCAAACGGAAGCAGATAATTGAAGATAAAGAAGCTAGAACTGAAAGCCATTTTATCAAACACTATAAGGTAAATGCTTCTACATCCAGTTGTCACACTGCCTTACACAATCATAGAAACTCTAATTTCAATAAAACCTTAGACATGCCTATGAAGGAATTAAAGGAAATTCAAAGGAATAATGAGAATGTCAAAAAGGAAAAAGAATTGTTGAAAAAGAAGTTCTACGATTAAATGATGAGATTAATTTTATCAAGGCTAACAATGGAACTCAGGATAATTGCTCTACTGATGAGATAACAAAAGTAATAAATATCATAGAATCATCAGTACATCAAACTTCTAAAGTTTAGTTCAAACCAGGAAAACAATTTGGAGACAGTTCATGCTTAGGGTTTGATAATAAACAGAATTCTAAGTTCAATTGCACTTAAGTTTGTGGTTGCACAAAAGTTCAGAACTAAGAAAACTGATGAAATTATTAGAACTGACAACAGCTCAGCACAGCCTCGACCAAAAAATGACAAGAATGTAAAATCAGTCAGTTGCACTCAGAAAACTGAAAGATTCTACTGAAAAGTTCAGAAGGCTGAGAAAGGCAAAACTGATCTAAAGACAGTTAATAGAACATTCAAGTCATATTCACCATAGAATGACTATCATTCAAAGGTTAATAAATTCAGAGGGAAAGAGAGACTCTTTCCAACTGTTAAAGACTGGAATGGACCTACAATTCCTACTAGATCAACTCAGTTTCACAAAATTCATAAGGATTGGATTAAAAAACCAAGACAACAAAATTATGTGAGAACTGACAAATCTAACAGAAATTTTACCAAGTCAAAAAGTCAAGAAAAGTATATGATCTCAATTGTTAAAATATTCAAAGCTCTCAGAAAGGAGATTAATTCTGAGAAAAAGAAGTCATCTTTAATAGACTCAAGAATTCATCCAAAAACTGAAAAGAAAGGACCCAAATAGATATGGGTATCAAAAAGATCTTAACTTGTTTTCCAGGAAAGGAACTAGCTAGTGAAAACTGACTCAGTTGAAAACTGATCAGGAAGACAAAACTGAGATACAGATAACTGAAGACTGATCAAGATGTAGATAAGATCAAGGCTGAACCCTTACAGCTAGAGATACACCATATCAAATGCATTCACTGATACAAGCTATGTTTGGTCAAAAAATCGTAACCTACACAGATCTCAACCTTCCATCTTCTCCACTCACCATCTTTTTCGCTTCTGAACGCCAGATATGATTTACGACAAGACGTTTCAAAACCCACTCAAATTCTCTAACTGCACAATGTACTACCTATAAATACCTTAGTACTGTCTTTATCTAAATCTTTACACTCAATCTTATTCAACCCCTAGTTTGAATGAATTATCTCCATCTTCAATATTAAAAAAATTCACTCTTTCTATTGGAAATTATGACTTATACCAGAGTTGAAGCCGGATTGATCATTTCACTTGATCAATTTCTTGAAAAACATAAAAATTCAGACCTTGCTAAGCAAATCGTGGACAAGATCAGAAAAATCAAGGGACTTGAAGAAGTGTTCAACATTGTCCTAGAAAGTGTATGCTTAGAAAACTTTGAAGACTTCTATGAGTTTGGAAGGACATCCATAGAAGATAGAGTCTACACCTACACCACCAAGGTCAATGAGAAAGAAATAAAGGTCAATAAGAACATTATTGCAGAAATTTTTGGTTTCAAAAAGTCTGGATATTCATCTGCTATCAAATTGAATAAAGAGCAAAGGGAGAAGTTATGGAAACATATAGCAATAATTGGAGATTCAAATGTATCATTGTCTAGAAGGACAGGTTTTATCAAACCTGAATATGACTATCTAACCAACATGCTAGACAAATGTGTGATTGGAAGTGCTAGAAACTTTAGCAATCTATCAGAGACCAAGATAGATCTTTTGTATGTGATTTGGTTTGAAGAAAACTTCCATTGGCAAAGATACATTCTTGACCAAATAGCAAATTTCTTCTGAAGTTCCAAAAAAGACAACTGACGTGAAGAAAGTAAGATTCTACCACAAGAAGACACTTGCATTGATGGAACAAAGGATCATTGATCATTTTGGAATTGCAAGAAGAGTGTCAAATGCAATCATTAATGGAAAAATTGCAGTAAAAGAAGAGAAAAGTAAAGCAGGGAAGAGGAAAACTGATGGTTCAGAAACTTAACCTAAAAAGAAAAGAAAAATATCCTCCAACAAAGTCACCACAGAAGAAGCATTGGAAGATCTTGAGAGACTGAGAGAGAAAAAGAGGAAATTGAAAGATTTGGAGAAAGCAAAAAGTATTGAGGAAACTGAGAAGCCAAAGGAACCCTCACTTGAGAGATCATTGGTTTCTGACACAGCAAGTCAAATAGCAAAGAAGTCAAAAACTGAAGGTGAAACCCCCACAAAATGTACAGTTGAAAAAGAATCAGTTGAAGAAGCTCAAGAACTCGTTCCATCCCTACCAGAAGCTGACACTCAGGGGGAACAAACCTTGAGAACTGAGCCATTCGATGATGAAATAGAGAGTGATGAAGAACTAACAACTCCTGAGATAGCAAACATGCTTAATTTGCTATCAAAATCAAAATCCACAACATAGAATTCAGCATCCAGACTAGAGTATGAGGAATTAGTCAAAGAGATTGAAGCAACTCAGTCAGAAAGCAAGGGAGAAGAAGAAGTAGGAAAGTCTATTGAACAAGTCATCACTTTGTATGATCTTGTAGAAGAAGAAAAACACAGAAAGGAAGCTGAGAACGCTGAAAGCTTTGAGGAATACAAAGAAGAAGCTATTACAGAACTGAATGAGGATCCTAAACTGGTTTTTGAACCTGTAGCTGAATCTGAAAAGGAAGATGTTGCTGAATGGAATATAGAAACTGAATAGGTTACTATATCCATAATAGTGCCTGAAACTGAAGTAAGTTTATCTATCATCCTAGTTGTTGTTGAGGAGGAATCCAGTAAAACTGAAATAGGGAAAGTTGAAGAACCTGTTGGAACTCTAACTGAATCCAACTTAGAGGTTCCTAGAGAAACTGAAGCTATTGCTACACAGCATGACCCAACACTTGATATTGGAAAACTTATTGAAGCTGACTGCAAAAGACTTGATGCTTATCAACATTGGAAGTTTAGTTCAATCAGAGATTAGAAGGAACAACAAGAACTTATGGAGGAAGGTGAACAATGGGTTTTTGGTTTGTATGATCTCACTCATTTGTCACAGTTATTTAGTTCTGAAGAATTTTTTAGCACTGGCTATTCTTTGATAAGAAACAGATATTGGAAGAAGTTCACTGGAGGCGAAACTTCAAAATCAAAGAAAGATGATAATGATGATGATGATGATTCACAAGGAGACCCTGTTCTACAAAAGGGGATCTTTACTTCGTTACAGTTGAAATAATCAAGCAAAGGTGTTGAAGAGAAATTAGAAGATGGCAGTTGTGAGGAAAGTGGTGATTCAGATTCTGAAACTTAGTCTGAATCGGGAAAAGAAGAAGATGAAGAAGGCTATCAGTCACCAACCAACAGAGAAGTTCTAGAAATCGCAAAATCTGAGGCTGATCAAGCCAAAGAAGAAACTGATGATGAGCTTGATGTAAACCGTCACCTGTAAGAGAAGCTGATCCTTCTACTCTAGAGAAAATAAGAAGACAATCCGAAGAAAAGAGGAAGTCAGAAGAGTATAAAGAAAAACTGAAAGAAATCATTTCCACACCATTCAAAGGAAAGTTGTCTGAAAAGTTTGAATTTGAGAAGAAAGAATCTGAGATTGTTGGAAATAACCCTCATGTAGAAGCTGAGAAAACATCTGAGGAAGCGGAGGCGAGAACAAGAATCTTTGAAACTAGGAAGATGTTCCAACACAAGTTTGAGATCATCAAGTATAATTTCAATGAGCATGTGAAGATACAAAATGAAGACATGAGCATCTTTGGGAAAGTGTTGCAATCAATGGATGAAAATAAAAATGAAATAACTAACATGGAAAATAGATTAAACAGTGTCGAAAGGATTTTCATGACACTTTGATTGAAATCAGAAAAACCACCATTTAATCAGATGCAAGAAAAACTGAGAATCAATAAAGATTGGAAGGCATTGTTGCCAACATTCATGACATAATGCTTTTACTAGAGAATGCCATGAGAGATGTTAAGGGTAATTTTATATGATTTATATCGTTATATTTTGTAATAATTTCCTCCATATTCGTATTATTTGCATATAAATTAAGGGTTTAATCGAATTATTGAGCAAATGAGTTTTAAAAGTATTTAAGCGTAAACTTGAGCTAATTTCGTGATTTTATTGGTAATTATCTATGGTTTTACACTTTGCGTGTTCTTATGGTTTTGAAGTTACATTTACATGTCATGGAGAGGCAAGGAATGAGCTGAAAAGATGTTTGATTGAAGATTAAATGGAAGGAAGGAGATGCAAGTCGAAGGTAGAATGAAGCTTTACAAGTCTGGACACACGTTTGAGGTCCCGTCCGGTGGGTGGCGTCGAAGATATATGGAGCGGCGTCGAGAGAGAAATTTGATTCAGAGTTTTGAAGATTTCAGTGGACGAGCGTCTCATTTTATATAGAACGGGCTTTTGAGAAGACTCGGCCTGACTCGAAGAATTTACACCAACTGAACTGGCGTCCAGAAGGAGTGGACGGGCGTCAACGGCCGACATCAGCATAACCGACCTAGTTTTCTATAAAAGCAGCCGCATTCTCAACCCTAATGATCATCATATACACATTACAGTAGCCGTAGAAAACCCTAAATTGAAGCCGAGTTGTGCTCGGTCGGCCAAGCCTTGGTGCTTGGTCGACCGAGGGTTAGATTAGTTGTTTTATTTATTTTGTTTCGTTTTCCTTCCGGATCATGAGGATGGCTGTTTCGTTTTTTTATTTCTCCCTTTGGATGATTTTGTGAGTTTTAATTAAAGATGTTTCTTTTCTATGATTTTCATGCTATGCAATTTAAATCGAGAGATGTTTTGCTATTGATGTTTGCCATATGATGAGAATCGGTGTAAACACTAGATCACCATAGGAAAGAATAGATCTTTTTTTAACCTAAAAATACGAGAGTTGCTAGGTTAGAATATCTAGATTGTTAGATTGAGAAATCTTGCACCTTGGTTTGAAAGCGTTAATCTTCAATATCGAGAGATAAAAGATTGATAGGCGAATTATCTACGAGAGTAGGAGTTCATACCTTTGATAGGTGAATCACAATTTTAGTTAAATCATCATAAGATAACCTTAGAAAGAAAGCGAGGGTTGTGGGACGGTGGATCATTGCTTGTTCTTTGTTGAATCACCATAGTCATTGTCATGGTTTTACTAGTTTTATTTATTTTCTTAGTTTGTAGTTTAGATTTATTTTTCTCAACGATCTTCCCTGGCTTTGGACTGACAATCCTCTGTCCAGTTTACTTTTCATTTTGTTATTTTAGGTTTAATAATAATGGTATCAATCTTAGGAAAATTAATGAACTAGATACCCCGATTCCCTGAGATCGACTCCGGTATTAATCGCTATACTACGATCCCTACACTTGGGGTATACCGGATTTATAAATTTATTACTTGTTTATTTTCATTGCAAAAATCCGTGACAAGAGACTCAGTTGTTGCACAAAGCATATTGGCATCAAATCAACAGCACCTGAATTCTTATATGAGAAGCTTGATCCTTTAAGATGATGTCAATAAGGGGGAAAGTTTTGATATTCTAAGAGTCAATGCAGCAGAAATGCCATCAGTCCTTGAAAGTATAGATGAGAAACTAGTTGAACTTAAGAAATCCAGAGGAGACATGAATGATGAAGAAATGGAGCTTATTGCAATGTTCTCGGAAATAATTGAAAAGAGACTCGGTTTAGATTCACATCTATACAGCATATCCAGAGGACTACCCACCAAGGAAGGTGAATCAAGAGAACAAACCTTGCAAAACTTTCTAGTTATGCAGAAAGTTCTTGTTCATTACTGGAAAAAATGAACAAATGGAAAGAAGTTGTATGCTAGAGAAAGCTGAGAAGAAAATTGAACAAACGGAATGCGAGTTTGTCAAAGATTTATTGAAAACAGCTACCAGTGAGGAGTTGAAGAAAAGTGTGTTCTGATTCACGATTTTCTTTAAATGAAAGTTTTTCGGGAAGCATAATATGACTACTTCATGGAATATCAGGGACAGTATAAATAGGATTGAGAATAGTTCAACAAATCAGGACACGAAATAAATTATTGAAGAAGCTGACAAAGGGAAATGACAGAACTTGAGACTTAATTTCTTTTCATGTATTCTATTTTAATACCGCGTACTCTTGTAACTCAAACCATCAATAATATATCATTTTCTTAGTTTTGTGGTTTATAAAATATCCAGAACCAAATATATTTTCATGTGGTTTATATCATTGTCCTTATGTATCTTAGGTACCATTGTCCATATGTATCAAGACCTAAACAAGATCCATAACCAAATATAAATAGTCTCGGCAAAAAGAGAATTTTGTTGATTGAAAGCTAAGCAGATACAGTGATCAAGTGGGGATAGCTATTTAGATGAAATCAGAAGAAGAATGGATTTTCAATTTTCTAGGAGTCAACCATCTATTATAAAGCAAAACCTAAAGAATAAGAAACTTGCTGAACCAGAACCAAAGAAGAAACCTTTGGATGATGATGATTCATAGGGAGGAGGTAACACACACAAAAATATCTAAAATGACTTTAGATCTAGGACAAATTGTGAAGATTGGAGAATCCAGCAATTCTGCGGACACTGAGAAGTCAACAGAGCCAATCTTGGAGAAGAAAGGTTATGAGTCTCCAACTGAAAAAAACCATTATAAATATGATTAAGAAGTTAAATGCTACAGAGGATGAAGAATATGTTTCTAAAACATCAGTGGAGAATCAAAGTCTAGCTCAATCACATGTGCTGATCGAACTTTAGAAATTATTTACACTGTTGCTCATAATCTATACTTCAATTATTGCTGAACTGAATGAGCTTTTTCATGATATAGTTACTAATGGAGATACATACCATCTACCTAAACCTCAATCTGATCTCTTCATAATCTATGTGAGAAAGGCAGCATTCCAATTAAAGAGTCAGCAGAGCCCGAGTCATCAAAATTGGAAAAGATTAAAGTTTGTCTGCATGAATTGATGACACAACAGAAAGAGCAGACAAATGTTATTAAATCAATCTTAGAGTTTGTGGAAGAGAACAAGTCTATGAGCAAAGAGCTGATTGCAGAAGTTGAAAGTGTGAAAGCCAACTTTAATAGCATTCTCTCTATAGTTAAGTTGGTAGAACATAAGTCAAAATCAAGAAGGAAGAAAGAAAATGCCAACTTTAACAAGTTTGCTGATGAACTTCAAACCATGATCACTTATATAAAAGTCCCTTGGGGACATGCTACTCAAGCACAATTGACAATGGCATCCACACAAAAGCCTTAAATGCAATTCTTATCAAACATCTTCAGGTGATGATGCCAATAAGGAGGAAAATGATGAAAAATTTGCAACTCGGAGGAAGAAGTTAAAAAGTTGATCTTGAGGGGATTACAACAAGGAATGAGTGATGCGATCTATTAGAAAAGTTCAACAAACTTACTCTTGTGAGTTATCCTATCCCATGAACTTTTTGAAGAATTCAAAAGGCTACATTTTCCAAAGAATTACACAAGAGAAGAATCCATGAATTCATTTCTGAAGGCAAGGAAAGAAAATCTCTTTTATAAAGAAAAGATGATGAAAATGAGAAAAGAGTCTGCTAAGAGATCTGCTGGATGATCTACTCAAGGGAAGTTCATATGAAAGATTACAATCGATGAGGCTATGAGGTCAAATCTTGACGAAATAGAAGATTACTTCGGAAAAAGTTTCTTTGGAAATATGGGTAAGTTAATCTCATGGGGATTATGTAAGACAATCAGTGAGATTGATTATTTGCCATGGACAAGAAAATAGCTAGGTCAATATTGGCTTTTGATGAGATGTTGAAGATGTTACTGATCAAGCAATTTAGATGAAGTCAATGTTAGGTGTAGTGCCCGAAAGATAATTATATAATTGTTTTAGGACAGATTTAATAATTCATCTTATTATATGCATGTATGCTTATAATTAAGACACTACTGAAAACCCTAAGTACCTCATTTATGTGATCACATAACTCAGTGTATGGCTATACACAAGAGGATTGATTTAGTGAGATTTACTTAAAATTAACTTAGTCCGTAGCGTTTATTAATCTGAGTACGGGTCTCATGATTAATTTGCTATTAATGTGCCCGAAACACTTGGTGTGTGATCTAATCCGATTTATCGGTAATAGGAGTACCTAATGGGGCATTTATATATGATGATAATCATATATAGCGGACCGATTTGATTTGAGTTCTCGATATAATTCCGTGTCGAGAAGTCTTATCGAATCACAAGATGATCATATATGGATTAATCTCAATCTGAGGTGATCACAGCATTTATTTGCTTGGACTAGGGTAGGGTTTGATGTGTTAGTAAGGATCACTTCGCGATTATGTGGTCCAACACTTCTCGTTGGCTCTATTCTCGGATGAGTGAGTAGTACGTGTTATCACGAGATATGAAATCCATTCCTTCCTCGGAAGTAGATGACACAGTTCCTCTTATTTGTTAACCCTAGAAGCGATCGATGGGCCCAGTTCATACTATATTAGTGGTGAACTAATTGATCACTAGGGGGTTAATGGTAAATAAGGATAATATGCTTCGAGAAGGGTTTACGGAGATATCCCGAATGGAAGTGAACAGTCTATGGATGATTTATCCGTATGTAATGATTATATCAGTGGACGCTTATCAACTCATAGGTGAGTGTAAGTTTATATCTATATTCAGCAGAGTTCAGTTACGGGTTTATGGTGGTGTAATCCCGGAATTAATAAATTGAATATAATTGTTCGGTCAGACGAATAATTTATTTAATTTATTGTAGCTACTGAATATGGGTCCATGGTCCCCGACGTGGCTCCTAACATAGCATATATTTTCTCGTCGTTTCACCTCAATTATAATTAAATAGTTGGATTGGACTATTTAATTGATATGTGGATTAATTGTTTAGTTGGACTAGATAATTAAATACATGGAAAAGAATTTTTTCGTGGACTCGGCCCATTGTGGTGTAACATGCGCATGACCTAATTGTTTGGGGTGTATGGCCACATGTTGTTAATTGTTATTTGTTAGGAAATTAGTTTTATTAATAAATAATAAGACATGTGATTAAATTATTTTTGTGTTAAATAATTTAAGGAAGAGAAAATCTTTTGTATATCCTAATTAATTTAGTAATATTTTAGATTTATCTTTTTAAGGAAAAGGATTAATTTAATAATTAATGGTTAATTATTAAATCTTTGGAGGACAAGGATTACTCTCCTATATAAAGAGAGTTCTCCCAAGCCTTTTTGACAATCACATTACACGCATATTAGTGTGTATTACAGCTTAGAATTTTTGGCTATAATACTAGGGTTTTGAGTTGGGATAATCCTCGGGATTATTCCGTTAGCATATCAAGGAGGTCCGGCGGCTTGAAACACTACATGTCGGAAGACTATGGCTTCTCATCTGGATTGGATCTTGGATTGAAGATTGTTCTTGGAGTTTATTCACCATAAACTGGTAAGCAATCTAACCCCCTCGTAGGTTAGATCTATTTATTTTATGTATTTGATCGGGGTCAATCAGGTTATAATATACTTGACCACCATAAACCAATACTAGCAAGAGGACTAGGCCCATCGTAGTATAGCTATAGTGAATCAAGGTCGATCCCACAGGGAACCAATTGTGGATCATCTTATATACAAACAATTAATTAAACATGTCAAGGACATAGAGGCGGTCTACGACCAACATAAAACAAGAAAGGTAAAGACACGACTCGACACAACGTAATTAACCTCCCCAATTATAGTCTTTATCGTTTGGACCTAGATAATTTATATAATAAATTGAACTTATTAACTGTCAATCCGTTTGTATCTATCTCAGGATTGGCTCACGGAGTCGTCCTCTTTAACTTGACTTAGCACCGGTTAGGTTGCTAGATCACTGTGGTATTGTTACGTGACTTCACCTTTTGGGTTTCCATGTCATATAACTCACACGCTTACGATACTAAGGATGCCGATATTAACCGTACACCTCGTCTAGGCAACATTCCTATGGTTAGGCGTACTTATACTTCCTAAACGATTACTCAAGCTCTCGTCCAACTAGCAATTACCAAGTTATAGTCTCATGCTAATCTCGACGTCGCGATAATCAGTGCATGCAATTCCCAAATATAAACCTACCTAGATATTCTTTGAGCGTCCGTGAAGAGCAATTCATATGCCTACCTAAGAGTTTTATATTGGTATTTCCTTTTTACGCTTTTAATTAAACTAAGCGAGTAACGTAGCCATAGCCATACCTCTTGAGATGATAAATTCTATTAAGTTAACCTAACCATAAAGATGTGGCCATTTAACGGATAAAACAGGGCTCGGTCGACCGAATAGGTGTTCTCGGTCGACCGAGTGAACTCGATCGGTCACCCGAATCAATTTCGTCCCAGATTACATCCTGAACGTATCTCTCGGCGTTTCATCATACAGAATCGATTAAACGATGGTTAAATAAAGCATTCATATAAACTAACTTAGATACACATTAATTAAACAATGCAGATTCATGGATAGAAACTAAGTGTATGACGTAGGTTATGGGATCCTCATAGACAAGGCTTCGCCACATCCATAACGACATAACCTAGATCTACATCATCTAGCTATGAATTAACTAACTCAAACAATAAAGCATAATTGGGGGGATTAATTACTTAAAAGAAAGAAACAGACAATAAAAGCTTACATATTTGCAGCCCTTAATTTGCCGGAAACCCTCAAATTATTCTACATTGTATCAAAGCTATGAATAGAGTGATTTTATTGAATGATATTCTAAGGTATTCAAGGTGTGTCTTTACAATTTCGTAGCTGCTTGCTTATATAGAGGTTTTTGCCGACTTAGGGTGGTTCTAGAAGATAAGCACGATATAAGCCGGAAACCGCCCCGAAGCTGACACTCGGTCGACCGAAGCTATAGGCTCGGTCGACCGAACCTAACATTTTCACACGTTAATCGTTTTTCTCGTCTATCTTGCTCCCAACTCCACGCTTGTGTGTTGATCTGATTTCTCTAATTTATCTCTTGATTAATGCTCCGATTTTCTTCCTTATTATCTTGAGATCTATTGATTGAATGACATTTATCCTCTCGATTTGTCGTGATCTACAAAATCAGCATTTATCGCACAATAAATCAGCTTTTAATAATGAAAACGGCTAAATACCAAATATCATATTAATAATCACTTAACAATAAATAATAAATATAAACATGTGATTTAATATGAAATATATATTATTAGTCTCGATTTAAGGTCAACGTTGATGACTTTTACGGGTATAATTTGACCGTCATCAACTACCCCCCACTTAAACTTTGATTGTCCCGAACAAAGCATCAATAAGTCATTTCCCAAGACAACATTTCCCATGGTCAGGTCATACTTACGCAAGAAGCTCAAGTCAACTCATACTAGTCATGCTCATAAGATATCCATTATTCACTACTCACTATAATCAAGTGATGTGTGCATGTGCATTTAGTTTTATATATTCGTAGCAAGATTAGAGTTTATGCCAACTTCGTAATCTCAACCTACCAACCTCATCATTCATACTTCTCAAGCCTTTAAATTTTTGAAGCACTAGAGCAATAAGCAAGAGCGTATCTATAAGGTTTTTGGACTTGGAGACCGAGTACTACTCAAAGCCTCTTAAAAGTTGAATTTCTTCAATTCTTCATATTTTTCAAATACTATTAATCTCAAGGAAGAAAACTTTTAGAGTATCCCCTATCTTAGATCATGCATAGCATCGAATATTACCACAAGCGCGGGCTACTTTGGTAATGCTACTACAAGCCCAAAGTGTCTAACATTTTGCTAAAACACAGTGCGTCTCAAGCTTATTACTCCGCTTTTGTTGGCAAGAAGATAAGAATACATCAGCCAATAAGTATCGACACTAAGTCTACATAACCAATCATCTATGCAATGTACACATAATTTCTTCAGTTATTATGATTTTCGCGGTATACTCGATTCACAGATTGAGTAATTGAATAATAAATAACTACTTGCAAAAACGGGCATGAATATCCTTAAATTTACTTAACATAAGTATAAAATGATCACGTACTCATGCAACTTGGTTTATTTCCTATCAATTCTTAGCTAGGAACTCACAATTCTAAGGGTACGAGATACATAATATGGTATTTATTCAATTTTTCAATTTTGTACCGTTTCATTCAATTTTCCATTATAACATAACATAGCTAAGTCTCCTACCCCCCACTTAAACATGGCATTGTCCTCAATGACACAAATAAATGAGAATTTAAGAAAAAAGACTTAGCTCTGGAACGGATCCAAGTAAAGGAAAAAGATCGGAGTAAATTTCAACACGTCGTGGAGAGATAGACACATCCTGTATAAGCAAACAAACTCCACGAAACCATAAAATACCATGTCTATGGAAGTTATAAAATAATGTGACAGTAATTAGGTATGAATACCGAAAAACAGTTTAAGCCACTTTATTTTATACAACCAATGACAAGGGAAAAAAAAAATACTAAATAGAAAGAAAAATAAACAAGCAACTAAAGATGGTGGTCTTCATCTACAACCTCCACCGCCTAAATATTCTTAAAACTGGGTGGAGAAGACGAAGATCAAAAAGCATTACCCGACGTGGGAAAACACGAGGGTGACTCGATCGAAAAGGTATTCAATCCAGGAAAAGAGAAACTTGGTAAGGTATAACAGATTGAATGCGACCTATTGGCTAAAGATAAAATCAAATACTTAGCGCAGAAACTTCTCGCTTGCATTGGACATCAACAACTTAGGGAGATGTAGCTACTCCTCGAAATTTCTAATAACCCAATGTATCACATAAAAGTCAAAACCGTCATCAACAAGGTCGGATCGGTGTGATAGTTCAGAACAAAACTTATCATCTAGAAATGCCGGAATAGACGGAAAAAATGTGGAATTTAAAACTTCCGGTAGAAAGATAAGTTGTACTGTGATCGAACCAAAAACCTTTAAAATCTAGCTAGGGTCAGAGCTACACTTCCCCCAACTAGGATCATGAAAATCAAAATGATAAAAGATAATCATTAAAGCTTAGCAATATTTCAAATTTGTAAACAAAATGGAGGTTGAGAGTATGATGGGTTTAGAAAAAGATACACATAAGGTTGGGAAGAAAAGAGAAAGGGTGGGTACGAAATTGTGTTCATGGGTGGGTTGAAAATGGTTAAGGCATTGAGATTGGGTGGGAGAGTGAAACGGATGGAAAGAAAGAGAGGCGATGAAAGAATGGTTAGAAATGTGAACTGTTGGGGCAGATTGGTGAGAGGATCGAAAAGGTTGAAGGTGACAAAGTGTAAAGGGAAAGATAAGGATAATTGCAGAATGAATTGCACATCACTTTGGATTTTCACTTGGATCACCTAAAAAGTTTTAGAATTTGACCAAGATTGTTCTTGTTCACACCAATCATTCTCTGTTACATTTTCAATAATTCTCAAGTTCTCTTAATGCCTCCATCTTAAGGTGGATTGCTAAATTTCCTTTTCTGTAGCAATTTCTCGACTCTCCTACGGAACTCTATTTCACGTGGCCTATCTTGAGTAAAAAAGTTTTGCACATCCTTAGCCCAATGGCCATCGGAACACGGCAAAATAAAAAACCTCAACATATGTCACGTTACTCTTATTTGACTCAAGGAAAACAAAACCTAAAATCCTAAAAAGAAATCCTAAGGGTTTTAAAGAAGTAGTTCTGAGTTTTGAGTCCTCAGCTCGACTTTCCAACCAGTATCCTTGTCAGTTATCATTCTTGGATTGCCAGACTTTGACCCTCTGAGCACTATTAGAGGTGGCTTGTCGCTTTTGCGGATTAATACCCTTCCCTTGGTTGTGAGACCTAGGAAACGACATTTATCCATATCATTTATCCAAAGCTCTTACCTCGGCTCTCGTTTTAGGAATTAGTGAATTCTAAGAAACTCGGTCAAATTACGGTTTTGGCCTTGACAATAAGAAACAATGAATCAAAGTACTCCGAATAAGGTCGGTTATGTAGGCAAGCCTACACCGTCTTATTCGTTGGAACATATGTGACAGTTCAGGCCAATCCGTCAAGATTAAGCCCGTTTAGCCCGAAGGTTTATCGGCTATGCTAAGTCTTGTCGAATCAACATAACGTACATCACACGTGGAGGGAATTGATTGAGCGAAGCTCGGTTGAACTCGCCCGACCATGGTTAAACCATTTCGAACCTATGTACAAAGATTCTTCGATTTCTAAATTGTCACCCAAAGTGTAATCTCGTTTTTGTTTAAGGTGGGTTCACTGAGAAGCCATCACCATAAAACTCAACGAAAGCAGAAGATTGTGTTCTCTCAAAACTCAACGTCTTCTTTAGATTGTGAATGCTTAAACTACACAATTTGTTGCTCCCATGGCCAGTAGAAGCAATTTCATGCATAGGACCATGAGATTTTAATAGAACTACGAGGAACTCTTTATTCACTGCTTCCTTTCAACGACTACATGTTTCCCTACACCCTCTAGATGAGACAGATTTGGGGCAAAACCTTCGACACTAATAAAATTAATCTTACAAACCAACTCCGGGCTAAGATTCATACTAAGGTTCATGTATAGGCTAACTTATGCTCAAAAAACCAAAAGGTAGTAAAACATAAGCAAAAAAGGTAGTACCTTGCCTTCAACATTGTACCACGAAGAATTTAAGCCTTTAAAAAAATTTTGGAGCCATCTTTGTGCTTTAAATGTATTGCTTCCATTGCTTTTCCCATCTTAGATTCGTAGCTCCACATGTTTGCTGGGTTATTTTCATAGCGACCGCGAAAAATTACTGACTCAGAATATTGCTTCCTGGTTTACGCAAATGTAAGAAAAACAAAAACAGACCCGTGGACGATTTTAACATGGTTTCCCATGCTCTGCTCGGACCTACGGATTAAACATCTGAGGATAAACAGACACGCGAAATTCCGAAAAATAGAACGAGAACAAAACAAAAATATTATAAGTTCTCGATTCGACCGAATGAGGTCTCTCGGTCGACCGAATAATTTTATTTTTTTATTTTTTATTTTTTTTTTTTTTTTTAAGTGGAATTTTTGAGACAAAGCGAACAACCAGGAGGGACTCAAAACATAAAACAGACTTCTAAAACATAAAACTTGACATGAATAAGAAAATTATTTATATATAAAATTGACCGTTGGTTCCCGAAAACGGCGCCAAAAACTTGATCGGGTCAATCAGTTATAATATACTTGACCACCATAAACCAATACTAGCAAGAGGACTAGGCCCATCGTAGTATAGCTATAGTGAATCAAGGTCGATACCACAGGGAACCAATTGTGGATCATCTTATATACAAACAATTAATTAAACATGTCAAGGACATAGAGGCGGTCTACGACCAACATAAAACAAGAAAGGTAAAGACACGATTCGACACAACGTAATTAACCTCCCCAATTATAGTCTTTATCGTTTGGACCTAGATAATTTATATAATAAAATGAACTTATTAACTGTCAATCCGTTTGTATCTATCTCAGATTGGCTACGGGAGTCGTCCTCTTTAACTTGACTTAGCACCGGTTAGGTTGCTGGATCACTGTGGTATTGTTACGTGACTTCACCTTTTGGGTTTCCATCTCATATAACTCACACGCTTACGATACTAAGGATGCCGATATTAACCGTACACCTCGTCTAGGCAACATTCCTATGGTTAGGCGTACTTATACTTCCTAAACGATTACTCAAGCTCTCGTCCAACTAGCAATTACCAAGTTATAGTCTCATGCTAATCTACGACGTACGTATAATCAGGTGCATGAAATTACCAAATATAAACCTACCTAGATATTGCTGAACGTCCGTGAAGAGCAATTCATAAGCCTACCTAAGAGTTTTATATTGGTATTTCCTTTTTACACGTTTTAATTAAACTAAGCGAGTAACGTAGCCATAGCCATACCTACTGAGATGATAAATTCTATTAAGTTAACCTAACCATAAAGACGTGGCTATTTAACGGATAAAACAGGGCTCGGTCGACCGAATAGGTGGGCTCGATCGACCGAGTGAACTCATTCGGTCACCCGAATCAATTTAGTCCCAGTTACATCCCCTGAACGTATCTCTCAGGCGTTTCATCATCTGAGCAGTTAAATTGAATTAAGTAAAGCATTCATATAAACTAACTTAGATACACATTAATTAAACAATGCAGATTCATGGATAGAAAACTAAGTGTATGACGTAGGTTATGGGATCCTCATAGACAAGGCTTCGCCACATCCATAACGACATAACCTAGATCTACATCATCTAGCTATGAATTAACTAACTCAAACAATAAAGCATAATTGGGGGGATTAATTACTTAAAAGAAAAGCAGACAATAAAAGCTTACATATTTGCGACCCTTAATTTTCCGGAAACCCTCAAATTATTCTACATTGTATCAAAGCTATGAATAGTGTGATTTTATTGAATGATATTCTAAGGTATTCAAGGTGTGTCTTTACAATTTAAGTAGCGCTTGCTTATATAGAGGTTTTGCCGACTTAGGGTGGTTCTAGAAGATAAGCACGATATAAGCCGGAAACCGCCCGAAAGTGACACTCGGTCAACCGAGTGACACTCGGTCGACCCGAAGCTATAGGCTCGGTCGACCAACCTAACATTTGCACACATTAATCGTTTTCGTCTATCTTGCTCCCCACTCCACGCTTGCGTGTTGATCTGATTTCTCTAATTTATCTCTTGATTAATGCTCCGATTTTCTTCCTTATTATCTTGAGATCTATTGATTGAATGACATTTATCCTCTCGATTTGTCGTGATCTACAAAATCAGCATTTAACGCACAATAAATCGGCTTTTAATAATGAAAACGGCTAAATACCAAATATCATATTAATAATCATTTAACATTAAATAATAAATATAAACATGTGATTTAATATGAAATATATATTATTAATCTCGATTTAAGGTCAACGTTGATGACTTTTACGGGTATAATTTGACCGTCATCAGTATTTTGGTTGACTGGATATAGATCTATACTATTCCGCTGAAAAATCGGGTGGATCTTTGATCCATCCGGTGATATTACATCTAACATGTGGTATCAGAGCCTTTGATCTAGCAATCAAAGTATGTAAATTTTAGATCTAAGGAGTGGAATAAGCATGTTAGATTGTATTTATTTTTCGTTTTATTATAAATTCAAAAATATCATGTTGTATGCTTGTGAATGTCGTGGATGAAGAGATGGATTGAGTTGGTATTGTTCACCAGTAGATCTATTTTGTAGCTCTCTTGTTTAGTAACAATTGAGAATAGGATTTGTATTCTAATTTAATGTCAATCTAAAATTATGTGTGAAAATAGCATATTTGTTGTAATTTTTTTTATATTCCTGGCTCGAAATATCAAGATCTTGCTGAAAAGATGAAGATCAAGGAGAAACCCAAGGTATGAACGAGGAGAAACGGCTAAAACCTGTATTTTAATTAAAATTCTGCGCTACAGGACTTTCTGCGACGTAAAAAAGCGTCGCTATAAGTCTGTTTTTTATAACACCCTATTCGGCTAGGGTTTACTAAGGCGGCTGTTATTAATTTTTTTTATATAAACTGTTTTGTTTTGTTTTTACATGAAATACGAAAGCTTTTATTAATCGGATAAACCGAACTTTACAACGCGGCAGAAACCCGCACTACAACGCGGCCAAAAACCGCTCTACAACGCGGCCTAGCCACAAAATAGACAACCTAGATTACAACAAAGCCAAATAATAGGTTGAATCAAGGGTGCTGAACAGAATGAAACTTTCCAACAGAAATAATTTCTTAAGGAGGCGTTCAGACACGTGAATCCTCCCGGCAACCTATTATTCGACTCACACAAACTAAAACAAAAAACAAAAAACACAACAACCGCCGCCACCGCCTACGCTCCGCCAAGTCCTTGCAAGCTAGCCGCCCCTCCTAGTACCAAACGACAAATCACGAGCTGCGACGAATTATGCCACAGGTGACGGGGAAACGAAAGCTGCCACGAATGACCATCGACAACCCGAGATCCGCAAGCGATAGTAGAAAGTCGAGGGCTGAACCTCCGAGAAAAAACTCCTCAGAACCGAACTACTCAGCCGCAACAACCAAAGGAAAGCCAGCAGCAAGAACAACGAAGAGTAGAGGCAGCGTCACCGGCATCCTCCCAAGCCCCAGATCTAAAAGACAACATCGACCAACGCCACCAAAAGTCGTCGGAAAGTTTGTCAGACCGCCAAAGGAAAAGCCAACCACTCCCTCCTGATCGAAAATCGAAAGAGTGAAGCAAATAGCTTCCAGCCAACCCGAAGCACCGGGCGAAGACGACGGAGTAGAAGATCGAGCAAAACAAGAGAAAGCAAGGGAGGAGAATACAAAAGAAAATAAACTAGAAGAGGGAGTATTTACAACAGTGAGTAGGTAATGGACGCCAGTAGCACAAGGCCACCGGCGTCAAGAGGAGATTATGCAAAGGGGGCCGGCTGGGGAATAAAGGGGCGAGAGAAAAGAAGAGGACTCTAGAAGGGGCCGAATTATTTTCCACTCAAAAGTGTCGACTGTCGAGAAAATCTTTATATAAACTGTTTTGTTATGTCTGCCGAATTTGAGCACAAAAAAAAAACAAAAAATTTATTTTTCTGGAAAATAATTTATAAACAGCCGCACACACTACAAGAAAAGTGGGTTTCAGTGACAGGAATTTAATGAGAGGAGACAAATGCACTCACTACAAGCAAATAATTTAGACTTTTAGTGAGAGTTAAAAATATATATAGCTAATACGTGTAGTTTTTAACTATACACATCTGAATCCTGTCACTATTGTATCTTATCCCGTCGTTATGCATACATATGAGTATTATCCTCTCACTATAACTAACATTTTTACACCTAATAAATTTAACATTTTTTTCAAATATATATATATATATATATATATATATATATATATATATATATCCTTTTAGACCTAATGAAATACCTCGATTAAAAGACATAAACACATTCGAGATCTCAAAATTCTACTTCCCGACAAAGAAAATCGCTGAGACGGCCTCGTCGTCCACCGCGGAATCCCTGAGGGAGTCTTCCATGTATCATCGGTCCCCGATTTCATTAGTATTCTTCAATGACTCCCTTTTTTTTTCCCATTCTCTTTAATTTCCTCTCTGTTCGATGTTTATTCTTCAATTTGGGTGCAATTTATTAGGGTTTTATGCGTTTGAGTCGCAGCCACAAATCATGATGCATTATAATCAAATCAATTCTTATACAGTATGAACTTCCTGCCGATTCAAAGAACCATCTTGTTGAGGTAAGTGTAATTTATACTCATGAGAACTGAATCTCTCTGGAAGAGTCGTGTCTTCTTCCATTTACGATACTCGATTACTAATGTCTTGATTTTGTTAACGACATTTTCCATTTTACGTATATAAAGGTCCGTTAATTTTCAAATTGGGAAGCTTCATTGTAAATGCTTATGCTTTTAAGGTTTTATCAACTGTGGTGGTTGTGTGAAGGATGTGTAAATATGTTTGAATTCTTGCCTTTATCTTCTAGACAAGTTATGTCTATTTTGTGGAGGTTTAATATTAATATTTTGTATGAGACTTTTTATGACATTCTCGCCAATATAGCCACTTTTTACCTTTCTGTTGTTTTACTTGCTAAATGTATAGGTCAAGAAGTTTAGGCTTCATCATCCACAAAAGTGTATGGCTTATTTCATTTTCATGTAATTGTTTGACTTTTTTGTTTGGAAATCGATCCACATTTTAGGCATGTATGGTTCGTTCTATCTTTTAGACACACTATTACTATTGTATTTCCTTTTCTTGATTTAGTTTTACTTGCATTGCTGTTGTAATCCTCGGGCAGGTTGAAAATGTTAGCATCTTTTTTGTCACATGTGTACATTTTTGTTCTCTCATTTGAAGCAAATGCGACTAGAGCAGAGTCAAAAAAATCCTTGGTATCTCATGTTATAATCTTTCATTCACTCTTTTTTTCCCTTAATAATCTTTAGAGTGGTATTCTCTCGTTCTATTAAAGCAGTTTTGACAGGGCAACAATTTTTCTGTTAATTAAAATGGTAGGAGAACAAGGTTTTCTCTTGGCTGAAGTTTTTGGCCGCGATGGGTGCGTCCCTTGGTAAAAGTTCTGCCAATACGCAGAGAAGTAGATGAATGCATTCACTTCCATATGCATACCTCAGGAACTCACGTCATTCGATCAAATATGGTTAGTTTCAGTTAGTGGTTTATTATTGTTGTAATTATTCCAAATCAATCCCTTATTTTCTTCATTGCAATCATTTAAGCTCCTCTTTTAATATGCAAATAACCTCCACTTTTGAGGTAGATGATTCTTACATTTACATTTGAACTTCGGACAAAAGTTTTGTTAACCGGTCATTATCTCCTTTCTACTTAACAAACGTAAGTTACAAAAATTCAGTATTTATTTAGTGTTGTCTATTAGATTAGTGCAAATGGGCAGCTCTTCTATCTTTCTCTTTTTGATGTTATATCATGTGTGTTTCTGTCTATCTTCAACTCTTTACTTATGCTCTTATATCCTACTCTTCTGTGAGTGTAGAATGTAGAATTTTTGTAGCTGCTTTTCTCTGCCAGTGAATTAATCTTTTCATTTTGTTCTCGATATATTTTCCTCGTCGTATAAGTTTTCTTGCATTTAAATGTTTAATTCACTTTGTTAAACTTCTCATGCAACAGTATTTATTTACTCAATTCTGGCTTGTGTATGTGGTTGCGTGAATGTGTATCCTTCATTTTTGGTTTGCAGATAACAACTGATGAAGTTGTTGAGATGGAAAATCAATTGGTCCTTCAAGAAGACTTGTTGGTTAGCATCCTGCATCCACTTTTTCAATTTCCACTTTAGTGAGCTTTTTGATTAGAATTTTAAAGATCATTTTAAGTTGTAATTGGTGATTATTCTTTGTTGTGTACGTGCTTCTTGTTTATGTCTTGTGATTGAGTGGTCTTGTACATGTACATAAGGAGCTGGCTAGTTGGAATGTATACTTATGGCAAAAGCAGGTGCCTGGTAGGAAACAGTGGTTGAAGCGGTAAAATATTCATCCACACAACACATGCTTGTCCACATATGCTGGTTGGACATAAATGAACAATATTCTCATGTGGGGATCGGACTTGAATAGAGTCATGGATGGTCATAATTTTCTATTCGTTCATTTTTTGTTATTGTTCTGTATAACACTATAATAAATGATTTGTTATTTTTCATTTCCATGCAGTGCATGTGGCGACATTTATGTTGGCTCTAATTTTTGGAACTCATAAATTAAGATGTGATATATTGTTGAACATGGTATTTGTCAGTATCAGCATTTTCATATCATCGTATGGAGAGATTCACTTCAACATAGTAGGTACAATTTATCAGGTCACATGATTTTTTGCAGAAACTCTATGGTTGGTGTTAACACATGTGCTTCCCCAGAAGAAAGGATTAACACAGAATCCTATCACCAGCTTGTTTTATATTGCTCCTTGAAGGTATGATTTCACAATTATCATTAGGTTTTATTTCTAGCTATAAGAATTTGGTTAACAAGAATGCATTTTGAAGCAGCATCACTGAATACAAGAAAAATAAATTTAACGTTAAGTCAAAGCTGTTTAAAAAGTCTGCCGGGCTATGTTGGTTCTAGTTTGATAATGCTTAGTCATGTCTTCCATGTTCTAAGTTGAACCTGCTATCTTGTGAAATATGCTCAACTAAGTGCCGGGTTGATTGACTGAGTGTATCGAGTCTTGTATGAGTTTCTATCTACTTAGTTCATTCAACTTTGCTTGTGTTTGTACTAGTTTATTAAGCATATTTAAAGTATGTTCTTGCATATGATATGCCTAATTTTACCTTACTTTATGTCCAGGTTTTGCGCTTTGTCAAGATGATTTAAGTACTCTGTTTTGTGCCTTGTTGAATTCCTTAATCCGTGCTTGCATATTCTCTAGTTTTTTGAGTTTAAGTACATGTTTTGTTGTGATCCAGTAACCTTCCTGATAGAAGTTAATGGTATGTTTTGCTTAATTGACATGTTGCGCTATGTGAGCATGCAGCTTGGTCTCAGTTTGTATGCATGTCTCTGCTCAAGTCTTGTTTGGATCATGACTTGAATTTGTTTTTAGTCTCGATCTCAGTCCTGTTCTAAGCTACATGTTGTGTTGTGTTTGCCTAAGGTGGCATCAAGCTAAAGAGTCTCTTACTTTGTGTACAGTCTTATTGCTTATGTTATTGGTTGTTCCTGTTTGTGTATGATGCTTAAGTGATTAAGTGTGTCCTGTTTGCTTATGATCTAAGCATGTTTTGTGCATTATATCTTGCTTTGTATGCTTGTGTTTGAAGTTCATGTTGCACGACCTAATCAAGGTTGCATTAGATGAGTTTGTCATGTTAGTGTGAATGCTTATGCTTGATCGCTTTGTTTGAATGAATAACATGAAATGTGAATGCTTGTGTTTTGATGTTTTCGGTTACATGTAGGATGGACTCTGGTTACATGATTTTCATTCTGTAGAATGTGTCGTCTTCATTGCTTATTTTTTTTCTGAGGGAACACCGTTTAGTTTGGGAAAATTATGATGTTTATGCTTATCTTGGCTACATCTCTTTAAGGCATAGTTATGCAATTCTTTTTGCTAGACCAGGAGGATTTCCTAGTTGTCATGTCATGTTACCACTTGCTCAGATCATTGAAAATAAAAATGTAAGCATCTTATGTCCTCGAAATTCTAGTAAAGTTGTTAAATTTACATCAAACTTTACGAGTCTTATCACGAATAGCTTCATGTGTTTTATTATGTTCTTGTTTTTCGAGGTTGTTTGTCTTGAAAGCCATGAATTCTCCCTTGACGACATATCTTATCACTCGATATGTACTTGATACACCTTTTTTTTCTCTTAAAGTGTCCATTCTTTTCCTCCGGGCTTTGATTCGGACTTGAGCTCGATAATGACTAACTGTATTTTTTCTTCTATTTTTGGCAGCATTGCAGTGGTATTGATCAAAATGCTACAAGCTCATATGCTCAACTTGTTTTTGCTCCAATTCATGAATCTTATAGTGAAAATGCGTAAGTTCTGCCTTCTGGTTTTCAAGTTATACCATTGGAGCCTAAATCATTTCAGTATACGCTTCTGGTCTTCCTAATGATACGTATACAAATGAGTAGATATTACAACATATTTCTCGTATGTGAAATGGTGTATTCGAATGACAATCAAGCTGTAGTATTCAAGATCCAACCTCTACCTTTATTCTTGGACGAGTTCCAAATGGTGCCAAGCTGTGTCAAGTGGTAAATTGGATGTCCAACAGCCTTGCACAAGGCAATATCAAACTCCAATCAATGTTAAAACGGTTAGTTTCTTGTAATCAATTCGAATTCAGCTACAAACATGGTTTGTATTTTTAAGTTGATATTCTTGTAGTATTCTTGATCCAACCTCTGCCTCTATTCTTAAATGAGTTGCAAGTGGTGCCAAGTTGTGTCAAGTGATAAATTGGATGTCCAACAGCCTTGCACAAACCTGTATATCAAACTCCAATCAATGTTAAAAGAGTTAGTTTCTTTTAATCAAATCGAATTCAGATCCAAAAACATGGTTTGTATATTTAAGTTGATATTTTTCTGACGATGTGATTTTGGAGAGTGGCAAGAAAGAAGTACTTGCACAGCTGTATATGTTTTTCTAATACATTTTCTTGTTTGTCTGAAATACGAGTAGGTTAAGGTTTGGAAGAGCCCGACAACAAGATCAAAACCTTTTACTTCTTCTACTTAACCCGCCTCTTGACAAAGACCGTCTCCCTACTTGGTATGTATATTGAGGCGAGGTTGATGTGATAAGATAGAGACTCCTACTGGTATGTATATTGCCATTCGTTCCACATTTCGGACATCTGTGCTTAAATTTTTTTTAAATTTGTTAAGGTTTATCTTGCTATGGCAGCTGGTTACCTAGAAAAAGTGGAAGAACTCTGTACGCGTTACTGCCTTGAAGGTTTTATTAATTTCAAAGGTAATATGATACTTGGCCATTTTGAACTAGGAATATATATTTTAATAATTGTTTGCACATCTCTTTTATTTGCTTAGTTATGGATATCAGGACATGTTTTGTAAAGTAGTGGTCTCTGCTGATTCATAACGTCCCCTCGTGATGATGCTTTTTTGCAGATACCGAGGCACATTCATTATCCAACAACTATGTACGTCTTGATGAACTTGCCGTCGAGGACGTCGTATGGGTTGATGATAGCACTGTATTGTCTCACCGCCACAAAGAGATTGAGGAATGCAAGGTGGTGTTCTACAATTCTTGTTAATAAAGAAGAAATGATTATTGGGTTTGATATATTTACATGACTAGCTAGGACACTATTTCATATCAGATTAGCTAGGACTCTGTTTAAATTTGTTCAATCTGTTGTCAATGTAGCATATTCTATTTGGCAAGAACTCTTTTTATTTGTAAGATGTTTGTTGATGGAAAAATACTCTCATTGGATGTATTTTAAGAAGAATGATGGACAGAATTAATGAGGGGCTCATTATTAGAAATGACGGTAAATTTCATCAATAAAATGTATATAATGAGGGGAAAACGACCCTATAATGAGGAAAACTATTTTCATTAAATTTTGATTTTGTGATGCGCAAATGACCTTGTAGTGAGGCTATAAATTATCATTAAATCATGATTTA
Organism: Gentiana macrophylla; assembly: GCA_026214975.1. NCBI lineage: Eukaryota > Viridiplantae > Streptophyta > Magnoliopsida > Gentianales > Gentianaceae > Gentiana > Gentiana macrophylla. The sequence continues at coordinate 64,973,317 of CM047807.1, forward strand.
GTGTGGGGCGAATGGTAGAATAGTGATGGAATTTTCCATTGTTAAAAATGTTTTAGTGAGAGTACTATTCCTGTCATGAACTATATTTTAATGACACAAACTTACCATCATTATTACTTTTACATAGAGAAGCAACAATGAAGGGCGGTGAGGGTAAATTTCCCTTCATTAAAAGTCTTTAATGACGGGAAATGGACATTTAATGAGAGGATTTACCCTCATTAAAACTCGATTTTCTTGTAGTGACATATCAAAAAAAAGTTAATTGAAAAGGTTTTTATTACAAATAAATTGGATTTATTTAATTTAAAAGCATTTTCTCCTCTCGGGTGTTCGTGGTTCGTGATCCGGTGGTTCGAGTTCAAGATTCGAAGTTCAAGACTCGAAGTTCAAGACTCGAAGATTAGATTAAGTTTTTACTTTTCCTTAGAAAATAGGTTAGCCGGGGGTACCAACGATCCATCTCGGTGTTTATTTTTTCCGTTATTTTTTCATGTATGATCGAAAATTGTATGATATAACCGGAAATTACCATGACATGCATCATATCATGATTCCACTCAAATGCATACATGTAGCTAGTTTATTTCAAAAATTAGGCATGTATAACTTGTATAATTAGTTTAAAGGCTTATTTAATTAATATGTGGTAGTTAATAATAAGTAACTAATTATAAAAACCGAGGAACCGGGTTTTGTCAATCGTTACGATTTTAGTGATGTATTCTCGGTGAATCCCACTTAGATAAATCGTTGAACTTTTTTGTGATGGCTTCTCAGTGCACCCACCTTAAACAGAAACGAGATTACGCTTTGGTTGATAATTTGGAAATCGGAGAATCTTAGTACATGGGTTCGGAAATGGTCTAACCATGCTTGGGCGAGTTCAACAGAGCTTCGGCTCAATCGACTCCCCTCCACGTGTGATGTATGTTACAGTAGTTCGACAACACTTAGCATAGCCGATAAGCCTTCGGGCTAAACGGGGCTTCTCTTGCCAGATTGACCTGAACTATCATATATGTTCCAACGAATAAGACGGCGTAGGCTTGCCTACATAACCGACCCTGTTCGGAGTACTTTGATTTATTGTTTCTTATTGTCAAGGCCGAAACCGTAATTAGTAAACCCACCACTTTTTCAAATTATTGAGTGGTAGCGGGGAAGGCGACAACCAACCCCCCGGCCTCTACTATAGATGCAAGCACGTGAGGGATGGGTGACGCCTCGAGCCGCTTTGACTCCGGCCCCCTGCGGGTGGTGTTCACCCCTCTCAAAATTCAAGGCTTGGTTTCCGAAAGGATAGGATTTCGGGTACTCGTTGAGTCACTGACCGACCCTACGGTGGCACACTCGGGGCGTACTTTGAGATCTGATATAGTAGGTCACACTATTTATGGATATTTTCGAAATATCTAGGCTAGAAAAAAGGAAGGTAATCAATGATTAAAGACCGGGATGTCTGATTCCCGTGGGATGTTTGATTCTCAAAGTTTAATCATTGAGAGAGATTGTCTCAGTTTAATCATCACCTCTTTGACAGACCCTGCGGCGGCACTGAGGTGTGAGGTTAAATCCTTGGAATGGTAGGATAGACTTTAAACAAGTTTATTATTCCTAAAATAAAAATCTAGTAGTGAAATTTTAATTTTTGAATTTAAGTTTCTGTCAGGTTTATTTACAACTTTAATCTCTAGACTACTAAACTGTTAGCAATAGGACTTCATTAAAAATGTGGAAAGTAACAAGTGTGTTGTAAATTATCAAACAATGCATTTATTTTTCCGGAAGAGATTTATTCTCTTGAGCCTTTAAATTTTAAGTGACATAGTATAGGTATGTCATTCGTGTTGAACGAGAGATGACCATATTTAGTTTACAAAAGATGATATAGGACTATTAGACAAATTCATTTATTGAATTTTAAAAGTGTAATTACACAACAAATTTCTAAATTGAAAAAATTGGAAAATCATATACATAAGGCGTTGCTAGTTAGACGGTATTCGGAACTGATAAACTAGTAGGAGCCTTAGCCTTATGATTTGTTGTTTTTCTGAATCATTAGAAATGTGTAATGGACTGCACAAGATTTTTTCCATTCATTGGAAAAACAAGAATAAAGCGTTGCTAGTTAGACAGTATTTGGAACTGATAAACTAGTGGGAGCTTAGTTACGAGATTTTATAATCTTTGAAACATCATGAACACAAAGATTGCTAGTTAGACAAAGATTTGGAATCGATAAACTAGTGGGAGCTTAGTTCTAGGTGATGTTCTAATCTTTGAAAAATCATAAATACAAAGTGTTGCTAGTTAGACGGTATTTGGAACCGATAAACTAGTGGGAGCTTTGGTCTTTTGATTTGTCGATTAGAAAAATCGATAGTCCAAACAAGTAACACTGAACATCCCACAGTTCAAGAGTAGTGTCTACTCAAACGAACTGCTAGTTCAAGACTGTTTCCATCTAAGGAAAGTCGAGAATGGGAAAGAATGTTTATACGTGTTAGTCATCTAAACTAAGTAGTTTTAAGGCTAAACCGGAAAATTAATAAATTGAAAATTAGAGGATAAGGAAAGTGATTTCGGATCACTGACCAATGCATCCTTGGCAATTTTCTCGAAAGCTAAAGTTCTTTGGAAGAACTAGGTAGCTTTGAATTAAACGATAAATAAAATAGACAACGGGTAGTTATTTCAGATAGACTAGTGGGAGTGATATAAGGAAATGAATCTCGGATTCAATTCTTGAGTATCACGTAAAATTCATTTTCTGTTTTGGTCGTTGGAACGAACGTATTCATTTTCAATAGGATAATTTGTTTGTCTTATTGATGATAAATATAACATTCGTAGCACCAACCTAAGACTCCGACTTTTGTTTGATAAAGTCAGAACCACTAAGCATTGCTGAAAAGGTATTAGTAACGCATCTTAAAATATATAAACGCAAATGGTTTCCGTATTTCGATAAACGCTTCTTTCTATTATATTAATTAGTTCATATTCCCTAAAGACGATCTCAAGACTGGCTTAGGGTGCTTCCTATCTCCCAGTCAAAGGAACACTATCTCAAATGAACAATGCCTAAGTTTCCTTTCAATCGGGAAAGGGTAATAGATTTAATGAAGTTACATAGCCTGTTCATATCGACCTTCGGGGTCATATGAATGATACAAGCTAGTGGGAGCTTCTGAGTAGTGACATATTGTCTGACAACTATTCAAGACTCCGGTAAGTTTATCCAAAATATTTGGAGGAAATCTCTGATTTCACCAGAGATAGAGTATTCCATACTCAGAAATAGGCTATTGCGTAGTCTTCGGGACTGATGCTCGGCCTGTCTCCCAGTGAAATGTTTTCACTAAGGGATACACCACAAATTTGCCTTACATAGTTATTGATGTGCTTTGATACGCTGCTGAACTCATTTAAGATATTGGTTGCAAAATAACGGTTTTATTGAAAAACCGAGAAGTCTACCTAAAGTATGCCTACGCTTTTGTGGATAAGGTGTGAATTCGGTTCACCCCACTTCCATAAATACAGACATTTAGCATTTAGTGCTTGAAGGTAGGACTGGAAATTTTGCGTACACGTTCAGGTCATGAAATATCTTAATGCATTGAGTAAAGGTTGGTTATAAAACTCGTAAAATCAGAGAATGACGGTTATACTGTCAAACTCGGTCTGATATAGTCTATAAATAACAACCTTGGATCTTGAAGTATTTGTACTCAAGATGTTACTAACTGATTTGTTCAGTCCACATCCAACACCGGCAGTTGGTGATAACACTAATAAAAACTACTAAACTAGATCAAGATATCGATCCACCCCAACGTAGTGGGAGTATGGTTTGTCCATTACCTATTGCAGACCTTACGGTCTATAGGGTAGATTGATGACCTATAGTCCTTCGTGGATCAGATAGGATCCTGATCATAGAGGTTGGTTTAAAAGCCATAACTCTATGAATGGAGTTTGATACTCCACCTCTGCAGAAACTCTTGTAGAACCACTGAGTATCGCACCCAGAGTGGGAGTAACTCGGAACTACATGGAGAAGAGTCGAATGAATAGGAAAGTTTAACTTTCACCACAAAGCTGAGTAATTTAGGGGTGATTCCCTAAAAGGTAGAGAGTTAACCAGACCGTGATCTCTCTTACCACTCAGTCTTGCTTGATTTTGTCAGAAAGCGGGAAATAGGGATGATTCCCTAAGACTTCCTTGCCGAACAACAGAATCTGAATTCATTCAGAACAGAAGGGTTTCAGCTAAGAACAAATAACAGATTCGTTACAAAGCAAAAAAATAGGGGTGATTCCCTAAGACCTTTTTGCGAGACTAACGGTATCTTAATTTATTCAGAAAGAACCTTTGGCAGGATGCCTACCATAGTTTATATCCTTTGAGGATAAAAGCAAACCTGTAGGTCATTTCAAAGCCATATATTTTAATATATGGACTTGACCAGAATGTTGATAAGTCTTTCGTAGTCTGGGCATCAATATTAGTAAAGTAGTATGTAGATTAGTGTTTGTGAATGGTAACATCTTTGAAAACAGATTGGAAACAACATGGGTGTGTTATCCAAGTCGAGTCTGACATGCCATCGGGATTCATTCTAAAGGATTTGATTAGCTCAAATCCGTGAGAATCGATCATTGGAAATCCCATCCATTCACCTGGTTAAGATATTCTTGCATTTATGTAGCATTCAACGATGTAGTCTACCCTACCTCTCAGGAATGATTATCTAAACCTGCAGCTGAACACTAAATGGGATGTTTAGTGAATCCTCAAGTCTCTTCGGGAGAATGAGGTATATTATGCTAGTATATTCAGGTGCAAACTAGAATATAAGTGATAACGCTGATTCTGACTTTATGTCGAATTAAGGAAGCTCGTTAAGTCGATCTCATCCTCAGTGTTGGCTCAACAGCATATTGAAATCGTACCACCGGATTAGATGGAAAAGCGAGGTTTCGATCCCAAAGATTGACTCAAGGCGACAACCTACCTGATCAGTGTACCAAGCCACATGGTGTTCAGTTTTAAGTATGCGCCGGGTCACTGACCTACCCTACGGCGGCATACTCCGGTCGTACTTGGAAACGTGAATTACTAAGATGCGCTTGGAGGGTATGAATCTTGGGGCTATGTCTCACTTGCTAGTGTTTGTGAATGGTAACACTGAAACAGTTGGAAACAACATGGGTGTGTTATCTGAAGTCAGAGTCTGACATGCCATCGGGATTCATTCTAAAGGATTTGATTCGCTCAAATCCACGAGAATCGATCATTGGTAATCCCATCCATTCACCTGGTTAAGATATTCTTGCATTTATGCAGCATTCAATGATGTAGTCTACCCTACCTCTCAGGAATGATTATCTAAACCTGTAGATGAACACTAAATGGGATGTTTAGTGAATCCTTAAGTCTCTTCGGAAGAATGAGGTATATTATGCTAGTATATTCAGGTGCAAACTAGAATATAAGTGATAACGCTGATTCTGACTTTATGTCGAATTAAGGAAGCTCGTTAAGTCGATCTCATCCTCAGTGTTGGCTCAACAGCATATTGAAATCGTACCACCGGATTTGATGGAAAGGCAACGTTTCGATCCCAAAGATTGACTCAATCCGACAACCTACCTGATCAGTGTACCAAGCCACATGGTGTTCAGTTTTATGTACGCGCCGGGTCACTGACCTACCCTACGGCGGCATACTCCAGTCGTACTTGGAAACGTGATTTACTAAGATGCGCTTGGAGGGTATGACTCTTGGGAATATGTCTCACTTGTTTTGAGCAAGTGGGAGAATGTTGTAGATATAGATATAAAGGGTGTGCTCTAAAACAATTAATCCACTTGTCTTTCATGCAAGTGGGAGATTGTTAGGTGTAGTGCCCGAAAGACAATTATATAATTGTTTTAGGACAGAATTAATAATTCATCTTATTATATGCATGTATGCTTATAATTAAGACACTACTGAAAACGGATTTTAAAGAGATGTTTTCTCTCAGCCGGCATCTTCATCTTCCTGATTTTGCTTGCCAAATCCTTATCGCTGTTGTGTTTTAGCTTTTGTAATTTGCTTGATCGGTTTTTTTGTTACCTTTCTTTCTCTTCTCTGTTTTTTCAACTCCTGTTTTTAGCCATGGCTCGAAAAAATAAGAAAACCATTGGAGAAGGCACTGTTCTTGACTCAACCGAGATGAAGTCAAGTTTCGGTGATACACAAAGTTGCAAAGAAACTTTTCTAAAGCTAGTGTTGCTCTCCCTGCAACTCCTATTGAAGCTCGGGATCGAAATTCATAAGTCTCCATTAAAGATTGACACTGTTCATCATCAGCTTGCTGAGGTCGAACTTGCACCTAGAGTGGATGATGTTGTTGTTGCTTCTTCCTTGGTGGAGATGAAAGAACCTGCTTCTAAGTGTTGTAATCCTAGAGTTTATGAGGCAATGAGACTGAAATCTGGAAGGCTAGTTACTCCTGCTGCTACCATTTCTAAAAAGAAGTCTGTCTTGGCTGAAGGTGATTTGGCAGGTATTTCTTCTCTTTCAGAGCTTTTAGAAGTTGAAAAACAAGATGAACAAGGTGTCATTGACAATTTAAAGATTTGTGGTGTGTCTGAAAAGACACTTGAGAGTGTTAGTGCTCCTGTTGGGCAGGTTTCTGCATCTGTAGAGCCAGTTTCTGATGGTGGAGTGATAGAACCTGGTTCTTCAGTTGTAGAGCTTGCTTCTGATGGTGTTTCTAGCACTTTAGGACCTGGTGGTGTGATAGAATAGGGGACTCAGTTAGAGGTGGATCCTGGTTCTATTGCAAGTAAAGATAATGTTGCCCCTGTTTCTGACAAGGTTGCTGGTGTCTCTGAAAAACCCTCTGGTGATTATATAGGGCCTAATGCTACTAAAGCTGTGGAGGAGTTTGCTTCCTGGGTTCATATGGTCAAAAAGAACATGGAACCTTCAGATGATGTTGTGCTATTAACAGATCATGTTGATTGTGTCAATCAAGACACTGTGTTTCTGGAGGAGGAGGATACAAATGATGACTGTATGGAGAAACTGTGTTTGATTGGGATCTTCCCTTCTAAATTTCCTGGTAGAGATGATGTCCAAAAGATTATGAATGCTTGGCCTAGAAAGTGCAAATATCACTACCACAATTCTGGGCGGATAGTATTCATGTTTGAACCAGAAACTGATCTCAATGAGGTATTGCAGGCTAGTCCCTTCTATGCTTTTGGAAAGCCTTTGCTGTTAAAAAAGATGCATGTTTTGTTTAACTTCAGTAAAGATGCTTGTACTGTGGTTCCAGTTTGGATTCAGTTGCCTAATCTTCCACTTAGGCTTTGGAAGGATAGGACATTGAGCAAGATCTGTTCTTTCTTGGGGAGTCCTCAGTATACTGACAAAGTCACAGCTTCTAGAAAATTTTTTAGTTTTGCAAGGTGTCTGGTGGAGATTGATTTAAAGATGGAGTTGCCTTCTGTCATACCTATTACAATGCATGATGGAAAGGTCCTAAAACAGCCTGTTTTGTATGAGGAAAGGCCCAAGTACTGTTCCAAGTGTAATAAACTAGGGCGTAATGTTGAAGGACATGATGATACTAAAACTGAAGTTCCTGCTTTGTATGTGGGTCTAAAAAACCTTGTGTTACTAAACCTAATCCTCCAAAGATGAAGAAAGTGGTTGTTCTTGAAGCTGATGGTAAGATAGATGAGGTTCCTGTGGTCCTTAAAGCTCATGATGTCGAAGTGGCTTATGGTCCTGTATCTTCAAATCTTGATAAAGGCAAAGTAGTGGATACTAGTAACAAAGGGAATGATGTTGATAAACCTGCAACTCCTGTTGCTAATGCTTTTGATATCCTTTCTCCTGGCAAGAATAAGGTTTGGGCAGATGAGGTAGAAGAGGATGATTTGGCACATAATGGTGGAACTGCTGCTTCTAGTTCTAAGAAATCTAAGAAGAAAAAGATAAACAACAGGCATAACACATCTGGTGTTGTTAGAAATGACAAAAACAGAAATGATAGTGTCTCTAGAGGTAGATCACCTCTAGGTAGGCAAAAATGATAGGATTCTGGAATGTTAGAGGGTTCAATAAGGCTTTTAAACAATCTGTTGTTGTTAATTTTCTTAGGCAACATCAGATTACCATATTTGGAATCCTGGAGACAAAGTTGTCTCAAAACAGTTTTGATAATTTTTTGTGTAGGAAAGTTCCTTCTTGGAAGTTTGTGGATAATTTTGCAGTTCATTGTAGAAAGAGGATTTTAGTGATTAGGGATCCTGCTTTTGTTGAGGTTGAGGTCTTGGAGGTGGAGGCTCAATGGATTCATTGCAAGGTGAGGATTCTAGTCTCTGGTGAGTGCTTTCTGATCACCTTTGTTTATGGTTTGCACACTGCTGGAGATAGAAGGCCTGTGTGGGACAGAATTAGGGAACTCAGTGTTTGTTCCAGCTTTGCCCTGGATGGTGTTGGGGATTTTAATGTCGTTCTTTCATTGATGATAAAATGAATGGGACTGCTCTCTACCGAGTATGATTTGCAAGATGGTGTTTATTGTTGTTTGGATGCAAACCTTACTGACTTGAACTCCTCTGGTGAGTTCTTTACTTGGCATGATGTCTCGGATTTTATGCAATGAAAAATAAACAAGTAATAAAATAAATCCGGTTTACCCCAAGTGCAGGGATCGTAGTATAAATGATTACAACGGTCGAATCACGAGGAATCGAGGTTGTTTATCTAGTTTATTAATTCTTCTAAAATTTGTCACGACTAAAATAACACAAAACAGAACTAAAAACGAAAACGATAAACTGGATAGAGGATCTAGAATCCAAAGCCAGGAAAGATAGTTGTGAAACCTAAATCTAAACTATAAACTAGAAAAGAAAACAATAAACAACTATAAAGTTGTGACGATGACCATGGTGATTAAACAACGAACAAGCAATGATCCACCGTTCCCGCAACCCTCAATTTCCCTTCTAAGGCTATCTTGTGAAGATTTAACTAAAATTGTGATTCACCTATCAAAAGTATGAATTTCTAATCTCTTAGATAATTCGTCTATTAATCTCGTCATCTCTCGATCCTTAAAGATTAACGCTTTCATAACCAAGGTGTAAGATTTATTCAATCTAGCAACCCAGATTTCTAACCTAACAACTCTCATTATTTTTAGGTTAAAGATCCAATCTTTCCTCTGGTGATCTAGGTTTACACCGACTCTCGTCACATAGTAAACATCAACAGCAATACATCTCTCGATTTAAATTTCATAACAATAATAAGCATATAGAAAAGATACGACTTTAATTAAAATCACAAAATGAACCCAAGATTGAAAATAAAGAACTCAATAAACGGTTTCACGAGCTTGAACAGATCGCTCACCCTCCGATCAAGATCGTTACAATCCAGAAAGAAAGCGAAACAAAATAAAACCTAATCTAACCTCTCGTCGACCGGCGGGGGCACTCGGTCGACCGAGCCTGCCTCTAGCTCGAATTAGGGTTTTCTGTATATGATATGATAATATTTTGATGATGCCTAGGGTTGAGATGTTGCGTTGTATTTATAGGAATCAAGGTCGGTTTAACTAAGTCGGCTGTTGGACGCCCGTTTAATAGGATGGACGCTCGTTCACTGTATCAGATGCCCGTCCATCCTGGACGGGGATAAACGCTCATTCAGCTTTTCCAAATTTACATTCCAAGTTTCACTTGCATCTTTCTCCTTCTATTTAACCTTCAATTGAATATATTTTTTTAGCTCATCCTATGCCATGCAAATGTACCTACAAGATAATAGAAACGTGCAAAATGTAGAACCATATATATCGATAGAAAATCGCTAATAAAATCACGTAATAAGCTCGATTATGCACTTTAATGATTTCCATACGCATTCTTTCAATAAATCCATTAAACACCTAATTTTCTATAACAATTAGTAAAATACGAAGGAAATTGTTACGAAATAAAGTCATATAAACCGTAAAAATCATCGTTAACACATGCTGCTGGTGTTTTCACTAGGATAGATAGAGTTTTTGTTAATGCTGCTTGGTTTGACTAGAATTTGGATGCTATGGCTTTTTTTGAGCCTCCTGGCCATCATTCTGACCACTCACCTTGTAAAATCACCCTGTCTACTGATTCTCTCACCAAGAAAAAGCCTTTCAAGTTCTTTAATATGTGGTTGCAGCATGCCAGTTATACTAACATTTTGACTCAGAGCTGGGGCTTGATATTGAAGGCACTGCAATGTATCAACTGTGTAAGAGGCTAAAGAGACTAAAAGAACCTCTGAGGTTGCTGAACAACAAACATTTTGCTCATATTTCAGTTAGGTCTAGAAGTGCTCAGAATCTGCTTGGTAATCTTCAGTCCCAGTATATTTTGGGGCCTACAGATTTGTTGGCTTCTCAGATTTTGGATCAGAAGAGGTTTTGTATTGGATTGGAGGCTGCTGAGGCATCTTTTCTGTCTCAGAAAGCTAAAGGTGTTTATATAAAGCTCAGTGACAGGGGGTCTAAATTTTTCCACTATATTGTTAAAGGGAATATTGCAAGGAGGCACATTACTTGTATTAAACTTGCAGATGGATCTTTTACCACTTCTTATGATCAAGTTTGTGATGCTTTTGTGGATTTATATACTGAACTTTTGGGGACACAGTCTACTGCTGGTCCTGTTGAGGTTGATGTGGTAAATGCTGGTCCTAGGGTTCCTGTTGCTGCTGCTGATCATTTATTGAGGAATGTTTCTGTAGTTGAAATTAAAGAAACTATGTTTTCCTTTTCTGATGACAAAGCCCCTGGACCAGATGGATTCTCTGCTGGTTTTTTCAAAAAGTATTGGGATATTATGGGTGAAGACTTCACTAAGGTCGTGTTGGAGTTCTTTGAAAATGATGCTCTTCTCGCAGATTAACCATCTTTATTATTGCTTTGATTCCTAAATCTAGCCATGTTGTTTCAGTGGGTGACTACAGGCCTATCTCCTGCTGCAATGTTACTTATAAGGTGATCTCTAAAATTTTGGCTTCCAGACTTTCTACTTGCCTTCCTGATCTTATAGATGAGGCACATGCTGGGTTTGTTGATGGTAGAGCCATGTCAGACAACATTTTCCTTTGCCAAGAGTTGATCAGGCATTATGGAGTGAAAAGGGGCCCCCCAAGGTGTTTGATTAAGGTGGATATCAAGAAGGCCTTTGATTCTATTCATTAGTCTTTCTTGGAGGCTTTTCTGAGGGGTTTTGGCTTTCCAGACAGGTTTGTAGGGTGGATAATGCTTTGTGTTACTACTACTTCTTATTCACTCTCTATAACTAGGGAAATGAAGGGATTCTTCCCTGGAAAACGAGGTTTGAGGCAAGGTGACCCTCTTTCTCCCTTTCTGTTTGTTATTTGTATGTAGTACATATCCAGGATGCTAAGAATACTAGGTGAGGATTCTGAGTTTAATTATCATGCTGGTTGTCAGAATCTCAAGATAAGCCATCTTGCCTTTGCTGATGACCTGATGTTGTTTGCTAGAGGTGATCATATTTATGTTACCTTATTGATGAGTTGTTTAACTTCATTTGGTGAATGCTCTGGTTTGTCTCTAACTGTTGAAATCGTGAGATGTTCTGCTGTTAGTTTAAGTGATGATGACAAGTTGGATCCGCTTGACATCATCTGGTTTTAAAGGAAGGGTGTTACCTATTAGATACCCGGAATTCCTTTGTGTGTTGTTAGACCAATGTTGGACATTATGATCCACTTTGCTTACATCTTTGAGGAGTTATTTCATGATTTGGAAAGGTTCAACCCTATCTTATGCAGCGAGTTCTGACTTATCCTTTCGTAATTCGGGGTTCATCTGCTTCGTTAGGAATTTTCCTATTATTGGCAAAGTGTTAGGTTGAAGTTGGATCACCGTGTAGGAGGTTCTTGTGGGGGGGTTCTTGTGACTCCTTCAGAAAGTCCTTGGTGAGTTGGGAAGATGTTTGTGTACCTAAAAATGAGGGTGGACTTGGGATATTTCAGTTGGATGCTTGGAATTTGGACCTCCTGTGTAGAATCCTGTGGAATTTCCAAAGCAAGAAGGACTGTCTATGGGTCAAATGGATCAGTGAGGAGTACTTGAAGAATTTGGATATCTGGGGTTATCAGTGCAAGTATGGGGATTCTGCCTTGATCAAGGTTTTGTTTAGAATCAGGGACAGGATTCTGGATGCTGCTGGCTCCTCTGATGCTGCTGTGGCCTTGTTGCAATCCTAAAGCACTGTTTCATGCTGTGGATGGCTTTGAAGAATTGTTTAATCACTATTGATAGGTTGGTTTTTGATGACAAGACCTGCTCACTCTGTGGATTGGTGAATGAATCTGGCTCCCATTTGTTTTTCCAGTGTCCTACTTCTTGTTTGGTTTGGGGAAAAATTTGTTTGTGGCTTGGCATCAGTAGGAGATTAGAGACTGTGGTTAGTTCTGTTCGATGGATTGGCAGAAAGTGTAAGGGTACCTCTTTTGGGAATGTGGCCAGATCTGCTTCTCTCTCTGTTGTGGTGTATTGGCTTTGGCATATGAGGAATAAGAGGAGATTTGAAGGCATTTTAATGAACATGCCTGATATTTTGCACTGTATTAAGACTCACATCTACTATATAATGCAGGCTGCTTTTCCTTTGTACACTTTTACCCCATGATGTTAGGGTTTTGTACATCTTTTGTGTTGTCTTTTGGTATTTGTTGGTGGTTGTTTGAGATTATTTGTTTTTCTCTACACCCTAAGGGATAGGCTCTGTGAGTTATGCTCTCATATGATTTTGCAGTTTTTGAGTGTTGATAGGGGTTTAGTGGATGTTGTTTCTTGTAGCATATAACCTCAGGGGTCTTATGCTACCTGAAATCAACAAATCTAACCTCTTCTCAACATTTTGTAGAAACTAGCCTAGCACCTTTGTTTAGGATGTAGCTCTTGTAGTTTGCATAGCTTGGTTTAATATATTTACATTTAACCAAAAAAAAAAAAGACACTACTGAAAACCCTAAGTACCTCGTTTATGTGATCACATAACTCATACACAAGAGGATTGAGTTAGTGAGATGTACTTAAAATTAACTTAGTCCGTAGCGTTTATTAATCTGAGTACAGTCTCATGATTAATTTGCTATTATTGCGCCTGAACACTTTAGTGTGACACCTTATCCGGATCGCCGGTAATAGGGTACCTAATGGGGCATTTATATATGATGATGATCATATAGAAATGGACCGATTTGATTTGAGTTCTCGATATAATTCCGTAATCGAGAAGTCTTATCGAATCACAAGATGATCATATATGGATTAATCTCAATCCTGAGTTGATCACAGACGACTGCTTGGACTAGGGTAGGATTTGATGTGTTAGTAAGGAACACTTCGCAGTATGTGGTCCAACACTTCTCGTTGGCTCTATTCTGGGATGAGTGAGTAGTCTGTGTTATCACAGATATGGAATCCATTCCTTCCCTCGGGAAGTAGACAGACAGTTCTCTTATTTGTTAACCCTAGAAATTGATCGATGGGCCCAGTTCATACTATGTTAGTGGTGAACTAATTGATCACTAGGGGGTTAATGGTAAATAAGGATAATATGCTTCGAGAAGGGTTTACGGAGATATCCGTATGTAATGATTATATCAGTGGACGCTTATTAACTCATAGGTGAGTGTACGTTTATATCTATATTCAGCAGAGTTCAGTTTCGGGTTTATGGTGGTGTAATCCCGGAATTAATAAATTGAATATAATTGTTCGGTCTGACGAATAATTTTATTTAATTTATTGTAGCTACTAAATATGGGTCCATGGTCCGCGACATGACTCCTAACATAGCATATGTTTTCTCGTTGTTTCACCTCAATTATAATTAAATAGTTGGATTGGACTATTTAATTGATATGTGGATTAATTGTTTAGTTGGACTAGATAATTAAATACATGGAAAAGAAATTTTTCGTGGACTCGGCCCATTGTGGTGTAACATGCGCATGACCTAATTGTTTGGGTCTATGGCCGTATGTTATTAATTGTTATTTGTTAGGAAATTAGTTTTCTTAATAAATAATAAGAAATGTGATTATATTATTTATGTGTTAAATAATTTAAGGAAGAGAAAATCTTTTGTATATCCTAATTAATTTAGGAATATTTTAGATTTATCTTTTTAAGGAAAATGATTAATTTAATAATTATTGGTTAATTATTAAATCCTTGGAGGACAATGATTACTCTCCTAAATAAAGAGAGTTCTCCCAAGCCTTTTTGACAATCACATTACACGCATATTGGTGTGTATTATTGCTTAGAGTTTTCGGCTATAATACTAGGGTTTTGAGTTGGGATAATCCTCAGGATTATTCCGGTAGCATATCATGGAGGTCCGGCGGCTTGAAACACCATCCACTTGGTGTTGCTTGGAGATACACGTCGGAAGACTGTGGCTTCTCATCTGGCTTGGATCTTGGATTGAAGATTGTTCTTGGAGTTTATTCACCATAAACTGGTAAGCAATCTAACCCCCTCGTAGGTTAGATCTATTTATTTTATGTATTTTGGTTGACTGGATCTAGATCTATACTATTCCGCTGCGTAATCGGGTGGATCTTTGATCCATCCGGTGATATTACATCTAACAGTCAACAGATCAGAAGTAAAACCCATGAAGATATATCTTTCATAAATATGTTTTAATTTCCTTTTTACAATTTTGTAACATCTCAAAACAAATTTCAATGAATAATAAAAAGAGTTTTCCAGTTTTTGTGTTTATCTTTTTGCTTAGCTTTTTGTGGGTGTTGGCATCCTAAAAAACGGAAAATTGTTTGAAATAATTAGGTTTTGATGATAAAGCCATAATGAAGAGTTCCAAACCCGCTGTTATAGATTCAATAAAAAAGATGTTTAGTACTGAATGTATAGGTTTACTAGAGTCTGATATTGTATAAGTTAAACCAGAGAAGCGTTGTAATAGAAATCATATAAGTTATAGTGGAGTCTGGGATATCATGTTGAGTATTCCTGAAAAGTGCAAACTCAGCTGAAAAATCAGGGAGCTGAAGAGTTGTAGGACTGAGGGATCAAACTCAGTTTATGAAGTTTGAAGTCTGAAGGTTGAGGTTTCATACTTAGTAATGAAGACTAAGCCAAGGCTATAAAGTTAGACTTCAGGTAAGTATGTGATGGCCTGGATTAGATTTATAGACTTTTTATTTGAAGGTTTGAGATTCAGAGGACATGTGATGAAGGATCTTAATTAATCTTAAAAGTGGTGTAATTTGATCAGATCAATTATGATCAGATGAATAGAATCTGCTGCTCAAGAACATAAAACAGACCAGCAAGATGAAGTTAGTTGATTGAAGACTAAGAAACAGCCAGTTGAGTATAATGAAACTCAACAAAGCAAGACAAATCATCTACTGAGTTTTGGTTCTGAATATATTGATCCATTAACAAGAAATGTTCAAAGATAAGGATCATATGTTCTTAGATAAAATCAATGGAAATATTAATAGTCACATGAATATTCTAAAGAGATTTAAATTTGTAAGAGTTTCATTGGTTAATAGCATGTCACTGTCAGAAGGACACAGACACAGACAACAACGGAGCGGACAAGCAGAGGATGTCGGCATTGTTTTCTGGAAAAATCCAAGAAAACGACTATTTGGATTCAAATTCTGATCGTTGGATTTCCACCTATAAATGGAGGACTTGGAATCCAAAAGAAGCAAGCAGTGCATAATTTTGTGAGAAATTAAGAGCAAGTTATAAAGGTGAAAAATATCAAGTTAACACTACAGAGTTCTGCTAATAGACTTTTTTTGCATAATATAGATATCTTCAAGTGATATAATATTTCAAGGATATTCTAGCATCTAAAAACTTGAAGAACATGAGCATCTGAGATACATTATGTATATCCAGATCAATGCTCAAAAGGAAGAATCACTTTCGTGATTCAACCTCAACTTTTTTATCCACAAATGGTTTTGGACAATGAATCATCTGCTAGAATGAATGAGGGTCTTTGAGAAGGAGTAGTATGTCGTGAAGTTGTTGAAGAGGAAACCCAACCATTAATGGAACATTGAAACAGACTTAGTGAAGTAGCAATCCTATCTGCCAAGGACTAAGTGTTCGAGATTGTGAAGATGTGAACTTTGAGGGAAGGACATTGACTTTTTATCTATAGTATCTTGTAACTGTACCTTAAGTACAATAGTGAATTCCTCCAACATCATAGGAGAAGGGGAGCCGTAGAGGATTACACCACCATAAACTTCCATAAACAAAATTTGTGTTTTTACTTTCCTGCATTCATTCATTACTTGGCTTACATTTTGACTGCTTACAATAACGTTGCATTGATCACTGATCTCGGCACAAAACACAACAATTGTTGAGTATTTATCAGTTGCATATAACATAAGAATAACAATCTGTAAAGTCTTTAATTAATCCGCTGCATATCACACATCTGAGCTGAATACTCAGCACACTAATCTGTCAGCTGAGTTATAATCTCTTTGGAATAAGTTTTTAAGTGACAAGTTTATTCACCCCGCCTATAAACTTGTCTTAAGCCTTTCCAAGAGACCAACACACGATTCTGTAATCAAACACCAAAAGTAGAGAATCTTGACAATATCTGTAAAATCAGAGAAATGACTGATATGGAAGGAAATCACTAAATTCATTGCGAGCAATCACAAATCATGGATTCATATGCACAATATTGAATCAATAACTTTATGCACTGATTTCGGGCACCATAACTCAACACATGGAATAAAATCTTGTAGAGATTAGTTCAAATCAGCACATAAGAGACATGGATTTGATTACTGAGAATAAAAACTAGAAATAGATGGTCGAAAATGTGTGAAATGTTTCAGAGAACGAGGATGGAAATAAATGTTGTGAGATGATAAAAATCAAGAAGAGAGAAGATTGGGGGATGCAAGATTTTCTCAGCTAAGGGTTCGCGAAAGCATGTGAAATGAATGGTAGAGTCGGGTTTTAGTCTTATAAGGAGAGAGGTGAGGTGGGTCTAGGTTTAGAGGCCGTTAACGGTGACCAGACGGCTAGGCTTTGACAAAAGGGTTGGGTTTAAGCAAAGAATGGTTCAACATCAATATAATTACAAAAATTAAAAACAAATTATAAAAAAAAATTATATTTTATATCTGTTGGTCCTAGAGAAGGGTGAAAGTATAGTCAGAGGGCAGGTGAATGACTATACTGGAGTTTCAAAAACTCTTCTTATTTTAAAAGCTTTTGGACATCGGATAAGTCCCTTCTTAAAAGTTGTTTCAAAGTAGATTAAAACACACATAGAGTATAAATAAAAAGCATTAAAGAAAAATGTTGTAAAGTAAAGCGCAGTAAGTAAATGAACACAAAGGTTTATAGTGGTTCAGGGAGGTGTAATCCCTTAGTCCACTCTTCTCCTGTGATGATTGGAGGAATTCACTATTGTCTTTCACCAATACAATAGTATGATTTTCCTTGGCTACGCAAAATTCACGATCTCCAATACTATCACTCCCTGGCTACAAAAGCTTCAGTGACTTAGTCTTCAACACTGCTCCTTGAGAAAAAATCCTTCAACAGCTATCACAAAGGGTGCAATTCCTTTTCAGACAATCTGATTCAATTGCTACAAACTGGTGTGAATAAGATTCACAAAGGGTAGATCAATCTCAGTGCTTGATGTTGAGTTGTAGTTCTGAATTCTGAGTTGATCATCTAGATTTTCCTTTTAAGTTCAGAGAGAAGGATTTTGAACTTGTCAGAGTTTATGCTCTTTTTGTATTCTGTATCATATGTTCTCGTGTCTTTTCTTGTCTGTTAATGCCTTCTATTTCTAGCCTTGATTATCCTTGAAATTGAAATTCTGTCCATTGCTATTTAATGCTGAGAATAATCCTTGATTCTTCCTCGATTTTATTCTCCTAAATTTCAATGATCCAGATTTTCTTCAAATGTTTTTCATAGAATCCGTCCTTGATTGATTCTGCATTAATTGTTGATTTCCTTTAACGTTTAGAATCAAATGCAGATAAAATACTTCACTTGCATGTTTCTTAACTTGGCTGTTTCTTGACTGGTATAGTGAATATGCTTATAAGTTGTTCCTTGGCTGTTATTCTTCAAGACAGTCAGCCGGTAGATCCTTCACTTATCCGTTTTGTTGTTTCCTTTCTTTCTTTGATTTTCCAAGTATGCTTGTACTTCACTGATCCTTTATTTGTGTGAGATTAGTATACACCATATTAAATGAATAGATTCCATCACTTGTAAAAAGTCTTAGACTTACCCAAAGTCATCACAAACTTCCTTGGTTGTAAGTCAGTCCATAGGTCTTTACTTTACTCTGCAGGTTCCTTGGGTGTCTTCACTGAGCTGTTTCAATGATTTTACTGAGCCGTCCTACCAGTCTATTACAGTGCTTATCTAACTGAACTTATACAACTTGTCATACTTCTAAGTAAACCCTATACAAACATTACTGATATTTTTAGACTTATTTCAGGCTTGCTATAACAGGTAGTATGACCATCATCAAAACAATAAAATGTTCCTAACAATTTCCCCCTTTTTGATGATGCCAAAACCCTCATAAGCATCTTATTTCCCCCTTTTTGGCAGCATCATCTTGCTATTGTAACAGAATGCTTTTGGTAGTTTCTATAGTGCAGATCATGACTATCCGATTTGGATTCGATAGATGTACTCCTTCTTGTGTAGTGGTGATTTTAGCAGTAGTATTGTCTCTCATTCCCTTTGCTTTGTGCTGGGAAATGTGTCTTGAAGTGCATGTAGTAGATATGTGTGTCTGGTGGAGTAGTCTGATTTTCCACTTGTAAAACAAATTCATTTCACATTTTACCTCGCTGTTTTCTCCACCGCATTTAGCGGTTGAGTGACTTGGCAGATCACTATGCCGGTGTAATGGCCTGCTTACTGAGCTGCTGTAATAAAAATGTTCTTAACAATCGGTGAAGTGGACTTTACTGGTACCAGTGTCTTACCTGCCAAGTGAGCGCACCCAAAATGGCAAAGGTTCAGTAAGCTGGTGAAGTCACTACGCTGATTACTCTAGTTAGTTGTTCCTTGTACTTAATTGATTTCAATCATTCCTAACTTAGTTCTTAACTTACAAAATCTTTCATGACTGAGAGGTTTTGTGAAAATATCAGCTAATTGATTTTCTGTAGATATGTACCTCAAAATTACATCTCCTTTCTCCACACGATCTATGATAAAGTGATGTCTCACATCAATGTGCTTTGTTTTTGAGTGAAGCACTAGGTTCTCTGTAATTGATATTTCACTTGTATTATCACACATAATTGGAATTGTCTTCTCTTCTATTCCATAGTCTCTTAGCTGTTTTCTGATCCATAGTACTTGTGCACAACAGCTCCCTGCTGCTATATATTCTACTTCAGCTGTTGAGTTATAAATGAAATTTTTCTTTTTACTAAACCATGATACTAGTCAGCAGCCTAGCATCTGACAAGTTCTTGAAGTGCTTTTTCTGTCAATTTTACATCCAGTATTGTCTGAAGGCCAAATAATAGCAAACCAACTTTAACCGCCAGAGTACCGGGTCGGTTGTACAACAACGGCGAGCAATGTCGTATCCCATGAGGAATCAATCAAGTATCACAATCATTTTCGTATCTAGTTTAGGCTCACAAATATTGGTAAAGGTAATTATAACTAGAAAAAAGATAAAATACTAACTTTAAAAATATGATAAAAGAAATAGCTAAATTATGGTAAAAAAACACTACTTTCAATACCCTTACCGAATCGCTAAGGATGAGCCATAACCTACCAACCAACCAATAGCTCCTAATGAATGTGTCATGGGTGCAATCTCCTAAACTGGTCCATAGGCGCTAATACCACAACCTAGTTACCCAATATTCGGTTCAACAGTCCCCTCTATGGGATTTAACTGACCTAATATGATAAAAACAATGAGATGCTACGCATCCTCCAAGTTCACGGCTTAGCTAGAAAGACTTTACCAAGAAATAGGCTACGAAAAACTCGACTAGTTCGTGCATGGCAATCCTAAAACCCTATTTCGCACACTCCCTCGTAAAATACATCCATAGAGTTCGTGTGTATGATCAATTAATGGTTAGCGACTCCACTAATAGCATTAGGTTCATGTTTTAGGACACTACAATTCAAAAGATTCAATTTTTATGTCATACTCATCCCTAGATCATCGTTTAAGCATTAATTTCGTAGTTCTACAACATAATTTAGCTATAACAAAATTAGCTACTCATAATAAAGTCAAGAAAACAAGAAATCATAAATAAACTGATAAAAGACATGATAAAAATAGATGAATAAAAATTACCAATGAAAGTGTAGCAATCCATCACTTGAATCGTCATTTCGTTGCGTTGAAATCGCAAAATAAATAAATAAAGTAGATGTTTTTCTTGCATAAATTGAAAGGGAAAAATAGTAGATCTAAACCTGAAGAAAAATAAAACTACTATGGAGAGAAAAATAAATTTAAAGGTAAAAACTGTGTGTAAAAATTTGACGTATGTTGCTTTTTATACAAACAGTCCACTTCCGTCTTATTCTTCCGAAAATTCCCAGCCAAAGCAAATAAAAGCGTCCCGTCCCCTTATTCTGCTTCATTCAATGCGCTGGGGCCCATACACAAATAATATGCACCTTTTATTTATTTTAATTTTTTTTTGGTTTGATTTTGATACAAACTACGTGCTTCCGAATGGAAATGTACTGAGAGCTCCATTTCCAATCAACACCAATGTCGGGATCCTGATGAAATTATATAATAATTTTTTTTTCGAATGTTTGAATTTGAGTCTCGAGTCATTTTTTCATACGAACTACGTTTTGGACGATTTTCATACCGTTATGATCCTCGTCATGTCCTCTATCATGCCACACATGTAATAAAAATAAACCACATACCCAGACGTGATAAATACCAATTAAAACACACACAAATCACCCAAATTTATCGAGGTTTTCGACGTAAACGCCTTTACGTCTCGTGATTCTACTCGTGGTGAAATGTGCCTATAAACACCACTTAATTACCCCAAAATCACATTGAATAAGCTACAAATAAGGGGTAAAATGCACACGAAATGATAGCAAAATTGACACTTAACAACTACCCCCCACTTAGCGTTTGCTCGCCCTCGAGCAAATCAAGCGATTCAAAAATAAATCATGAGGTCAACGTTGCGATAATATGGGAAACCAAAATATCCAATGAGTAAAAACCTGTCAACAAGCGAATAAACACGAGCCAAAACGTATCTTATAATGGAAACAAAATGTGAGTGTGTGCATAGCTTCTCCATCATTTATCAAGGTCAACCGGCTCAGATTATAAGTGCATGACTAATGGCGTTACACCATAGGCTTGTACTTCATAATCATCTCCACTAATCGAGGTCAAATAAAGGCTAACTAAGGTCAGGTAGGACTTTCTAGGTTGTAACGTTAGGGTAGGGACGGGGCTAAATGAAAGGATAAAATGATGTATCAACAGAGAAAATACGAGTGAGCCTAATCAAAACTTCTACATTTAGCTCATACCTCACCTTCTTAGCTTGATTCGTGCAAGCTTCCTCCTTCATTACTCTCAAATCCCAACACACTTCAATATGAACTCGTCCCACCAACGCTACATTGGAAGAATTATACATGGCCTTCATCAGACATTCTTGACTCAACTTTATTCATACACTTTATTCAATTTTTTTTATTTTGATTTTGATTTTGATTTTTTGATAAACCAAACACCAACACTTTTGCTACCCCTTCTCATTCGTAATTCAAAAGATACACCAACACCATCCAAGGATATCGTCTCCTCCACCCCACACTTGTGCAAGCAAGTGTGCCAAAATACGATTAAAACTCACTCGTAGGGTGCCAAAGAAACGTAGACCACAAATAAAGGCTAAGGGTCGGTAATTATAGGTTAATCAACGAATGGCTAAGTTCGGGTGGGGGTCTAACCACCCTACAAAGGCTTAGAGGGGTTTCTGTGGAAATTATGTACAGGGTTGGCTATTTGGCTCTTGTTGAGTCAATGACATGCCAGGACCTTCATCCCTTAGTCTACCAAGATTGACCCTTCTATTTAGCCTCGAAGTTAATGTTATAAGTTCTAGGTAATGGATTAATGTCTATGGAATCTATAATCATTCACTAACCAACCACAATTCATGAAAGTGAAGCTATTACGTGCATAAGAATTCAATTTCCACAACAAGATAAAGGTTTGACTCGCATGCATTCAACCATTGACTAATAATTAACCGAAGAGTACCATGAATTCACATATAATTCGCAACATCAAAGTCATGAAATTTTTTAAAATTGGCTCAATTTTACTCATTTAGACCAAACACCAAGTATATAACTTATTCGATGCACGGAATTTAAACACAAGTAGTCAAGTGAAGCTAAGTCTACCATCCCCCACTTAAAACAGAACACCGTCCTCGGTGTGTGAGTGATAAAGTAAAGAAAGAAAGACTTAGCTGAACTGGCAATAAGGCGGAACTCTGCAAAGTGACAACCTCCAATGTATCTCTCAGGGTTCCTGTACAATCACAACATAGAAACCAAGAATACACTACGACAAAAGGCCGAAACCTTAAGTGTAGGTAAACACAAGTATGGAGATGTATAGAACAAATAAAATATGGATTATCACAAAGCATGAAATGGAATTCAAGAAGCTTCGTCAAATTTTCATCACACTTCTAAGAAAACAAACCTAAAAACCTAAGGAAAAAAAGTGGGTTGCCTCCCATAAGTGCTTTTGTTTAATGTCGTTGGCTCGACTTATTAAGAAATTAAAAGAGAAACAAAGAAACACGAAAAGAAAAAAACTACCTAAATCATTCTAAGTTTAAAGTCCTTAGTTTGACTTTCTACCCCAAATTCTGCTAAGGATAATTATACCATAGGAGAGCAAACCGTTGCTTCTCCCTACACAAATCGTAGGAATTGAGCACCCCCTCAAAATATGAAAAGAGAAACAAAGGGCACAATCCCTACCACCAAGATTGGTTCAAGTAGTTCATCATGCAACACAAAGAAGTCACTTTCCCCGAAACAGAGCATATGCCAATTAAGAGTGAATCACGCACCACATACTAACAAGTTGGCTCAACGAAAGCATCAAAAGACTTAAACAGACTCACCCCCACCAATGTCTCGATAGGGCTCACTGAAGAAGGAATTGATAATTCAATGGGGACAGTATTCATACTGGCATTCCTCAGGAGTGATTACCTCATGGAGAGACGGTGGAGATTGAAAACCTTCTTCTTCTTTAATGCTCCCCTCAAGCCTCCTCTTCTCAACCAACTGCCCTACCCGGCTTGCCAGATCAACCACCTCTTATTCCAAGCGATGCTGGATATCCTTCAGTTCTTTTAGATCCTGACTAAGTTGCTCCAACAAAATCTCGTTTATGCTCTTCGGCGGTGTATTAACATTTGGCGGCTGAAAATATTGCGGATAAGCATCGGGGTGCTGAAACTGATAACTTGGAGGACTCTCCCACTCGTTGTTGTAGGGTGTTGAGTATGAGTTGAACTAATAATATGGTTGTGTTCCAAAATTCATACCACCAAAATTAAATCCTCCCATTGATTGAGGGATGTAGTCTCCTTGGCTATAAGGATCAATACTTAGCAATTCAGGGAAAAAAAAACAAGAACACAATCAAGGTATCAAGCCACTACCACTACCGAAGTAGGTGGTGTGACTGTTTAGCAAAACATTAAAATAAAATATATAAAAAAGACCTAATCCTAAATGCTCCAGTGATTTACTGATATCGATCGATTCCCCGACAACGGCGCTAGAAAACTTGAGGGCAAAATAATAGCAAACCAACTTTAACCGGCAGAGTACCGGGTCAGTTGTACTAGAACGGCGAGCAAGGTCGTATCCCACGAGGAATCAATCAAGTATCACAATCTATTTCGTATCTAGTTTAGGCTCACAAATAATGGTGAAGGTAATTATAACTAGAAAAAAGATAAAATACTAACTTTAAAAATATGATAAAAGTAATAGGTAAATTATGGTCAAAAACACTACTCTCAATACACTACCAAATCGCTAAGGATGATCCATAACCTACAAACCAACCAATAGCTCCTAATGAATGTGTCGTGGGTGCAATTGTAACGCCCCGTTCCCGGACACTGAGTCCTTAGCCAGAAAAGGATCGTTCGGAACGTATAAAATAAAATAAATTTCACTTTATGCGTAAGCCTTCATTACGATGTATCAAATTAAAGCAAACAGAAGCAAAAGACTCGGGTAAATTTTTTTTCCAAAAATCCAAGAATATAAATTCACGTCTAAAGATAGAAATGTAACATTATTACATTGGGGAAAAAACCAACGAATCCAAATGTGTACGAATTTCAAAAGTACAAAATATAAACTACAAGTTCCAAACAAACTCCAAGTCTATAAAAAAAACATAAATAGATAAGCTCTTAAACTTCGGCATCCTTAAACGTCGTCATCGAAGTCCTCCTCGAACTCTGAAATTACATGTTCGTCTTCTCTCCCCCAAACACATAAATAGACATGCATTTGAGGTAAGTACATTGTACAAAGTAAGAAGTAGAAGCTATAATATAATTAAGGTTTATTATCACGTTTTAATAAAAATATTATCTTTGTGAGACCGACTCAATCTAGTGTTCATTTCATGCCAATCGACATGTCATGACTATACGTTTCTAACTTAGCTTATCTTGGTTACATCATTACTCAAGGACACAATGCATGGTGAAAATTCCACCACGAGATATACTTGCCAACTACGGTGATTAGCACCGGTAGTCCCGGGATCTCATGCATATACGCTCGATGGATTTCCTCCACTACCCTTCAGCCTTTTGAGCCAATAGCGTTGTCCACCTTCTATGAACGTATCACATTGCCGATATGAATCAGTGTCTAACCAAGAATAAGTGAGGTTTTAGCTTTTACTACACATTTGTAATTATTATGGTGCATTAACTAGCCACCTAGGTGTTTTCAAAGTAAAACTCACCTTGCCAACCCTACTCCCTCGGTAAGACAGCTAGACACTACAAGCTATCAAATTCACAGACATTGTTGAACTCTAGTTCATCAAAGCACAAGCCCTTTCATGCCCTTCCGACGGTCCCGGACTTCAACTCCCTTTAAGAGTACGTCCGTGCCGAACCAAACGCATCGTAAACTCAATCGGGCTTGTTCATGTTTAATTAATGTTATTAGATCAAGACACGTCGTTTAGAACTCACCTCGTAGCTTAAAATATAAGAAATAAACATTCAAACAGTGTTGGGGGCGCCAACACCTTTGGCGTGCGCCAAAATGCACCAGAGAGTGCTCTAAACTCTCTGTTTTAGGTTCGGGCCACGGCAAAGCTTTCGGCGTGTGCCAAAATGGTTCAGAGAGTTCACTTTGTTACAGGTTCTTGGCGCGCCAAAAGGTTTGGTGGGCGCCAAAATGGCCAAAAACTGCTCTTGTGTAATTTTCTGAACTCTATCAATTTCTACTCGAATCCAAACATGTTCTAAACTATTTATTCTCATAAAAACACCAGAAAAAATACCCTTTATGATCCAAAACAATCCTTAATCCTAAACATCTTTTAGGCATAAACATTGATACAAAAACGCTTCAAAACACAACCTAATCACTCTAAACCATAATCAAATCGTAGGAAGAGCTTCTTACATTTTAAGCAAGCTAAAACCAGTCCAAAACTCAGAAAAACAATAGCAAATGATCCTTCCTCTCCCAAAAAACCTTAGCCAAAGCTTCAACTTTCTGGTACTGAAACGACGCTCTCCTTACAACGATTCCGATGCTTCTCTCGAAACTGAAATCCGACAACGAATGACCGAGAAGTTGAAGAAAGTCTCTAAGCCTCTTTCGAATGCTTCAGAGCTTTTCTTCTACAGTAAAACCTAATTTTCTGAAATTGTAATTTGGTTGAGGAACAAATCTGAATATATTTTTCCTTAAATATATTTTCTAATTATCCCTTTTTCCTTAATTACCCTTAATTAAAAAAATTCATAATTTTCCTTAAATATATATACATATATTTCGACATATATTTAAATAAAATACTTAAACTCCGAATAAAAGGAACTGAACCCAATAATTTGTTTTCGTAAAATGACACGTCGGCCCTTTCCCGAAATTTGGAATATTACATTCCTTCCCCCTTAAAAGGATTTTCGTCCTCGAAACTAGATTATACCTGGTAAGTCCATAAAATCTGGAAACTCGCTGATCATATCATCCTCGACTTCCCAAGTAGCTTCCTCCGGTGAATGATTGCTCTATTGCACCAAAACCAAGGGAATCAACCGTCTCTTAACCATCTTTTCCTTCCGGTCCAGAATTCAGATCGGTCTCTCATCATAAGTTAGATTATCTTGTAAAACTTCCAGATCAACTGTGGTTTCAACGTCTTTCTTGGTCAAACACTTCTTCAACATCGAAACATGAAACACGTTGTGGACTCTCGACATTGATTCCGGTAGTTTATGCTTGTAAGCCAAAGGTCCAATTCTTTCCAGAATCTCAAAAGGTCCAACATACCTCGGGCTTAACTTTCCCTTTTGTCAATATCGTTTATATCATTTCATTGGTGAAGCTCCTAGATAAACTCTTTCACCAACTTCAAACTCGGGAGGTCTTCTTCTAACATCTACCCAACTCTTCTATCTATCTTGAGGTGCCTTCAAATTCTTCTTAACCAACTGAACCCTTTCTTTAGCTTGTTCAACAAACTCCGGCCCTGTGACTTGTCTTTCCCCGACTTCATCCCAAAACAACGGCGTTCTACATCTTCTCCCATACAAAGCTTCAAACGGTGGCATGTTTATACTTGCATGATAACTGTTGTTGTAGGCGAACTCCGCTACAGGTAGGTAATCATTCAATGATCCGCCTACTTCCAAAACACAGCCTCTTAACATATCTTCAAGTGTTTGGATGGTCCTCTCTGACTGCCCATCTGTCTCAGGAGGAAAGGCCATACTCAAATCCAGCCGTGTACCAAAAGCTTGCTGCAACCCTTTCCAAAACCGACTAATGAACCGACTATCTCGATCCGAGACTATAGAGATAGCTACTCCGTGTAACTTCACTATATTATCCAAATATAATGTGGTCATCTGCTTCAAAGGCATATGAACCTTGAACGGTAAGAAATGAGCGGATTTGGTCAATCTATACACAATCACCCATGTCGCATCTTGTCCGCCCTTTGTCTTAGGTAAACCGGTGATGAAATCCATCATGATCTTATCCCATTTCCATTTCGGGATATCTAATGGCTTAAGCATTCATCCTGGTCTTCTATGTTCTGCTTTAACATTCTGACAGATATCTCATTCCGCCACAAACATAGCTATTTCCACTTTCATCGAGGGCCACCAAAACTTTTCCTTCAAGTCTCTGTACATTTTAGTAGCTCCTCGATGAACCGCAAAAGCAATCCTATGTGCCTCTTCCATAACTCTTTGTCTTAGATCACCGACATTAGGCACACATAACCGATCCTGGTACCATAGGTTCCCACTCTTTTCTAACACATATCCCACTGTAGGCTTTTCTCTTGCAACTCTCTTCAAATCAACCAAAGCTGGATCTTCATCTTGCTTTTCTCGAATATCATCCATCAACTTTGATCTTGCTAACAATGGTGCCACAAACTATCATTTTTCAATCTGATCAAAACTCTGGATTTTCAGCCTATCTAACCTCTTTGCCACATCTTCAACGCTTGAAGCCGCAAACACTGGTTTTCTGCTCAAAGCATCAGCCACTACATTGGCTTTACCCGGATGTTACTGAATGTCTAAGTCATAATCCTTTACAAACTCTAACCATCTCCTTTGCCTCATATTCAGATTTTCTTGGGTAAAGAAATACTTCAAGCTCTTGTGATCTGTGAAGATCCTAGCCTTAACTCCATACAAGTAGTGCCTTCAAATCTTTAGGGCAAACACTACCGCTGCCAACTCTAGGTCATGAGTTGGGTAATTCTTCTCATGTACCTTCAATTGCCTAGATATGTAGGAAATGACTTTTCCCCCTTGCATCAACACACAACCTAAACCTTGTCCCGAAGCATCCATATATACGTCATAATTATCAAAAATCTCTGGAACGGCCAAAACTGGGGCTGTAGTCAACTTCTTCTTCAACATCTGAAAAGCCTCTTCACACTCACTGGTCCACTCAAACTTGACATTCTTTTGAGTGAGCCGGGTAAGTGGTGTAGTTATCTTTGAGAATTCTTGTACAAACTTCCCATAATAGCCAGCCAAACAGAGAAAATTTCTAACCTCTAAAACTGTAGTTGGTCTGGACCACTCCTCAACTACTTCAATCTTCACTGGATCAACCTTAATGCCATCTCCAGAAATGACATGACCCAAGAAACTAACTTGATCCAACCAAAAGTCACACTTTGAGAACTTAGCATACAACTGGTTCTTCTTCAGAGTATCCCACACTATCTTTAAGTATTCTTCGTGTTCCTTCTCATCCTTTGAGTATACTAAGATGTCATCTATGAATACTATCACAAACTTATCCAAGTATGGCATGAAAAAAAGTTGCATTAAATCCATAAATGCAGATGGAGCATTAGTGAGTCCAAAAGGCATGACTAAGAACTCATAATGTCCATACTTTGTACTAAAGGCCGTCTTCGGTATATCTGCCACCTTGATCTTCAACTGATGATAACCCGACCTGAGATCAATCAACACTCTCTTGCCTTGCAACTGATTAAACAAATCATCTATTCTTGGTAAAGGGTACTTATTCTTGATGGTGAGGTTATTCAACGCTCTGTAGTCTATACACATTTTCATGCTACAATCTTTCATCTTAACAAACAACACTGGGGCTCCCCAAGGCGAAGTACTATGCTGACTTATGTTTCTTTCAAGCATATCCTTAATTTGAGCCTTCAACTCTTTCAATTCAGCCGGTGCCATTCTATAGGGTGCCTTAACAACTGCTGCCGCTCCTGGTATCAACTTGATCTCAAACTCTATCTCTTTGTCCGGCATGTTTCCCGGTACCTCTTCCGAAACACTTCTTGGGTATTCCTTCACTATAGGGTTTCTTCTAACTTAGTCTTCATTTGCTCCACATCCACTACGTACAACAAGTAGCCTTCACAACCTTTCTGACAAGCTCTGATAGCCTTGACTGCTGAAATTATAGGGTGACGCTTCTTACTAGGCTTGTAAACATTACCTTGATAAGTCTTATCTGATTTCCCGGGTACCTTAAAGGTCACTCTCTTTTCTCTACAATCCAAGTGAACATAATTCTCGGATAGCCAATCTATTCCAAGAATCACATTGAAATCCGAAAAGTCCAAAACTGTGAAGTCACTCTTACATCGATAAGATCCAACTCGAACATCCACTTGAGGCATCAACTTAGCTACCTTAGTTTTTTTCCCAAAGGTGTTGTTATTTCCAAAGTATTTCTTAAAGTTTTCATTGGTAAGTTAAGCTTCTTGGCTAACTTAGTTGACACAAAAGTATTAGACGCTCCCGTATCAAACAATGCCATAACTGCTAAGTTGTCAAATATTATTGTACCTAGGATGTAAATTCATTTATTTAAATACAAATACAACATGACTTAAATTGTGCTATAAAAGTACTCAAATAAATTAAAATAAACAATAAAGGTACCTGAAATAACATTAGCATCTGGTTCAATCATCTCAGCATCCACTGCAAAAACTCAAACTGGGCGACTTGGGCCGCCTCTTCAATTTTCTTGCCTCTGATTGCTCGAGGTCCCCTTTGTTCGACACATCTTAGCAAAGTGCCCTAAATCTCCATAGTAGTAGCAGCCACTTGTACTAGCCTTACGCTCACCTGGGTGGTTCCTGTTACACTTAGGGCAAGGTGGTGCTCCGGTTGGAGGTTTACTTGTTGTAGAGGCTGTTGTTCTCTGAGCATTCTGTTGTGGTACTCCTCGGTTATTCCCTTGACTTGTCCCAAAATTTCTCTTGTTCCCAATAACCACGGTGGCCTTCTTCCTGAAGGTCTCAACCTCTAATGCTTTATTCAGAAGTTCAACCATATTCTTGACTGTAAACCCTAACATACCAGATTGTATTTCATAGGACAATCCTTCCTTGTAGAGTGCCATCTTCCTCTTTTCAACCTTCATGAGCTCAGGATAAAATCTCCCCAACTCGTTAAACTTTTTGGTGTACTGAGATACCGTGTTGTAATTACCGTGCTTAATCTTTAAAAACTGACTTGCCTTGTCTTCCTGAACTGTTGCTGGGAAATACTCGTTGTAAAACATAACTTTGAAGCCTTCCCAATTTGTTACTTTTCTATTACTGCTCTGTATAGCGTCATTCCAAGCTTCAGCTGCACCTAAAAGAAATCCAACTGCTCACTGGGCCATCTCAGTTTCGGGAACATTTATGTTCCTGCAAGCTTTCTCAAAACTTCTTAACCATTCCTCAGCCTTTCAATGTTCCCCATTGCCAAAGAAGTCCTGAACTCTGTTCCTTCTCAACCGGGTATACCAATCAACTGGCGGTGCTTGCTCGAAAATGGGTCCAACTGGTGGAACTGGTAGGTACACCAGAGGGTATCCATAAGGTATTTCTTGCTGATAAGGTTGTTGGGATGGAGGTGGTTGATAAAAACAGTAGGGTGGGTAACCAAAGCCTTGCTGATGGTCAAAACGGGGTGAAGGAGGTATAGTAGGTCGAGGGGTATGACCTACTAGAGGTAGGTAAAAGGTCTGTTGTTGTTGTTGATGGAAAACCGGTGGAGAGGGGTGGCTCACTGGTGGTGGATAAACGCTGACCGGTGGAGGGTAGATACTGGTTGCTGGGGGTACGTAGACTGGTGGAATGTCCCCTAACACGGTGACACGTACTAGTGCTTCTCCATGTTCACCATAGATAAAGTTGTACCTTGGTCGATTTCTTGGTGTAGGATTATTCCGTGGTTGTGGTGGTATCGTCTTTGAGATCGTGGTGTAGGGTCGCAGCGTGTGGGGTGGATCAGAGCTCGGGTGAGGTGAAGGATTCTACCTCACAAAACCGCCTCCAACGACTGGTGTAGGACTCTCTCGACGTACTCCTGAAGCTTCTACACCCGCTCCGATTCTAGTGAACACCATCCTGATGATCAAAGGAAAACCAGGACGTTACTAAAAGATCTAAAGAGAACTTATCTTAAAAGAAAGGAAGCATAAAAGACGCTTCTCTCTGATACCAACTGTAACGCCCCCGTTCCCGGACACCGATTCCTTAGCCAGAAAAAGAACATTCGGCACGTATAAAATAAAATAAATTTAACTTTATACATAAGCCTCTACTACGTCGTATCAAATTAAGGCAAACGGAGGCAAAAGACTCAGGTAAATTTTTTTCCAAATATCCAAGAATAGAAATTCACGCCTAAGGATAGAAATGTAACATTATCACATTGGGGAAAAAACCAACGAATCCAAATGTGAACGAATTCCGAAAGTACTAAATGTAAACTACAAGTTCCAAACAAACTTCTAGTCTATAAAAAAAACATAAATAGATAAGCTCTTCAACTTCGGCGTCCTTAAACGTCGTTATCGAAGCCCTCCTCGAACTCTGAAATTACCTGTTCGTCTTCTCTCCCCCAAACACATAAATAGACATGCATTTGACGTACGTACATTGTACAAAGTAAGAAGTAGAAGCTACAATATAATTAAGGTTTATTATCAAGTTTTAATAAAAAGATTATCTTTGTGAGACCGACTCAATCTAGGGTTCATTTCATGCCCATCGACACGTCATGACTATACGTTTCTAACTTAGCTTATCTTGGTTACATCATTACTCAAGGACACAATGCATGGCGAAAATTCCAACACGAGATATACTTGCCAAGTACGGTGATTAGCACCGGTAGTCCCGGGATCTCCCCGGTATGCATATACGCTCGATGGATTTCCTCCACTACCCTTTAGCCTTTTGAGCCTATAACGTTGTCAACCTTCTATGAACGTATCACACCGCCGATATGAATCAGTGGCTAACTAAGAAAACGTCTTTTACTACACATATGTCATTATTATGGTGCATTAACTAGCCACCTAGGTGTTTTCAAAGTAAAACTCACCCTGCCAACCCTACTCCCTCGCTTAGAAAGCTAGACACTACAAGCTATCAAATTCACAGACATTGATGAACTCTAGTTCATCAAAGCACAAGCCCTTTCATGCCCTTCCGACGGTCCTGGACTTCAACTCCCTTTAAGAGTACGTCCGGTGCCGGAACCAAACGTATCAGAAATTCAATCGGGGCTTGTTCATGTATAATTAATGTTATTATATCAAGACACATCGTTTAGAACTCACCTCATAGCTTAAAATATAAGAAATAAACATTCAAACAGTGTTGGGGGGCGCCAACACCTTTGGCGTCTTAAAATGCACCAGAGAGTGCTCTAAACTCTCTGCTTTCAGTTCAAGCGCGCCAAAGCTTTCGGCGTGTGCCAAAATGGTTCAGAGAGTTCTCTGAACTCTCTGTCACAGGTTCAGGGCGCGCCAAAAGGTTTGGTGGGCGCCAAAATGGCCAAAAACTGCTCATGTGTAATTTTCTGAACTCTATCTATTTCTACTCGAATTCAAACATGTTCTAAACCATTTTTCTCATAAAAACACCAGAAAAACATACCCTTTATGATCCAAAACAATCCTTAATCCTAAACATCTTTTAGGCATAAACATTGATACAAAAAAGCTCCAAAACACAACCTAATCATTCTAAACCATAATCAAATCGTAAGAAGAACTTCGTACCTTTTAAGCAAGCAAAAACCAGTCCAAAACTCAGAAAAACAATAGAAAACGATCCTTCCTCTCCCAGAAAACCTTAGCCAAAGCTTCAACTTTCTGGTACTGAAACGACGCTCTCCTTACGATGATTCCGATGCTTCTCGCGAAACTGAAATCCGACAACGAATGACTGAGAAATTGAAGAAAGCCTCTAAGCCTCTTTCTTATGCTTCAGAGCTTTTCTTCTACACGTAAAAGCTAATTTTCTGAAATTGTAATTAGGTTAAGGAACAAATCTGAATATATTTTTCCTTAAATATATTTTCCAATTATCCATTTTTCCT
Source organism: Gentiana macrophylla (assembly GCA_026214975.1). Lineage (NCBI taxonomy): Eukaryota > Viridiplantae > Streptophyta > Magnoliopsida > Gentianales > Gentianaceae > Gentiana > Gentiana macrophylla. The sequence continues at coordinate 65,006,642 of CM047807.1, forward strand.
TAATTACCCTTAATTCCGAATTTTCCTTAAATATATATGCATATATTTCGACACATAAATATATTTAAATAAAATACTTAAACTCCGAAAAAAAGGAACCAAACCCTATATTTTCGCAAAATGACACGTCTGCCATTTCCCGAAAATCAGAATATTACAACAATCTCTAAACCGGTCCCTGGCACTAATACCACAACCTGGCTTACCCTATATTTGGTTCAACAAATTTCCATGGGATTTAACGACTTAATATGATAAAAACAATGAGATGCTCCGCGATCCACCGAGTTCACGGCTTAGCCGAAAGATCTTACCAAGAACAATTGCGAAAAAAACTCGACTAGTTAGATGCGTGCAATCCTAAAACCCTATTTTCGCACACTTCTAAAAAAATACATCTATAGAGTTCGTGTGTATGATCAATTAATGGTTAGCAACTCCACTAATAGCATTAGGTTCATGTTTTAGGACACAACAATTCAAAAGATTCAATTTTTAAGTCATACTCATCCCTAGATGATCGTTTAAGCATTAATTTCGTAGTTCAATCACATAATTTAGCTATAACAAATATAGCTACTCATAATAAAATCAAAAAAATAAGAAATCATAAATAAACTGATAAAATACATGATAAAAAAAATGAATAAAAATTACCAATGAATGTGTAGCAATCCACCACTTGAATCGTCACTTCGTTGTGTTGAAATCGCAAAATAAATAATTAAAGTTGATGTTATTCTGGCAGAAATTGAAAGGAAAAAATAGTAGATCTAAACCTATAGAAAAATAAAATTTGCTATGGAGAGAAAAATAAATTAAAAGGTAAAAACTGTGTGTAAAAATTTGACCTATGTTGCTTTTTATACCAACAGTCCACTTCCGTCTTATTCATCCGAAATTTCCCAGCCAAAGCAAATAAAAGCGTCCCGTACCCTTTTTCTGCTTCATTCAATGCGCTGGGGCCCATACACAAATAATATGCACCTTTATTTTATTTTAATTTTTTTTGTTTTGATTTTCATACAAACTACGTGCTTCCGAATGGAAATGTACTGAGAGCTCATTTTCCAATCAACACCAATATCGGGATCCCGATGAAATTGAATAATAATCTTTTTTTTTTGAACGTTTGAATTTTAGTCTCGAGTCATTTTCTCATACGAACTCCGTTTTGGACGATTTTCATACCGTTGTGATCATCGTCATGCCCTCTATCATGCCACACCTGTAATAAAAATAAACCACATACCCAGACGTGACAAATACCAATAAAAACACACCCAATCACCCAAAATTATCGAGATTTTCGACGTAAACGCCTTTACGTCTCGTGATTCTACTCGTGGTGAAATGTGCTTATAAACACCACTTAATTACCCCAAAATCACATCGAATAAGCTACAAATAAGGGGTAAAATGCACACGAAATGATAGCAATGTTGACACTTATCATTGTCCGAATCTAAATAAGATATCAATTTGAATCCTCCATCTTTTGGATACCAAATTCCCACATTGATTGTGTGCTTCAGATATGTGATGATCTTTTAACTGCCAACAAATGAGATTCCTTTGTTTGAGCTTGAAATCTTGCACATAATCCTACTGCAAATTCTATATCAGTGCCGCTTGCGATAGTGAAGTAGAGATCCAATGATTCCTCTGTATAACTTTTGGTCAACATCCTTCCCATTTTCATTATTTCCAAGTATAATTCTTGCACACATAGGTATTTCAGAAGTTCCACTAGTGTCCATACCATACTTGTTGATTAAGTCTTTTGTAACATTGTTTGATTGATGAAGATCTCATCTTTCATCTGTTTCACTTGTAATCGAAGAAAGTAGTTGAGTTCACCCATCATACTCATTTGAAATTTGCTTTTCATCAGATTTGCAAACTTTTCACACAGCTTTTCATCTTTTGATCCAAAAATGATATCATCTACATAGATTTGAAGTAGCAAGGTGCTTGTTCCATCTTCTAGTTTGAAAAGAGTCTTGTCAATGGTTCCTTTACTGAATCCATTGTTGATAAGGAAATTTGACAGTGTCTGATACCAAACTCTAGGTGCCTGTTTGAGTCCGTATAATGCCTTTTTGCGCTTGTATACTGATGTATGTCAACCGGATGATAAATTTCCACGATATTTTTATCCCTTTTTCTTAGTATATATGATAATTCGCTTCAATTATAGTAAAATCCGTTATAAATCGAATCGTTTATTTCATATCTACCCAATTAATATTTACATAATTATCAGTTGATTTTTGGCTCATTATGTATATGTTTATGTTTGTTTTGTAATGATATAAGAAGAAGAGAAAGATATGAAGGAAATTGGAAAGCATTCGGTTTATTTCCATGCAAAGAGTCAGAGTTATGATGTCCTGGCGCAGGCCATGGCAATCCTGGCATAGGCCATGACATCAAGGAGGCTTTTTCAGCGAATGCATTAAATGATTGTCAAATCACAACAACTTTGGTCACATGTAGCGCATGCCACAACACCCATGGCGCAGGCCATGGTATTAAAAATGCAAAAATTGCAATATTACTATTGCACATCAGAAAATAAATTAGGGAGTTCGACAGATAGAGTTTTTGAGGAACTTGAAGGCAAATTTTCATCTCAAGGCTCTCTTAGCCAAAATCTCCATCAATTGAACAATTAAATCCTTGTAATATTTTAGAATTTTCATTTTGAGAAGCTCAAGTCTTGCAATGGGTGTAGGAAAATATTAGTTGTGTTCTATCATCATAAAAAACTAGAGTGGATGAACCTCAACTCGAATTCATCTCCCGAATTCGGTATTCTATTAACTTTTACTTTGATCTAATTGTTCTTATTATTATGAATGCTAGCTTTAGTTTGTTAGTAGTTATAATAATGAGTGACTAGTTCTTTGTATTGACTAAGATGGTATAGTAATGTTATTTAATCCTTTTGTTGTTTGGAATTGATCGTTTATGTTGCTAGCTTTTATTGGGTTGAAAATCCTCTTGCTTGCTTTGGTCGATAATATGTATATTGGAGTAATTAACCAATGTATGTACCTACACAATTAATAGAAACCGAACGGAGACGTTAGTTGTGAGACGAGGGTAAGAGGGACGGAAGGTAGAATCGACCTTAACGGAATTCGATTCCTTATCCGGGGAAATATTGCATTCAAGTGCTAGTCGTAACAAGTCATTAGGTTTAAGGTGCTTAAGCCAAGGATAAAGCATAGTGTAATTTTATACACTCGTATGCGGGAAAATTGCATGTTTAGGAGTGCACCATTCACACAATAGAACACCAATGTTGATCGATTCCAATCCATTTAAGGAAATTAACTTGAACTAAAGATCATCTTAGTTGATTTCTTTTATCGTCTGAACAATCTTCATAGCTAGTTATTAGTCTTTTAACAAAACTGCGATTCGGATCAAGATAATGACAACTAATCGGTGTTTAACCTCACATTTCCCTTAAAAACGACCTTGACCACCACACTAGACTACGATTGACCCGGTACACTACCGGTGAGATTCGAACCCTAGAAAGTCGACATCATATACCTTATCTTCTTTTACTTGATCTGGAATCCAGGTGGTTGTTCCACTTGCACTTCTTCTTCTAGAAGTCCATTTAGAAATGCACTCTTTACATCCATCTGATAGACTCTGAAGTCATTGTGAGCTGCAAAGCCTAGAAAAAATTTTGATTGCTTCCAATCTTGCTACTGGTACAAAGGTTTCATCATAATTGATGACGGTCAAATTGGTACCATTATTTACCAGCAATCTACCCCGGATTTGTGTTCTCAATGGGTATAATATGTATGAAATCATGGGTTAATTAGCTAAATGTCACTAAGCCACGTCCGGGGTGATGAAATTAGTATTATGTGTTTTAACCATGTATATTATGCGTTATTTGCTAGAAATTGAAGCTACTATGTGTCCTATGGTTTTATTGACAGATGTATGAGTGTTTGAAGCATCATTTGGGCTGAATATAAGAGTTAATCGATAAATAACTGAACGGAGCTGAAGGTTGAAGTGCTTCGAGCGAAGATTGGACCCGAGAATCTGATTGTTGATCTCGAAACGAAGTTTTCAATTCTTTAAAAAACGAATTGGGCTTGAAATTGTGCATAAAAGTTGTAGGCATGGAAACAAGGATTCCACCACACTTTGAATCACCCATATCGGAGTTGCATAGGTCAAGTTATGGTCCAAATACCGAAGCTGGGCCTAGGGTATTCCAAGTTAAGTCGGCAGCAGGAAAAGGACGAACATACCTTTGGTAACCCGGGAGGTACCGCCGACTTACCGAGGCCCAGAATCTTCCAGAAATGGGTTTCTTGTCCTCCAAGCATTGGGTTTACCCCTAAGTCGGTTTATACACCTATATAAAGCAATTAGCGCTGCGAATTTTGTATTCATCATCTATTCATCATCCATTTCATCTATTCTTCGTCTTTTTACTAGTTCTTCATCAACTAGATACAATGTAGTCTTTTGGAATAAAGTTTTCTTTTTTTCTTCTTCTTTTCTTCTTGTAAATAAGTCATGAGTCGTTCATTATTGAATTTTGCTTGGTTTACGATCTTCATGGATCGGTTCGAATCGCCGGAGGGAGAGAGAATTGAATAGTAGATCTGTTCTTCATCATGGGTAAGATCTATTCTAATGTCTTGTTTCTTTCTTAGATTCATGATTGTTCTTGTGTTAGATCTAGATTATGCTCGCATCTAATCATCTATGAGTAATTAAACGAACCTTAATCTTTATTCGATTCGTTAATATGAAACGCAGAATTATGGGTTGCGTTCTTCAGATCTGCGATGGTCTTTATCGCTAGATCTAAATACCTAGTAAATCCTAATTATGTGGTTCGGCATCAGCTACGTTGTTTGATAGGTTTAATTTACATGTTAGTAGCCTGATCAACTATTTGCATGTCATCGTAAATTAACATGAAGGACTGTTAGTGAAGTGTTAATTAGGACAATATCTTGATGGACCCTAGGAACATGTTGGTCAGTGTCGACAGCTTTCTAGGCGGGTTAGCGTTCAATATCGGCAATTCTAGTTCTTTATGCATATGGACTAGTACGGACTAATTAAGGAGGGTAGCTGGCGTATAGATTATCTATTGCCATTGTTGGAGTAGATAGGGTTAGGAATTGCACCCGTGGCTTAATTACAAATATGGATCAGATAAGGATTAAGGGGAGATTAGTTATTAATAGTTTGGTTAATGCCTTTTCCATACATGATTGATGATTGGTTTATTTGTATCTCTTTTATTTACTTGTCATTTATATTGGTCAATGACCACCCCTATGCGGTTGACCTATGAATTGTGGTTGTGTTTAGCATTATTAAATAATAGTCTATGTGGGATCGACCTTGACTCACCCTTGCTATACTACGATTGACCTAGTACTCTTGCTAGTACGTCGAGTGTATTAGTGAACTGCACCCGCGATCAAGTTTTTGGCGCCGTTGCCGGGGACTATTTATTTAATTGTTAGGCATAGCCATTAATTTATAGTTAACCTTTTTTGTTAGTTTTTTTTTCTTCTTTTCGATGATCGAATAAAAATGAGAAGGTTTTTTTTTCATCGCCATGTTCCTAAGGCTGTTGAGCAAAGGATGTGCCGGAGTTTTTCTTTACTTCACATGATTATTCGGTTATTATTTTGAATCTTTAGTATTTTTATTTTTATTTGGAGTCTTGTAATAGTTTTGTTGTGTTTAATAATAAAGTTCTTATTTATTGGCTTAAATTGTTTATTGCACTTCTTCTTTTTAGTTGTGCTATTTACTGCCATATGACATAACTATTTTGTTACTTATTCGCGTCTCGTGGTACTAATAGCCTTTGTGCAAGAATTGTTTGTATTAGTTGACCTAGTGCATATTAGTCCTTTGGAGAATACAACTTTGGTTCCTGTTCAGTGATATGATTTGCTTGAGATAGTAGCCGAGTTCTTCTATTTTCCAAAGCAAAGTGTTCTTCTTCTTCCTACTTCTTTTTGCTTTACTTTTTCACATTGGGGACAATATTGAGTTTTAAAATGGTGGGTAGGCACAACACTTAGTTTGAAAAACTGAGACACACATACACTTACTTTTGTGAATTTTGATTTTTTGAATTAAATGAAATAAAAACCTTAAATTGTTGAAACTGCTTAATTACATACTTAATTCATTAATGATGAATAAGGGGTTTGCCAACTATTTGAAGTAGTGGTTTATTAATCATCTATCTTGTTGTGGAATCGACCTTTTTAAGCACGTATAACTCCTTTTTTCAGTATAGTATAGATGACGCATTATTCATTTTAGTATGAAAGAATGAGCATGTGTTATGTTGCATGAAGTAGTGACTTATTAATAATTATTTTACTATTCCATTCAATTTTTGAGCACATAATCTGAGTGAAGTATTTGGATGAGATGAAGAGTTATCCTAGACCGGGAATCGATATTTGTCGGTGGATATACTTTAACCAATTGTTGTAGGATTATGATAGCAACTTGAATGCTAAAGAAGGTAAACCGGGACAAAACAGACTTGTGAGTGAGAGAGAAAAAATAGTGACGAATCTGCCCAAAAGAAAAAAAAGAATGAAAAAAGTAGTTATGCAATAAAGGCAGTGAGGGAAGAGAACTCGTGTAAAAAGGGCACGACCCTCGCATAAAAAGAAACAAACAAGGACCTAAGAGCAAGACTCGGTCCCCAAGTCCTCCCGGCCCAAGTAATGTTTCATGTTGTTTGCCTGAGTCTGAAGGCAAGATGAGCGAGTGTGCACATTGATAAGTAAGGATTGTGGGGTCTCTATAACTTCATTCTTTTCTTGAATGCACTATCACAAAAGATTTATCACACGACACATTGATGCATTGGTAGGTGATGATTAATGGGGAACTTATGAATTGTTGTATTGTTTGGAATAAAATTTAGTTTTGATGATGATTCATCTTATTCAAGAACATGTTTGTTTACACCCCATTGACAAAGCTGTAACGAGCCGAACCACCTGGCAGGGTTCGGCTCGGCTCGGTGTGTTCGAACCTTAGGCTCGGCTCGGCTCGAAATGGCCGAGCCTTATATTTCATTATTCGGCTCGGGTTCGGTCTGGTATTTGGGGAAAAAGCTCGGCTCGGTTCGGCTCGAACATGTCGAACTGTTCGAACATGTTCGGCTCGAATCGGGTTTTAAAAAATCGAAACATGTTCGGCTGGGTTTTAAAAAACATGTTCGGCTCGAACTGTATATGAATTTTTGATATCCGAGCCGAACAAGTTCGAACATGTTCGGCTCGACCACCGAATATCTAATTTGTAAGGTTCGGCTCGAAGTTCGAACCCACGAAACGAGCCCGAATCGAGCTTTTTCGAGCCGAATACTCCGGATCGAATCGAATACTTAGGTTCATTTACAGCCCTACCCATTGATGAAGTGCTGAAACTAGCAGTTATAGTGAAAGGCTAAAAGATGTCTAGAAAACTAAATGTATAAATTTTACTAGAGTCTAATAATTGTATAAGTTATACCAGACAAGCACTGTAATAGTTAGAAGTGTCGTAAAACTAAAAACTGGAAATCATCTAAGAAACTGGAAAGACAGTTATCTGAAACTGACTCAGACTACACCAAGAATAGACACTCACTCATAACTGAAGAAGGTAAGTTCGCTGAGAGACATAGACTCAGTTGAATTATCTAGAAGACAGAAGAACTTAGGGTTCAAACTCAGTTTATGAAGACCAAGTCGAGACTATAAAGTTAGACTTCAGGCAAGTTTGTGGTGACCTGAACTTTATGGATCTTGTATGAAGACCTAAGAATCATAAGGAAAATGAAATCTTAGATGATATATGCTTATGGTGTACTTTGGTTAAGTCAATTATAATCATATGAAGAATTGGAGTACTGATATTTGAAGAAGAGTAAAATCTCAGTTAATGCTCCAAGTCAGTCAAGAAACTGACAACTGACGAACTCAGTATAAAACGATCAGGAAACTCAGTTTTATAAGTCAGTCATCCAACCAACTGATAGTACAGTCGAACGTTGTAAGGGAAGCAATTCTATTGGATGAAATACTAACAAGTCAGAACGGTCACAATATATAGCCATTACAAGATCGGCAATGTTACAATTCAAATTCAAGCGAAATGAACATCGGACCTCACACTATAAATAGAGGGCCTTGCACATATGATCAACATCAAGAATAAACAAGATTACAAGCATTTTTTTGTGCAAGAGTCTAGTTCATTCGATTTATCGTCTATATCTACGCTAACAAGATCAATAGAGAATTTCTTCAAGTGTTCAAGCTACACAGAATTTATTCAAAATCTGACACTTTGAAGAACCACAAACAAGAATCAATTTTTAATGATTCTCAACCCAAATTTGATTCTTAATCAAAGGTTCAGACTGTGAAGCAATCCGGTGAAGGATTAGCCAAGGACAGATTGTATCGCTGATGGGTAGATCGTGTTTTTGTGGTAGTGGTGAAGAGGCATACGTAACCCCTCAAGGACCAGTGGCTCAAGCATTTGAAGAGCAGCAAGCCAACCTGTTCTTTAACTGTTTAGATAGTGAAGCTAGGATTAGCCAAGGACTATTGTTTAGGACTCTTTGTAAGAGCTCACCTCAAGAAGTTCTAGTGGAATTTTCCTCCTACACCACATGGGAAGAGAGGATTGACAGGATTACACCACCTGAAACCTCTATAACTCTTGTTTCATTTACTTTACGCATTTAAATTCTACTTACAACATTTATTATTGTTTACACAAAGATATCAAGAACTCGATTGTTGCACTGAATCACAGCTCACAAACTGACATTCATCAGAATTCAGTTTAGCACACTCAGCATTCACAGAGAATAACAAGATCAAGAAAATGGCTAAAAATTATATCCGCTGCCGGTTGACTCAGGTTGTTATTAGTCTGTTTGACTTAGACCACTCGATCGACAACCGCTGGGTTTTTAATCGAACCTAAATCGCTTAAATCCAGTTCCACCCCCTCTCTAAACTTTTGTTAGCCTTTCCAATGGACCAACAATTGGTATCAGAGAAGAGTTTTCTTTTCTAACTAAGACTCATTTTCTCTATTCCTCCTCTAGTTGTTCTTATAGAAAAGCTCAGTTTTCAGTCTTTTTATAATCAGCTTTCACTCACTCACAATGGATAACAATCAGTATGCCAGACAAATGCTTATTTGCAACATGGATAGATTTGATGAATACAAACGTTGTATGCAGGCTTTTCTAGCAGCCACTCATGACGAGATGATGGACGTACCCACTGATGGACCAATCCCGATTACTTACATGCAGACTGTTGATGGAAATCAAGTTCAAGTTCCAAAGCCCAAGGCTGAATGGACTAGTGATGATCACAAGCGAAACAATCTCAACAACGTTGCTATGGATTATATCCTAAGAACTCTTGATAGCAACATGTACATGAAGGTGAAAGATTGCACTACTGCTAAGTGGATGTGGGAAAAACTTCAGTTAGTATGTGAAGGTACCGACTCAATCAAGGAGAATAAGATCTTAGTTGCAAAGCAGAAGTTTGAGAATTTCAAGATGAAATCCAGAGAGACCATTTACCAAATAGAGACAAGATTCATCGCAATCATGGATGAACTAGACCTACTCAAGATTGAACATACAAAGAAAGTAATCAATACAAGAATCTTGAAGGCCTTGCCCATGTGTTGGACGATGAAGGTCACTGCTATGGAAGAATCTAGAAGACTTGACATAGAGGATTCCTTCAAAAATCTTCTCAGGTCGAAAAGCTTATGAATTCAGTGAAGATTTTACAAGCACAGCTGCAATAATCAAAGCTCTGGAAGAACCTAAAAACCGGAGCACTTGCATCAACATCAAATGATACTCAAGAAACATCCACAAATAATCTTCAACAATTGGATGAAATGGAAGAACAAATGGCACATATGATGAGCAGAATCAGAAGGATGAAGAATGTTCATCCAGTAACTCAAAAATACATCAAGAAGACTCCTGAGAAAAGGAAAGATGATGAATATCTTTGCTCCAACTTTAAGAAGCCTGGTCACTACAAAGCTGAATGTCCAGAACTGACCAAGAAGACTCAGCAACGAAGAACTGGAAGAAGAGCATTGCTAGCTGGAGATGAATCTGACTACGAAGCTGGTACAAAAAGGTTATCTGATGATACAGCTTTAATGGCTCACATGGAAGATTTCAATGAGGTATGTGAATGAAATTTCAAATACAGCTCAGCTCAGATTTCCATGCAAAATGCATGTTCTTCAACAGCCAATTCCAATCCAAAGAACTCAGAATTAGAAGAAACTCTTGATGAGTTGATGAGTCAGCTTGTCACCATACAGGCTAGTTATGAATCAATCAAAGCTGAGAAAGAAGTTCTAATTCTAGAAGTCAAAAGATTGAAAGATGAGTTGAACACGTTAAAACTAAGCATAACTGATAAGGGAATGAATCAGTATCAGCCTACTGCATCAGCAGCAGCAGCTGAATCTTTTGCTCAATCTAGTTCAACCACTGGATTCAAATCAGGCAAGCCATACAGAGATAGAACTGGCTTAGGATTTGATACTCAGCAAACTTCAAAAGCAGGAACGAGTAAGGTAACTGAACTTAACACAAAAACTGGTGTTAAGTTCGTAGCTGAACAAAGTCCTCAAACTGATATGTATGCTAAACCAGTGAAACTAGTTCTACGTGAATTAAATCAGTCTCAACATCAATTTTCAAATAAGTCAGCTGCAAACAATAAAGTCAATCAAAAAGGTAAAACAACTGCACATCATGAAAATCAAAAAAGTAGATCAACTGCTGAATCTACTAAAGCTAATCAGGCTAAGAACTAGAAAAACTTTAGTCAAAGTAAATCCAAGAAAATCAAATATTCAAAGATTCACAAAGTCAGGGGGAAAGGCAGATTATTTCCAACTGATGATGACTGGAATTTTTATGAATCTACTATTAAAACTGAAAGAAACAATCATTTCTGACAAAAACTTATTACAAGTTTCAGTCTATAGGTCAGCAGAGGGATCATTTCAGTCCTCAGCAAAAACCTCAGTATCAAGGTCAGCACAGACCTCAGTACAAAAGAAATGATGGTTATCACTCAAGTTTCAATAATAGAAAGCATCATGGAAATCAGTTTCAGCCAAAAGACCTGAGAGATCCTATAAATAAGACACAGTCCAAAGCATAGATACTATGAGAGTGTGGCTTACATATATGAAAACAAGTGCAACAATATCTGAAGAATAACTAAAGGATATATTCCCAAGGTTGTACTGACAACTGACCCCCATGGATCCAAACAGAGTTGGGTACCTAAAAATGTTTAATTTATTTTGCAGGATATTTGGTACTTTGACAGTGGATGCTCAAGGCACATGACAAAGATCAAGGACTGTCTAAGTAATTTTATTGCAAAAGACGGACCAAAAGTCAATTTTGGAAGTAAAGACAAACCTGGATATACCAAGGGTTATGGTACTTTGATCGAAAATGGACTAACAATCAAGAATGTATCTTATGTACAAGGATTACATTACAATCTACTCAAAGACCAATCAATTACGTGATATGGGATACAGAGTCACGCTTTGACAAAGATTACTTGCATTGTCGCCGGTGAAACGCATTTCAAGTTGTTCTAGCCGAGAAGAAAAGAGAATATGTATGTTGTAGATTGGACTACAACTGTCGCAGAAACTTGTTCACTTGTGCATACCAAATCAGAAGTCAGTTGGTTATGGCACAAGAAACTGAGTCATCTTAACTTCGATGACATCAACACACTTGTCAAGAAACGGTTGGTAATTGGACTACCTGAGATTACCTACAAGAAGGATAGCTTGTGTGACGCCTGTCAAAAAGGAAAACAAGTGAAAGCTAGTTTTAAGACTAAATCTCAGCATTCAATAGCAAGAATCCTGGAACTACTACATATGGATTTATTTGGACCTATCACACTAATCAGTATCAGTGGAAAGAAGTACACATTGGTGGTAGTAGATGATTATTCAATACACTTGGGTTATTTTCTTAACTAAGAAATGTGAAACCAAGCAAAGGCTTACAGAACTCCTCAAGAAACTTCAAAATCAGAAGAGTGTATCAGTTGTCAAGATATGATCAGATAAAGGAACTGAATTCCTCAATAATGTGATTATCGAATACTGTGAAGAAAATGGTGTTTTACATCAACTTTTAGCCACAACAACGCCTCAACAAAATGGTGTAGCTGAAAGAAGAAATAGAACACTCCAAGAAGCAGGAAGGACTATGATCTGTGAAGCAAAATTGCCTGAAAGATATTGGGCAGAAGCAATCAACACAGCTTCGTACACACAGAACAGAGCTCTCATGAATAAGATCCATGAGAAGACACCTTATAAAATTTGGAATGGATGAAAACCAAATGTTTCATACTTTCATGCTTTTGGGAGCAAGTGTTTCATAAACAATAATGGAAAAGATCAACTTCATGTTTTTCAGCCCAAAGCTGATGAAGGAATATTTTTGGGATATTTAAGTATTAGCAAAGCATTCAGAGTACTGAACAAAATGACACTCAATCATGAAGAATCAATACACGTAGTATTTGATGAACCAAACTTTCCTGGTGAAGAAACTGAAATCGGACTGAGAAAGCAGCTTCTCACCCTCGCCATCGGTTTTACTAATCGGTTTATCCGACATTGGAAGAATAAGGATCTCAGAATCATCAGATCAAGATCAACCTCAGTTTACCACAACTGAACCACCTACAGTTGAACAACATGATTCTGACCCGGTTCAAGATTATCAAGATGAAGAAAATCAAGAACAAATTCCTGAAGAACCAGTTCAACAGAATATAGATCCCTTGATGCAACCCCCAGTACAACAATGGATGAGGAATCATCCTGAAGAACAGGTGATTGGTGATACTCAAGATGTTGTTCGAACAAGACATCAACTAGATGCAATGATTGCATGTTTCCTATCTCAATCTGAACCCAAAGAGATAGAAGAAGCTTTAAAAGATCCAGATTGGATTTTAGCTATGCAAGAAGAACTGAATGAGTTTGAAAGAAATCAAGTATGGGAGTTGGTAGACAAACCAGATCATGTTAACATCATTGTCACTAAATGGGTTTATAGAAACAAACTTGATGAAGATGGGAAGATCATCAGAAACAAAGCTAGGCTTGTAGCCAAAGGATATTCTCAAGCTGAAGGCATAGATTTTGATGAAACTTATGCACCAGTCGCAAGACGAGAAGCAATCAGACTATTTCTTGCCTTTGTAGCTCACAAGAAATTCAAAGTGTACCAGATGGATGTCAAAAGTGCATTTTGAATGGAAATCTAGAAGAAGAAGTCTATGTTCAACAACCACTTGGATTTGAAATTAAAGATCAAGCTGATAAAGTCTTTAGACTAAGAAAAGCTCTATATGGACTAAAGCAAGCACCAAAAGCTTGGTATGAAACTCTATCTTAGTTTCTAGTGGATAATGGATTTATCAAAGGAACTATCGACAAGACTTTATTCAGCATGAAAGTTGAAGAAAGTTCTCTCCTTGTTCAGATCTATGTTGATGATATTATCTTTGGATCTGAAAATGAGCAACTCTGTGAGAAATTTGCAAGTTTAATGAAGAGCAAGTTTCAAATGAGTATGATGGGATAATTGAATTATTTTCTTAACAAGTTAAACAATTGGATAATGGGATATTCATTCACCAAACTAAGTATACAAGAGAATTGATCAAGAAGTTTGGAATGGAGAAATTAGCTGGCATTTCAACACCAATTGGAACTAACATCAGATTGGATGAAGACAAAAATGGCAAGGATGTGGATCAAACTCTCTACAAAAGAATGATTGGAAGTCTACTTTATCTCACAGCTAGTAGACTGACATATCCTTTGTTGTTGGTGTTTGTGCTAGATTTCAAACAAGACCTAAAAAGAGCCATCTCACAGTTGTAAAAGGAACCTTGAAGTATTTGAAAGATACAAAAGGAGTTGCGATATTGTATTCAAGAGAAGGAGAATTCAAACTGATATCCTACTCAGACTCTGACTACGCTGGATGCAAAGTGGATAGAAAAATTACTTCAGGCATATGTCAGTTATTAGGAAATAGACTTGTGTCATGGTTCAGCAAGAAGCAAAACTCAATCTCTACTTCAACAGCTGAAGCTGAATATATCGTAGCTGGAAGTTGTTGTGCTCAAGTTTTATGGATTAGAAACAACTGAGAGATTATGGGATAGAAGAAGGAATGATTCCTATAATGTGTGATAATACAAGTTCAATTGCAATAACTGACAACCCAGTTTTGCACTCAAGGACGAAACACATTGATGTGAGACATCACTTTATAAGGGATCATGTGGAAAAGAAGGACATAACAGTTCTCTATGTTCCAACTGAATATCAGTTAGCAGACATATTTACCAAACCACTGGACAAAGAAAGTTTTGCTAAACAGAGAACTGAATTGGGTATTACAAAAGTCAGTTAAGTCAGTTCAAGCTTAGAGATTCGTCAAGGGGATTGATCTTTTTCATGCTGGGTGCGCTCACATGACAGATCAGTGATTGACATCAACAATCTCAAACTGACAACTGAGTTGAAGAATTGACGGAACATAAGTTTTGTAAAACTGATTTCAGCTTCAGTTTTACTCAGTCAAACAAGTCAATGGAGAAATGGATAAAACCGACAACAGTTACAACGCATTTAATTACCGCCGTTTTCTGTCAGAATTCGTAGCGTGTATACCCCCATTATGTCAGATAGTACACTTCGGTTACACAAACCATGATGGAATTTGAAAAGATTGTACAAATCTATCAGAAGATCGTGGATCTTTTCAACTACCCACCCCTTTATATACAACCATTCTTTCACTCCTTGTTTATCAAAATGAAAATTCAAACTTTCTCGTCCCTAAATCAGCCAGATATATTATTTTTATTTTAAAAAATGGCCGCTACAAAGAAAACCCAAGAAGAATGGTTAATCACCGCCCCTGATACATTCACACTTCAAGAATTCGAAGAAATATGTGGTAATACCCTTCTCTCCAGTCATATATCTGAAAATATAAGAAGATTACCAGGCCTACGGAATCTTTTTGAAGCAAAATTGCAGCAAGAAATGGATTTGGAATGTCTATTGCAATTTTGGGAGAATATGAAGATGCTAAAGAACTCTCTCCTTACAAGAGTTCGTGGACAAAAGAGTTTTGTCAATGAAGATATCATCAGATAGCTTTTTGGCTTCAAAGATCCTCTGGTGAAATCTGTTGATCTAGGCTGCCTACCACTTCAACGCAGTGATTTCCTTAAACAAATTTCAGCTTCAAAGGAACCAGCAACAGTCGATACACACATTCAGTATCTCAAAACTGAATTTGCCCTTCTCAGCAGATGGATCAGCAGACATGCTATTGGACAGCACAAAGGGCTAAGTAAATTAACTGAAGATGGTATCTACCTAATGAATGTCATCTGGGATGGATTTGAATTCAACTGGGCTGGATATATCTTCAATCAGATCAAGCAGCAACACTTGGCCAAACTAGCAAGTGTCAGCAGAGCCCAAGCTGAAGGAATACAAATTGAAGGCATATTTTGACTGAAGAAATCACTTAGCTTAGTGATTCAGTTTTATTTGGAAAGAATCAGTAGTGGGAAGAAGAATGCACAAGATGCCACTACAAAAGTTGCACCAGTTGCAAGTTCAACAAAAAGATCTTCCCAACCTGAAACTAAAAGGCAAACTGTGTCCCAGCAAATTTCTCAGCAAAAAGGAATTATGAGGAAAGCTGAGACACAAGGAGAAAAATCAGTTGTACGTTGTTTGTACCCAGACAATTCAAATCAGCTAGCATCAACTGAGGGGAATAACCACTGACAACTGACAGCAGCAAGCTGAAAGCTTTAGTTCATGGAATTGTTTCTCAACTTCAACAGAGAATATCTGAGAAACAAGTTTCCATTATGCACATTGAGCAACAGAAACATGAATCTCAGCAACCAAAAGAGTATCTCTTTGATGCTGAGAGAATCATCAAACTGATCAAGATGAAGCTCAAGACTGAAGATTCTCGAGAAGCTACTCTACCTAATGAAGAAAAACTATTGTTGGAGAAACTGGAAATACCAAGTCTATACGCATTATTTCCTATGGAAGAATTTCTCAACAATTGCTTTAACAGATTTCAAGAGATAGCCAAGAGAACTGAATCAACCACATCATCCACACCGAAGGAAATTTCAAAGAAGAAAGATGATGATAAGGATGATGATTCATAGAAAGAAGTTCAAAAGGACACAGTTTTGCAGTCAAGCACTCAGCTTGAACAACCAGCGCAAACTGATACTAAGGAAGAAGGATTTCCAGTTGAAACTAAGACAACTGATAATAAAGAAAAAGGAGCTAGAGATGATGTTAGTCATCAACTGATGTTAATTGAAGATGCCAATCAGTCTCGAATCCAAGAAACAGAGGAAGAAGACCCATTTGAGAAGCTTTCTACAGAAGAATTGAGCAAAGTACAAGAAGGCTTGAAGATTATGCTCAACCAAAAGGATGCTATAAGTGGTCTTCTATCACATGTTTCCAGTTATTTGGATTACAGGAAGAAAACTGATGTCTCAACTCATACTAAGTTGGACATTATCAAGAAATCCACTTCAGATTTAGTTTTGGAGATTCTCAATCTAAAAGAAAAACTTGAACAAGAAACCTTGATAGATCGAGAAACTCATGCTCAAGCTGAATGGCACCTCAACCAATGGATTTATGTGCTAGAAACTCAACTCAGAGATGTCCTCACCTCTCAGAAAGAGATGTCCACAAACCAGAAGGCAACACATCAACTAATCAATGAGTTGTATGATGCCAAAGAGGGGGAAGTGGAGGAAGAAAAGCTGATGTTATGTGAAGAAAAACTGAAGATTGAAACTGAGTTGAAAGAACTGAAGAAAGCAAAATCATCAACAGATTCCAACATGAGACAAATTGAAGAACTAACTGATGAGCAGCTCATACTCAAATATAGTCAACCTGGTGACAGAAGAGCTACTCTCACTGAAGATCTTTGGATGAAGTTTGTTGATGACTACAGTCATGTCAAAGCTAAGTACAGATACAAGAATTATGAAGAATCACTCAACTACTTTTTGTGTGATGTTTATAGTAAACAAAAATTGGCAAACCACAAGAAGATCAAAAGGATTGAAGAAAAACTGAATATCAGAGACAAAACTGAACATATGAAAACATATGTCAATGAGTTTGAAACTTATTACAAAGATGAAAGTCATTTTCCAAAGTTAGCTGTGTGGAGAAAATGGAAGCTAACAAGCCAAGTGGACTACCGCAAGACTTTCAGTAATGATGACACAAAGATTGAAAGAGAATATCGCCTTCAAGACAAAAGAAGGAAGTATGTCTTAGCTAAACAGAAAGCTGTTTAAGTTTCATTTCAGTTTTTATAAAATGTGTAACTCGATCCAGTGTTTGCAAAATCTTAATGAAATCCAGTTTCCAATTTTACCTTGTTTTGTATTGTTTTTATCTTTAAGCTTTTCTTTTAAGGAGGGTTTTGGCATCATCAAAATGGGGGAAATTGTTGGGAATAAAATTTAGTTTTGATGATGATTCATCTTATTCAAGAACATGTTTGTTTACACCCCATTGATGAAGTGCTGAAACTAGCTGTTATAGTGAAAGGCTAAAAAATGTCTAGAACTGAATGTATAAGTTTTACTTGAATCTCATAATTGTATAGATTATATCAGACAAGCACTGTAATAGTTAGAAGTGTCATAAAACTGAAAACTGGAAATTATCTAAGAAACTGGAAAGACAATTATCTGAACCTGACTCAGACAACACCAAGAAATGACGCTCACTCAGAACTGAAGAAGGTAAGTTCGCTGAGGGACACAGACTCAGTTGACTAATCTAGAAGACAGAAGAACTGGGGGTTCAAACTCAGTTTATGAAGACCAAGTCGAGACTATAAAGTTAAACTTCAGCCAAGTTTTTGGTGACCTGAACTGACTTTATGGATCTTGTATGAAGACCTAAGAATCATAAGGACAAGGAACTCTTAGATGATATATTCTTATGGTGTACATGGGTTAAGTCAATTATAATCAGATGAAGAATTGGAGTACTGATATTTGAAGAAGAGTAAAATCTCAGTTAATGCTCGAAGTCGGTCAAGAAGCTGACAACTGATGAACTCTGTATAAAAATGAACAGGAAACTCAGTTTTATAAGTCAGTCATCCAACCAACTGATAGTACAGTCAAACGTTGTAAGGGAAGCAATTCTATTGGATGAAAGACATGTCAGAACGGTCACAAAATATAGCCGTTACAAGATAGACGTTACATTTCAAATTCAAGGGAAATGAACGTTGGAACTCACACTATAAATAGAGGAACTTGCACCAAGGATCAACACCAAATAAACAAGATTACAAGCATTTTTTTGTGCAAGAGTCTAGTTCATTCGATTTATCGTCTATATCGGCGCTAACAAGATCAATCAAGAATTTCTTCAAGTGTTCAAGATACAAAGAATTTATTCAGAATCTGACACTTTGAAGACCCACAAACGAGAATCAATCAACCCAACTTTGATTCTTAATCAAAGGTTCAGACTGTGAAGCAATCCGGTGAAGGATTAGCCAAGGACAGTTGTATCAGCAGTCGGGTAGACTGTGTTTGTGGTGGTAGCTGGTGAAGAAGCATACCTAACCCTTCAAGGACCAGTGGCTCAAGCATTTGAAGAGCAGCAATCCAACCTATTCTTTAACTGTTTAGATAGTGAAGCTTGGATTAGCCAAGGACTATTGTTTAGGACTTTTTGTAACAGCTCACCTCAAGAAGTTCTAGTGGAATTTTCCTCCTACACCACAGGGGAAGAGAGGATTGACAGGATTACACCACCTAGAACCTGTATAACTCTTGTTCTATTTACTTTACGCATTTACATTCTATTTACAACATTTATTATTCTTTACACAGCATACTGAAGAACTGATTATTGCACTGAATCACAGCTCACAAACTGACATTCATCAGAATTCAATTTAGGACACTCAGCATTCACAGAGAATAAGAAGATCAAGAAAAATGCTAAAAATTATATCCATTGCCGGTTGACTCAGTTTGACTTAGACTCAGCTCAGTCAGCTTAACTTCGCATAAGTTTTTAATTGAACCTAAATCGCTTAAATCCAGTTTTTGGGGACAAGTTTATTCACCCCCCTCTAAACTTGTGTTAGCCTTTCCAAGGGGCGAACATGTATGATACATGTTTTGCCTGAAATCCTTATTGATATAATGTGATTCTGTCTGCGTCACTGTTGTTTGAGAGTTATTGC
Source organism: Gentiana macrophylla (assembly GCA_026214975.1). Classification (NCBI taxonomy): domain Eukaryota; kingdom Viridiplantae; phylum Streptophyta; class Magnoliopsida; order Gentianales; family Gentianaceae; genus Gentiana; species Gentiana macrophylla. Next base: position 65,026,110 of record CM047807.1, read on the forward strand.
ACACACACGTCGGTTCTACTATGAGATAGGGCTCAATGGATTACTGATGGATATGTGTTGACCCTCATCTTATTTATCATTCTTGAATGAGTCTGTTCTTAATTAGTTTGTAATTGTTTATGGGGTTTGTTTGATTTGATTTTTGCTCGGGGCGATCAAAAGCAAAGTGGGGGGTAGTTGATGACGGTCAAATTGGTACAATTATTTACCATCAATCTACCCCAGATTTGTGTTCTCAATGGGTATAATATGTATGAAATCATGGGTTAATTATCTAAATGTCACTAAGCCATGTCCGGGGTGACGAAATTGGTATTATACTTATTAACCGTGTATTTTATGCGTTATTTGATAGAAATAGAAGCTACAATGTGTGCTATGGTTTTATTGATAGATGGATGAGTGTTTGAAGCATCATTTGGGCTTACTATAAGAGTTATAAGCTAAAGAACTGAACGGAGCTGAAGGTTGAAGTGTTTCGAGCAAAGATTGGACCCGAGAATCTGATTGGTGATCTTGAAACGCAGTTTCAGAATCTTTACAAGATGGATTGGGCTTGGACTTCTGCATGAAAGTTGTAGGTCCAGAAACAAGGATTCCACCACACTTTGAATCAGCCAAATCGGAGTTGCATAGGCCAACTTATGGTCCAAATACCGAAGCTGGGCCTAGGGTATTCCAAGTTAAGTCGGCAGCAGGAAAAAGACGAACATACCCTCGGTAACCCGGGAGTTACCACCGACTTACCGATGCCCAGAATCTTCCAGAAACGTATTTTGTTGTCCTCCAAGCATTGGGTTTACCGCTAAGTCGGTTTATACACCTATATAAAGCCATTATAGCTGCGAATTTTGTATTCATCATCTATTCATGATCCATTCCATCTATTCTTCATCTTTTTACTAGTTATTCATCGACTAGATACAATGTAGTCTTTTGGGAATAAAATTTTCTTTTCTTTTCATATTGAAAATAAGTCATTAGTCTTTCATTATTAAATCGTGCTTGGTTTACGATGTTCATAGATCGATTCGAATCGCCAGATTGGTAGAGAATTGAAGGTATATATCATGTAACGCCTTGAAAATCATGGGCTGGAGTGCGCTACTTGGGGCATAATGGACCTGGTAACTACTTAGACCGTCGTCCTCGCTTGGTCTAAAATGGTTAACCCATGTTATCAAATCCATTATTCCCTCACTCTTAAATACTAATCCCAATTCCCACAAGCTAGCAATGTGGGATTTTGGGTCGTGACATTCTTCCCCTTTAAAGGATCAAGCGTCTCGCCAGATCCTACCAAAGGTATCTAGAGGTGGCCCCCACCAACTCTAAGGGTGTGGCACTTAGATCCGTCTGGTAGTCGGCTCTGATACCAACTGTAACGCCCCAGAAACTGCGGGCCTGGGTGCGCTACTTGGGGCATAATGGACCTGGTAACTACTTAGACCGTCGTCCTCGCTTGGTCTAAAATGGTTAACCCAAGTTATCAAATCCATTATTCCCTCACTCTTAAATACTAATCCCAATTCCCACAAGCTAGCAATGTGGGATTTTGGGTCGTGACAATATCTGTTCTTCGTCAAGGGTAAGATTTATTCCAAAGATTTATTTCTTTCTTAGACTCATGATTGTTCTTGTGTTAGATCTAGATTATGCTAGCATCTAATCATCTATGAATTAATTAAACAAACCTTAATCTTTATTCGATTCATTAATATGAAACGCAGAATTATGGGTTGCATTCTTCAGATCCGCGACGGTCTTTATCACTAGATCTGAATACCTAGTAAATCCTAATTATGTGGTTTGGCGTCAGCTACGTTGATCGATAGGTTTAATTTACATGTTAGTAGCCTGATCAACTATTTGCATGTCATCATAAATTAACATGAAGGACTGTTAGTGAAGTGTTAATTAGGACAATATCTTGATGGACCCTAGAACGTCTTTGGTCAATGTCGGCATACCGCTAGGGCAAAGTTAAGCGGTATGAGTTGCGCTCGATATTGGCAGTTCTTTATGCGTATGGGCTATTACAGACCAATTAAGGAGGGTAGCTGGCATATAGATTATCTACTGCTATTGTCGGAGTGGATAGGGTTAGGAATTGCACCCGTAGCTTAATTACAAATATGTATCAGATAAGGATTAATGGGAGATTAGTTATGAATATTTTGGTTAATGCCTTTTCGATACATGATTGATGATTGGTTTATTTGCATCATCTATTGTTTTGGGTTCCATCTGTGACAGAAAACAAGTTAGCATGCTTTCCAGTTGTCTTATGGTTCTAACACATGTATGAACATCTCTGTAGAATTGTTCTTCTGGATGATCTCTGAGCCAATTCAAGTCTGGTTGAAGTTGTGCTTGTTTTTGTGCTTCTTCTGTTCCTGCTTGTGCATCAACTTCTTGAGTTTGTGTTGGTGGCTCTAATGTTGTAGCAGTTGGCATCTCATCTTGATTGTCAAAAGAGTGATTCAGAATTGTAGCTGGTACTATTGTATTCACGTAGACTTTTCTTTGTACAGCATGTTCTTCAGATGTGTGTAAATCTTTACTACTAGTGTTAGTTTCATCAAACACTACATGAATTGATTCTTCAATCACTAAAGCTCTTTTGTTTAGAACTCTAAAAGCTTTGTTGGTATCTGAATATCCCATGAATATTGCTTTATCAGCTTTTTCATCAAAAGTATGTAGCTGATTCATGTTCAAAACAAAACATTGAGATCCAAAGATGTGCAAATGAGATATGTTAGGTTTTCTTCCATTCCATATTTCATAGGGTGTTTTCCCCTACTGTTTGTCGATGATGGATCTGTTTTGTGCATAACATGCTGTGTTTGCTGCTTCTGCCCAAAATCTCTTTGGTAAGCTTGCTTCTGCTATCATGGTTCTGACAGCTTTATTGAGTGTTCTATTTCTTCTTTCTCCTACTCCATTTGTTGTGGTGTTCCTGCTGCTGATAGTTGATGTAGTACACCATTTTCTTCACACTAAGTTCTGATTACTTCATTCAGGAATTTTGTGCCTTTGTCTGATCTTATCTTGATGATCTTCAACTCATTTTCATTTTGAATTCTTCTTAATAAGTCTGGTAGTTTCTTGAGTGTTTCTCTTTTCTTGTTCATGAAAATTGTCCAGGTGAACTTTGAGAAGTCATCAACCACTATTAAAGTGTGTCCAGGTTCATCTAGAAGTAGTTTAAATATTTATCTTATATTTTATATTTATCTATTATACACTTGGCGGCTAAGTTACCTAAGCCTATATATTTATACTCTCCACATTCACTTGAATCAATGAAAAGTAATACACTTCAAATCCTTTTATGGAATCAAAGCCAGTCAATTTTCCTCTCCCCGTGTTACGCCAATGGTCCTAAACCCTACCCACTTCTGTTCTTGATCTCTTCTCGTTAAAACAAAAAAAAAACTAACAACATTGTCTTCTTTCCCCAACCTCAAAGCTCCGGCAATCCCCTCTTCTTTGACTTTCAATCTGATCCGCGTTCTCCATACACACAAAAAAAAACCGTACAGCAGTTCTGTCGTCTTCTTTCTCGTGACCTACTCTGGACAATATCGTGGTGATATGAATATCTCTTGCCAAAAATTCTTTCAAGTCGTCCATGTTGCTCCCTCCTGCCCTTACCGCTATGACCGTTCTCAGCCACCACCCCATTGGAAAACGCCACAGGCATGCGTCACTTCTCACTCCCCTCAACCCGGATCTGATTGGATTGCGGATACTAGTGCCACTCATCATCTCACTCAGGACCTTCGTACTCTCACCCTCTCATATGCACCTTATACCCGGACGCAACAAAGTGCATGTATGTGACGGTATAGGTTTACCTATTACTCATTACGGCTCTTCTTCTGTACATTCACCGTCCCAGTCTTTTTATTTCTCTAATATTCTTGTTACCCCTTCTATCACAAGAAATCTCCTATCTGTGCACAAATTTGCCACTGATAATTCTGTGTACTTTGAATTTCTTGGATCTTACTTCCTTGTAAAAGATTACTCCAGCCAAATTCATCTCAGGGGATTTGTCAAACCCTCCACCGACCTTCTACCCCTCCCCAAGCTTTTGCCTCGAATCTCACCTCCACTACCACGTGGCATCAGCTTCTTGGTCATTGCTCTTACTCCGTACTCCGTCAAGCCTTAACAAGTTTCTCCACCCTTACTCCTACAAAAGCACCTCATGTTGTATGTGCCCCGTGTCAGCTAGCCAAAGTCACCGTCAAATTATTGAAGTCGGTCTTTCTCTTATTGCTCAATCCAACCTTCCGCTCCCCTATTGGTGAGGATGCCTTTATCACTGCAACTTATATCATCAATCATCTTCCCACCAAAGTCCTCCATGATAAGTCCCTTTTTGAGATGGACAATAATCGCTCCCCTAAATATACATTCCTTCGAGTCTTTGGCTGTGTGTGTGCCATATCTCCGTCCTTACAATAATCATAAGACTGACTTTCGCTCCAAAACTTGCAACTTTCTTGGCTATAGTCCTTCACACCACGGTTATCAATGTCTTGACCTTGCCTCTGGACGTATCTATATTGCTCACCACGTTGTTTTCGATGAATCTGTCTTTCCCTATACACATTCTCCTTCCAAACCTACGCTTGAAAATCTCATTGTCCCGCTTCCTGTCTTCATGCCAGCACCCTCACAAAATCCGCCTTCCATGCCGACTCCTTCCAAACTGGCCCTACCCGCTGCGGCTCTCGAGCCCTCCCCACCCACCTCTCATGCATCTACTTTGGCCTCTGCCTCTCCAGCCACGTCTCCTAACCAACCTCCTCCCACTCATACCACGGTCACTCGAACAAAAACCAAATCTCTGAAACCTCTCTCCCGGCTCGACTTTATCCGTTATCCACTTCCTAAAGTCCTTGTTACCTCTACTGACTCCCTGGACCCTACTTCTTATACCGAAGCCTCCAAACACCCGAATTGGCGTAATGCTATGAGAGAGGAAATTGACGCATTGTTGCGGAACCAAACCTGGGAACTTGTGCCTCCGCATCCTCGAATGAATATTTTTGGGAATAAATGAGTTTATCGCACTAAACATCATGCAATGGCCGTTTTGAGTGTCATAAGGCTCGCCTTATGGCCAAGGTTTTTAATCAGACCGCAGGGGTTGATTTCACTGACACATTTAGTCCGGTCGTTAAACCGGTCACTATCAGTCTTCTTCTGTCTCTTGCCGTTTTGCCAGGTTGGTCACTTCGCCAGGTGGACATTCAGAATGCTTTCCTCCATGGGCGTTTATCTGAGCCCATTTATAAGCAACAGCCACATGGATTTGTTCACCCTGATTATCTTGACTATGTTTTCCTTCTTCACCGCAACCTTTATGGCCTTCGTCAGGCTCCACGTGCTTGGTTCTCTCGATTTATTGATGTTTTGACTCAGTTTGGCTTTGTTGGCTCCAAAGCCGATACCTCCTTATATATTTACTTTCATGATGGTGATCGCGTTTATATTCTGATTTATGTTGACGATATTATTATTACTGGCTCATCGTCTTCTGTTGTTGAGCAGGTTATCTCTTATCTTGGTTGGCAGTTTCCGGTTAAGAACCTTGGTTCTCTGTCCTATTTTATTGGCATTGAGGTGCTTCCTACCTCTGATGGGCAATTTCTCACTCAGCGCAAGTATATTTTTCAGCTTCTGCAGCGTGCCTCTATGGACAAGGCCAAGCCTTGTCAGACACCTATGTTGGACTCTACCCGACTCACACTTGACGATGGCCCTCCCTGCGCCGATCCGTCGTTTTACCGCACTATTGTTGGCGGTCTACAATATCACAGTTTCACTCGGCTTGATAATGCCTTTGCGGTCCACAAGGTTAGTAAGTATATGCATTCGCCTACCAAATCTCACTGGGTTGCAGTTAAACGTATTCTTCGGTATCTTAAGCATACTATCTCCGATGGTCTCTTCTTCTCCCGCCGGTCCCCTATTTCACTCATGGCTTATTCGAACTCTGATTAGGCCGCTGATTATGATAATCGCCATTCTGTTGGGGCATATTGTGTCTTCCTTGGTGATAATCTCATTAGTTGGCGTAGTAAGCAACACTTGATGGTTTCCAAAAGTAGCACTGAGGCCGAGTATAAGTTTCTTTCCAACACCCCCGCAGAACTCTAGTGGTTTTGCAGTCTTCTTCATGAGATGCAGGGTTTCGTTGTCTTCCCTGCCAACTCTTTGGTGTGATAATAATGCCACCTTGCTCATAATCCCGTGTTTCATGCCCGCATGAAGCACATCGAGATCAACTTCCACCATGTTCATGAATTAGTTGCTGCTCGCAAGCTTGGCATCACTTTTATCTCCTCAAAGAATGAGTTAGCCGATATCCTCAAAAAACCATTGGCTCAGCCTCATTTTGCCAGTTTAAAGTCCAATCTCTGTGTTCAGCCACTTCCCACGGGATTGCGGGGGCGTGTCGAGGATAATCTAGAAGTAGTTTAAATATTTATCTTACATTTTGCATTTATCTATTATATACTTGGCGGCTAAGTTACCTAAGCCAATATATTTGTACTCTCCACATTCATTTGAATCTATTGAAATATAATACACTTCAAATCATTTTAAAGTGAAGTTCTTTCCACTCACACTTACTGGTGTGAATGGTCCAAAAAGATCCACATGTAATAGATGTAAGATCATTGTTGTTTATTGATGTGGCTTTGACTTGAAAAAACTATTGATCTATTTCCCTTTCTGACATGCATCATAGAGACTTTACTTCTTCAATATGATGTCAGGTAGGCCTTCCATTAGCTTGTTCTTTGACAGCTTGTTGATGGTTTTGAAATTCAGACGATTCAGTCTTCTTTGCCAAATCCAGCTAGGTGATACTTTGTTCTTGACAAGCAGACATGTTTCTACTTTTGCTATCCTACAATCTACCACATACATGTTGTCTTTTCTTTTTCCTGTGAGTACAACTGTGTTGTTTTGAGTGTGAATCACTTTGCATCCTTCTTTGTTGAAGTGCGCGTTGTATCCTTTGTCACATAATTGACTGATTCTTTGAAGATTGAAATTCAATCCCTTGACATATGCCACATTTTGAATCTTTAGATTGTTCTTCTTCATGGTGTCTTTGTTAGGTGTAGTGCCCGAAAGACAATTTGTGTAATTGTTTTTAATGGATGACAAATTTATCTCACCTTATTACTTGCTTTGTGCTTGTAAGTAATACATCTGCTTTGCAAACCCTAAGTATATCAAGATGTAATCGCTTAACTTTCGGTGCATGGCATGCACGTGAGGATTGAGTTAGTAGTGATATACTTAAATCTGTTAGTCCGTGGTGAACTTAATCGAGTTTAGGGTCTCTTGATTAAAACACCAATAATGCGCCTGAACACCTTAGGGTGTGATCTTATCCGGATGTCGGTAGAGAGGTACTTTACGTGGGGCATTTATATATGATGGAATTCATATAGGATTTGGACCGATTTAATCTGAATTTCTCGGTATAATTCCGTAATCGAGGAATCATATTAAATCATTAGATGATCATATATGGATCAACCTAAATCCCGAGGTGATCACGAGTGCCGCTTGTCCCGGGGTAGTGTTTGATGTGTTAGTTACGGTTCACTTAAATATGTGTTCCAAGCCACTTCTCATTGGCACTATCTCCGCATGAGTGAGTAGTTCGATCTTCACAGACATGGAATCCATTCCTTCCTCGCTGGAAGTAGTAGAGAGACAGTCCCCTTATTTGTTAGCCCTAAGAAAGAGATCGATCCCGGGAGTTTCGCATTTGACTAATTAGCTACTAGTCGATATGCATACTAATTGATCATCGAGGGGTTAATGGTAAATAAGGATAAGATATTCTCGAGTCGGGTTCACGGAGACTTCCCACTCGTAATGGACAATCTATGGAGGGTTAATCCGTATGTAGTGATTATATCAATGGACGCTTATTCACTCATGGGTTGAGTATAAGTATACATCTATAATCGGTAGAGTTCGATTTGGGTTTATGGTGGCGTAATCCCGGAATTAATAATTAATGTACTTATTCTGCTTGATGAATAATTAATTATTTGAGCTACTTTGGTTATAGGTCCATGGTCCCCGATGTGGCTCACTGTAATTCGGATGTTTTTCCTGCTTTTGGGCCTCATTGATAATTAATTGGTCAGGCTAATTAATTGATATGCAAAATATTATTTAGTTGGGTTTGAATAATATAATACATGAAAAGACATTTTATGTGGGCCTAAACCCTAGTGTGTGGCGCCTCTAGCTATTAAAAGGGCAAGAATTGATTTTCTTGTGTGATCAATTATTTACTTGTTAAATAATTAATTAATAAAAGATAATTGATTTGTAATTGATTGATTGATTAATCACAATCTTTTATAAATGGAATTATCCTTTATTGTGATTTCTTTTTAATTATTTATTTAATTAATTAGAAACTTGGAGGCCAAGGATTTACTCTCCTATATAAAGAGAGTTCTTCCAAGACAAAAAGAGAGTGCAAAATTTCGCCCCCCACACTAGAATAAAGAGAGAAAATTTTGTTTCTTGTCTTGGGTTTTTTGGTTGAAAGCATATCAAGGAGGTTTCAAATCCAAGGATCGGTGTCCACCAACCACCGTTTGGAGAACACATTGGAAGATCTTGGCTTCTCTTCCCACTATTGGTAAGATAAACTTAACCCCCTTGTAGTAGTTTAAGTCCTTTAATTATGTGTTGTGATGTATAAGTCGTGATCCATCCGCTGCGCATAGATCTAATTCGTTTCGATCTAAGAACCTGCATCCTTCATGTGGTATCGGAGCCAGGTTCCACGATTTATATAGTCATAATCATAATTAAACGATTTAAAGGAGTGGAATTGCATGTAGGCAAATTTTATTTATTGTTTTATGCATTGATAATGATTGGTTGTTGTGGTTGAAGAGATGGATTGGGGGTTGGCACTGTTTACCCTTTTAGATCTATTGTAAACTCATATAAACGATGAAAATTCGTTCATATGAGTATAGGAAATTATGTAATTTATTTGTTATTGCAATTTTAATTTCCAGAAAATAGATCTGTACAGTAGCTGTTTAGTCTTTTCGTTTTTTCCGTTGTTTGAGCCGTTAAAATGAAGATCTCTCCGGTCAGAATCAAGATTAGAAGTTGATGAACAATCCCACAAAATTTGGCGGTGATCAGAGTCCGTTTGGGTATCCGTTCATTGCTGCGAAGTGGCTGCTGTAACAGAAAATTGCAGGATTCACAGAAACCCTACCTGTGATTTCCTCAATTTTCTGGGAGAGTTTGGATCGTTGAAATTAAAATCCGACCAGTCAGATCGCATATCATGGAGCTTTTGACGTAAGATAAAATTTTCAGGACGATCGGGATTCATATAGATCCCCAATCGGCCTCGGGAAGTCAATGATGCGCTGCTGTAAGAGTCTGTTTCAGCAGCAAGTTGGGCGGCTCACTGAGGAAGATTGACAAGTGAAAGATCCGATCCGACCGTCCATATTGAAGTCCGAAAATGAAGATCAGATCTGGAAAGTTTCGTCGCGATCCGAGTTCGTTTGGTTTGGCGATCGTCGAAGATTCTAAACAGATGCAGATTAGGGTTTTAATTTATTTTCGAATAGATTAGTTACGGGGGTGCCAACGGTCCATCTCGGTGTTTATTTTCCGCACTAGTATACATGTGTAGATTGTATGAGTAGAACCGGAAAATTGCCATGACATGCATCATATCATGAATTCCACTCCATATGCATACATGTAGAAATTAATTCGAGGAATTAGTTAGGCATGTATAAAACACACGATTAGTTTTAATTAATTGTTTGATATTAATTAGAAACTGATTAGGGTAAAAACCGAGGAACACGGGTTTTTTTTCAATCGTCGAGGTTGGGTGATGGATTCTCGGTGAATCCCACTCTGCGAAAGCATAAGGAGTAAAATACCGAAACCTCGTGGTTAAGGTGTTGGATTCTCGGTGAATTCCACCTTACCTAAGACGAGATTACGTTTTTGTTCCGTAGTGTCTACGTGAATGTTTGATGTTTAAGGATTGGAAAATCACGGGCAAACATGTTCGAAAGTGGTTTAACCACGGTTGGGTGGTCAACAGTAGCTACGGCTCAATCGACTTCACCCTCCACGTGTGGCGTTTGCACGGGGGTCTGGCAATAGCGAGCCATCCGAAGAGCCACTACGGCTCAACGGAGCTCTCCTAGCCTTGACCCGTCCGACGGCCACATATGTTCTAACGAATAGGTCGGGTGGGCTAGCCCACATAACCGACAACATTCGGGCCTATGATTTATTGTTCCTTAATGTAACATCAAGTCCAAAAACGTGATCGATAAACCCACCACTTTTTCAAAATATTGAGTGGGAGCGGGAGAGCGACACCGACCCCCACGGCCTCTACTGTTGACACAAGCAACGTGAGAGAATGGTGACGCCTCGTGCCGGCTTTGATTTCGGCCCCCTAAGGAAGGCCTTCACCGCTATCAAAATTCAAGGCTTGGTCTCCGAAAGGATAGGATTTTGGGTACTCGCCGGGTCACTGACCGACCCTAAGGCGGCACACTCGGGGTCTATCTAAAGATCTGAAACAGTAGGTCACACTCATAAAGGGTATTTTGGTAATACCTTGGCTGAAAAAAGAAAGGTGATTGACGATCACAAATGAGATGTTCGATTCTCAAGTTGATCTTCAATATTAATCGAAACCTCTTTGACCTACCCTAAGGCGGCACTGAGGCATTAGATTAAATCCTTGGAACGGTAGGATAGACTATAAGTACTTAGTTTATGTTTCTAAAATTTATTAGTAGTGTATGATTTGGATTTATCTTACATCAATTTTATTTACAACTATTTATATATCTCTCAGGGTGCTAGACTCTAGTGTAAAATTGACTAGTAATGACTTCGTTAAAAAGTGGTAAGTAACAAGAACGTTGTACTTATTGATCTTACATGCGATTAATTTTTCGGAAGAGATATTTCTCTGGAGCCTTCAAGACTTAAGTGACGTAAATATGGATGTCACATTGTCAATCGTGTTGATCGAGAGACATCGTAGTCGATTTGAAAGATGATTGGGACGATAAAATTCTTCTAGTGAATTTTAATGGTGTAGTGTCTACACGAGAAATTTTCTAATAGAAAAATTAGAGAATCATAAATTAAAGTGTCGCTAGTTAGACGGTATTTGGAACCGATAAACTAGTGGGAGCTTTTGTCTTATGTTTTTCTAATTTAGAAAAGTAGTCCCACTGGTAACGCTTTCATTAGACATCCCACAGCTTCACGAGTAGTGTCTACTCAATTGAATGCTAGTTCAAGACTATTTCCTTTTAAGGAAAGTTGAGAATGGGAAAGAATGTATGTAAGTGTTAATCATCTTAACTAAAGTTTTGAGGCTAAACCGAAACATTAATTAAAGAAAGTATAGGATAAGGAAAGTGATTTGGATCACTAACCAATGAATCCTTAGCGACTTTCTTAACCGAGTAACTTGACTCGGTAGCTTAGTTCTTTGGAAGAACAAGGAAGCCGTGCATTAACGATTAATAGAGTAACAACGGGCGATAATTTCACTACAATAGTGGGAGTGATATAAGGAAATGAATTTGGATTCTATCCTTGAATATCACGAGAAAAATTTATTTTTCATTTCTGATTCGTTGAAACAAATGGATTCACTTTCAACTCGATATATTGTTGCCTCATAGAAAGTGAATATGACATTTGTAGTACGAATCCAAGACTCGGACTTTTGTTTGATAAAGTCAGAACCACTAAGAAAAGCTGAATAAGTGTAACACATCTAAAACTATTAAAGGTAAAAGGTTTCCGTATTAAGATAAGCGACCTTTCAATATCTATTAATTAGTGCATATATCCTAGAGATAAGACCTGACGACTGGCTAAGGGTGATTCATATCTCCCAGTCTAGGAACATTATCTCAAAGGAACAATGACTAGGTTTCCTTTGAATCGGGAAAGGGTAATAGATTTGAAAGGGTAACATAGCTTGTTCACCATGACCTTCGGGGTCTAGTGAGAGATACAAGCTAGTGGGAGTGTTTGAGTGGTGACATTTTGTCTGATAACTACTCGAAACGTGATTTAGTCTATCAAAAGAATACGAGGAGGAGTCTCTGATTTTAGCAGAGAATAGAGTATTCCATGCTCAGAAATAGGCTATCGCATAGTCTTGGGACTGATGCTCGGGCGCCTCCTAGTGGAATGATTCTCACCGAGGAAGAAACCATAGACTTGCCTTGATATAGTTATTAATGTGCTACAATACATTTGTTAAACTCGATTAAGATAATTGGTTGCAAAATAACGGTTAACATTATTATGTAAACCAAGAAGTCTACCTAAAAGATGCCAATGAATTTATGGATAATGAGTGAATTCGGTTCACACCACTTCCATAAATGTAGGCATTTAGCATTTAATGCTTGAAGGTAGGATCGAGATTTTGCGCATACGTTCGATTGTGATTGTTAAGTGAAATATCTTAATGAGACGAGTGAAGGTTGATTATATGATTCTTGAGATCGTAAAGTGACGGTTGAATCATCACAAGCCTTACGATAGAATCTATAAGTAACAACCTTAAACCTTGAGTACGGTTACCCAAAGGTAGTTACTATCTGATTTAATCAGACCACGTCCGACATCGGTTGTTGGTGATTACACTGATAAATACTACTAGATCAGGATGTCAATCCACCACGCAGTTGGAGTATGGTTTAACCATTGACCCATTGTGGTTTTGTGGACTTTACGGTCTGCTGGGGTGATTGATAACCTATGGCTCTTAGTGGGTTGTATAGGATTCTGATCATAGAGGTTAGTTTTACAGCCTTAACCCTGTAAATGGAGTTTTTGTACTCCGGTTTTGTTCGATCTATTGTAGAACCACCGAGTGTCTCAGCCCAAAGGGGAGCAATTGGATCTACATAGAAAAGAGTCGAATGAATAGGAAAGTTTAAACTTTCAAATAAGCAAAGTTGAGTGGTATAGGGGTGATTCCCTCGACAAGTAGAGAGTTAACCGGACCTTGAACTCTCTCACCACTCGTCTTGCTAGATTTCGTTAAGCGAGAGAAAATGGGGTGATTCCACGAGACTTTCTTGCCGAACAACGGAATCAATTCATTCGAAATGAAGGGTTTTAGTGAGAATGAATAACGGATTCGTTACAAAGCGGAAGATAGGGGTGATTCCCTAATACCTTTTTTGCGAGACTAACGATATCTTAATTTATTCAGAAAGAACCATTGGTAGGAAGACTGCCATGGCCTATATCCTTTGTGGAGTTAAGAGAACCTCTCGGTCATTTAAAAGTCACATGTTTTAAAATATGTGGACTTGACCAAAATATTGATAAGTTTTTTCGTAGACTGGATATCAATATTGGTAAATTAGTAGCATTAGTGATCATAAATGATAACACTAAAACGGTTGGAAACAACATGGGTGTGCTATCTGAAGTCGGAAACTGACACGCCAAGATTCTCTGGATGAGAGAATTGGACTATATTCTAAGAATTTGATTCGGTCAAATTCACGAGAATGAGTCATAGAGCTATCCCACCTATCTTATTGAATAAGATGATTATGCAGCATTCATCGAGAGTAGTCCTACCCTACCTCTCAGGAATGATTCTCCAAATCTTCGGATAAAGAGAAAATGGGATAGAGTCTCTCTGGGATAAGGGCAAGTCAGCTTAAAACGAGTCAATTGCAGCGGTTTAGTACGTCCTCAAGTATCGTTAGAGAATGAGGAATCATATGCTTGTATATTCAGGTGCAAACTTGAATATGGTTGATTACACTGATTCTGACTTGTAGTCAGATTAAGGATGATCATTAAGTTGATCTCGGGCTCAGTGTTTACTCATAGTGCTTAGAATTTCCTTTTTGGTCTGGGAGTAATTCTAGGTCTGATAAGCTGATATCGCTTCATCGTGAAAACAAAGAAGAGATAGCTTAGAAGGATCTTCTTAGTCACAAGAAGTCAAAAGCATGTTGAGAGAGAGTACCGCCTGATTGGAAAGACCGACAACGTTTCAATCCTAAAGATCGTCTCGAGTCGACAACCTAGCTAATCAGTGTACCAAGTCGAGTGCTTGGAGGGTACGGCATTGATGGATATGTCTCATCTGCTTTTAGAGCAAGTGGGAGAGTGTTGTGAATAAGATGAGAAAGGGTGTGCTCTAAAAACAATCGTTGCTTGTCATTTCGTGCAAGTGGGAGATTGTTAGGTGTAGTGCCCGAAAGACAATTTGTGTAATTGTTTTTAATGGATGACAGAATTTATCTCACCATATTACTTGCTTTGTGCTTGTAAGTAATACATCTTTGCAAACCCTAAGTATATCAAGATGTAATCTGCTTAACTCGATGCATGGCATGCACGTGAGGATTGAGTTAGTAGTGATATACTTAAACTGTTAGTCCGTGGTGAACTTAATTAGAGTTTAGGGTCACTTGATTAAAACACCAATAATGCGCCTAGAACACCTTAGGGTGTGATAGTCTTATCCGGACTGTCGGTAGAGGGTACCTACGTGGGGCATTTATATATGATGGCATTCATATAGAATGGACCGATTTAATCTGAATTTCTCGGTATAATTCCGTAATCGAGGAATCTTATTAAATCATTAGATGATCATATATGGATCAACCTTAATCCTCGAGGTGATCACGAGGTGCTTTGCTTGTCCCGGGTAGTGTTTGATGTGTTAGTTACGGTTCACTTAAATATGTGTTCCAAGCCACTTCTCATTGGCACTATCTCCGGATGAGTGAGTAGTTCGATCTTCACAGACATGGAATCCATTCCTTCCTACGGGAAGTAGAGAGACAGTCCCCTTATTTGTTAGCCCTAAGAAAGTGATCGATCCAGGGAGTTTCGCATTTGACTAATTAGCTACTAGTCGATATGCATACTAATTGATCATCGTGGGTTAATGGTAAATAAGGATAAGATATTCGAGTCGGGTTCACGGAGACTTCCCACGAGAATGGACGATCTATGGAGGGTTAATCCGTATGTAGTGATTATATCAATGGACGCTTATTCACTCTATGGGTTGAGTATAAGTATACATCTATAATCGGTAGAGTTCGGGCGGGTTTATGGTGGCGTAATCCCGAATTAATAATTAATGTACTTATTCATTTCGATGAATAATTAATTATTGGAGCTCACGGTTATAGGTCCATGGTCCCCGATGTGGCTCTCTGTAATTCGGATGTTTTTCCTGTTTTTGGGCCTCATTGATAATTAATTGGTCGGGCTAATTAATTGATATGCAAAATATTATTTAGTTGGGCTGAATAATATAATACACAGAAAAGACATTTTATGTGGGCCTAAACCCTAGTATGTGGCGCCTCCTAGCTATTAAAAGGGCAAGAATTGATTTTCTTGTGTGATTAATTATTTACTTGTTAAATAATTAATTAATAAAAGATAATTGATTTGTAATTGATTGATTGATTAATCACAATCTTTTATAAATGGAATTATCCTTTATTGTGATTTCTTTTTAATTATTTATTTAATTAATTAGAAACTTGGAGGCCAAGGATTTACTCTCCTATATAAAGAGAGTTCTTCCAAGACAAAAAAAGAGTGCAAAATTTCGCCCCCCCACACTAGAATAAAGAGAGAAAAATTTGTTTCTTGTCTTGGGTTTTTTGGTTGAAAGCATATCAAGGAGGTTTCAAATCCAAGGATCGGTGTCCACCAACCACCGTTTGGAGAACACATTGGAAGATCTTGGCTTCTCTTCCCACTATTGGTAAGATAAACTTAACCCCCTTGTAGTAGTTTAAGTCCTTTAATTATGTGTTGTGATGTATTAGTCGTGATCCATCCGCTGCGCATAGATCTAATTCGTTTAGATCTAAGAACCTGCATCCTTCAGTCTTCCCCTTTAATCTTGCCGGGGTTTTCTTTGCCTCCAAAGGTAACTTTGGGTCCATCAAAAGTTTTGAATTCAGTCAGCCATCCCTTATTGTATGTCTGGAACATCCACTGGCTATGTACCAGATATCCTACAATACAAATTAAACAAGCATAGGTACCCAACACTATTTGGGTCCATACCTATTAGCAATCATGCCTCTTACTCCAAGTGTATATCCAAATGATTGTTTTCTTGGAGGGTTGAAGTCATCAACATCATATGTATAAGGCATGGCACAATAGCTTCTAATAGGTTTACTAAAAGTATTCTGATACATTTCTCTATCTATTGGTGCTTTAGCATCCTGTTTCACTTTCCAAACCGCAGTAGAAGACGTGTTTTCATGTTGCCTTTTGTATCCAGGACCATGCCTTTTCTGGCTTTTCCTAAATACATTTGGCCTTATATGAAATGGTTGTCTCTCATATTTTGGAGGTGGAACATTTCAATCATCTTCTGAAGGGTAAAGTCTGTCCTTACGTTTCAGTACACCTTTGTTCTTAGCAGGCTGGTAAGATGATTTAATCTGTTGTTTTACTGTAATGGTTTTTGACTTGACTAGTGCAGGATGAGTAGTTGAAACTATTGTCTGTCCTTTTCTAAATTTAGGTCCAGTTTTGGTCCTTAGTTCAGATTTTTGTTGCCCATTGTTTCCTTTCCATCTTGACTATTGTAGCCAAGACCATATCTGGATCTAAACCTTTTTAGAGGTTTGTAAGCTGGTGCTTCAAGTGCTGCAGTGGTGGTCTCAGCTGGTAGGGGAGTTTCCTTAGCTTGTCTATAAGCTTCAGATGAGTGATCATCTAATGCTTGTTGATTTGCTAAGTGCTCTTCCTTACTAACTGATTTACTTTTACGCTTATCCAGTTTTTTCTTTAATCTTTTATTTTCCTCATTTAGATCCTTGCATTCTTGTTCCAGAATTTCATGAGCTGTTTGAATTTCTTTGAATCTACTCATGAGATTTTGAATTAGATGTGCAAAATCTAGTGGGAAGATAGAAGATTGTGCAGTGTCAGATGTCGATGCATTTGAGGAGTATAAAGTAGACAATACTTCTGTTTCTTCAATATCCTTAGCCATTAGACATAGGCATGCTTTGTCATTGTCTGAGCTGGTGTCTTTACCTTTGTCTGAGACATTGTCAGATGATTCTTCATCACTTTCACAGTTAGTTTCAACTTTTAGTGCTTTATTGCTCTTCCTTTTGTCGGATGACTTGTATTTCTTCTTTTGTTCATCTTTGTCATTTTCTTCTAGACAATCAGCATTGAAGTGTCCTTTCTTTTTGCAGTTGAAGCATCTGTATTCATCATCTTTTTTTCTTCATGTCTGAAGTGAACCTAGGAGGTTCGGTTCAAATTTTGCCCGAGGATCGATTGTATGAACAACGAACCGAGCAATCACAACCAAAGAAGCTAAATTAGAACCTAGGACTGAGATTGAAGCCTTAAAAGAGGTTATGATGAAATAAGGTGTAGGAAGGAAGAGCAAAGAAGGAAGGGAAAAGGAAAAATTGATGAATTATTTTGACTGCATAATTTCACGGTTGTGAATATCTCGTAATTAATGGCCTTATTTTATTTTTTATTTTTTATTAGAAGAACAAAATTTCATAGATGTGAAAAAATTTCACACCAAGGGCGTGAAACCCGCGTAATTTTCTGCCCCTTTTGTTCTTTTTTTCTTTTTTGTTTTTGTTTTGGCCGACTGAAATAAACTAAATCAAATTAAAATAAAACAATTAGGTCAAACCTTCTTTGGTTTTTACGGCTATTGCAAATAAGAAAACTTTGGTAAAGGCTATTATGGGTATCTACGGCAACTTGCAGTAGGGCAATGAACAAAAAGAATCGGATCAAACAATGACAATTATTTTTTTTTGATAAAATCAAGAACAACGAACGAGATAGAATTGGCTGGGAATTTTGTTGATGATAAAGGACGTAAAGAAGAAAAAATAAAGAACATGTTTGAAATTTTTTATTTTTTTGAAATACTATGCAGGAAGAAGGTTGGTGATCAATACGCAGAAATATTTTTTTTTATTATCAAAATTGAAAGATGCAAAGAACGGGATCAAGAAATAAACTGGAATTTTTTTTCCTTTTTTTGAATAATGGACTAAATCAAAGAAAAAACAAATTGGGATATTTGTTACCTACAATGCTATGTCTGATACCAATTGAAGTGAACCGAGGAGGTTCAGTTCGAATTTTGCCCCAGGATCGATTGTAGGATCAATGAAAGCGAGCTCCGCGACCCCTAGATATCCGTGTATCTAAGAACCTTGGATTTGGACCTCGACCCCAGGATATCCTTGTATCTAAGAACCTCGGTTTATGAATGCCACAAGGTATGCTCACGAGCTAGATATGTTCGGGTTTGAATACTCTACTAAAGAATACTCACAAGTTCAAAGAACTTAAATAATTGTATTTTCGCTCAAGGATTAACTGTCTGTAGAATGTGCTCCTAGTTAGCCTTGTATATGCTTCAATCATAATGAAAATAGAAAACCTAAGCAATATGAGATATTTTTACAAGTAAAATTTGCCACTTTATTTTCTGATGGACCTAACTCGACTCTACTAAGCCCAAATGACTTTTATTTGCTGAAAGTAAATATTTAACCCAATATAGTATCACATAGGCACCTTCCCTAATGGGCTTTTGGCCTTTTAAATCATAAAAACTGAAATAATTAACATAAGATAGTTTATTCGTCTTTCTCAAGCCCACTGATGCAAACGATAGCTTTCATGGGCTCTATGGATGCCCCATCTTCAAGCTTATCGATCCACACTCTTCTTAGACCTTAGAAACCAGCAAATCCAAGCCTTTACACATTCTTCTCTTTTGCAGTCTTGTCATTGGCCCATCCCGGATGATAAGTGGATCAGGTGTAGCTAAAGGGGCAAGTTGATCCGAAACAGCATCATGGATCACATCAACGTCTTTGCTTGAATTTGACTTCTTATTTGATGAATAACTTTCTTTGATGTGTCTCTTATTGAATCTGTCAAATCTTTTGATCAATAATGCCACTTGCTCTTTCAGTTCTTGAGTCTCTTTGTTGGATGACTTCACTGATTTGCTTTGCTGGGGTACTACCAGTGCACTGGCCTTGTTTGGCTCTACTGGTGCACCTTCCTCATTGTTCAACTCAAATTCTTGAGCTTTCAATTGAGACAATAAGGTCAATGTTAGTGTTGGCAAGATCCAACGTGCCTTTAAGCACCGATTCAATGATCTTCCATCTTTCAGTAGACCTCTCAAGATTTTCAAGTAGACTTCTTTTTGAGGATATTTATGGCCATGTTGTTGTAGTCCACGGATGATGCTTGAGAACTTGTTATCTATTTGATCCATAGATTCACCCATCTTCATTTTGAAAATTTCAAACTTCTGGTTTGCAACAGATAGTTTATTTTCCATGATTGCCTCTGATCCTTCATTGACAAGGTTATCCCACATAGCTTTTGTAGTTTTGCAATCTTTAATCCTCATGAACATGTTACTGTCCAGAGACTTCAAGATCATATCTTTTGCAACAAAATCGAGATTTGATCTTCTTCTATCATCTTGGTCCAATCCTTCTTGGGCTTTTCTATTTCCTTTCCTTCATTTGCACCTGTGGTTATCACAGTCATGATCTTGATTGGGCCATCGTTGATAACATCCATCATCTCTTCATGAGTTGCTGTAAGATGAGACAACATTCTTATTTTATATTCATCAAAATTATTGACATTGAATATAGATACTTTAGACATGAAATTTGAAGAATCCATAGTCACCGACAAACAGGAGTATATGTATAAAATACAAATATGAAAACTACTTTGAAAGTATGTGATCTCCTTGTTACCAGAAATCAAATCTGAACAGGTTATGATACTAGGAACACTGCTCCGATACCAATTGTTGGTCCTAGAAAAGGGTGAAAGTATAGTTAGAGGGGGTGTGAATGACTATACTGGAGTTTCAAAAACATTTAATATTTTAAAAGTGTTTGGGTAGCGGGTAAGTCCCTTCTTAAAAGTTGTTTCAAAGTATATTAAAACACACACAGAGTATAAATAAAAAGCAGTAAAGAAAAATGTTGTAAAGTAAAGTGCAGTAAGTAAATGAACACAAAGGTTTATAGTGGTTCAGGGTGGTGTAATCCCTTAGTCCACACTTCTCCTGTGATGATTGGATGAATTCACTACTGTCTTTCACCAATACAATAGTATGATTGTCCCTCGCTACACAAGCTCCACAATCTCCAAGACTATCACTCCTTGGCTACAAAAGCTTCAGTGAATCAGTCTTCAACACTGCTCATTGAGAACAAATCATTTAATAGCTATCACAAAGGGTGCAATTGCTTCTCAGACGACCTGATTCAATTGCTACAAATTGGTGTGAATAAGATTCACAAAGGGCAGATCAATCTCAGTGCTTGATGTAAATTTGTAGCTTTGAATTATGAGTTGATCTTCTAGATATGTCTTTCAAGTTTAGAGAGAAGGCTTTTGAAATTGAAAGAGTTTTTGCTCTTTTTGTATTTTGTACCGTATGTTCTCGCGTCTTTTCTTGTCTTTCAATGCCTTCTATTTATAGGCTTGATTATCCTTGAATATGAAATTCCGTCCGTTGGCTATTTAATGCTGAGATTAATCCTTGATTCTTCCTCGATTTATTCTCCTCAATTTCAATGATCAAGATTTTCTTCAAATGTTCTTCATAAAATCCGTTCTTGATTGATTCTGCATTAATTGCTTGATTTCCTTTATTGTTTAGAATCAAATGCAAATAGCATACTTCACTTGCTTGTTTCTTAACATGGCTGTTAGTTGAGCGGTACAGTGAATCTGCTTAGAAGATATTACTCGGCTGTTGAGATTCTCCTCACCATTCTTCTTGACAGTCAGCCGGTAGAGCCTTCGCTTAGCCGTTTTGTTGTTTCCTTTCTTTCTTTGATTTTCCAAGTATGCTTGTACTTCACTGATCCTTTATTCGTGTGAGATCAGTGTTCACCTCCCATCATTTGTAAAAAAGTCTTAGAGTTACCCAAGGTCATCACAGACTTCCCTGGTTGTAAGTCAGTCCGTAGGTCATTACTTTACTCTGCTGGTTTCTTGGCAGTCTTCATTGAGTTGTTCCAATGATTTTACTGAGCCGTCCCACCAGTCTATTATAGTGCTTGTCTGACTTAACTTATACAACATGTCAGACATCTAAGTAAAGCCTATACAAACATTACTGATATTTTTAGACTTATTTCAAGCTTGCTATAACAGCTAGTATGACTATCATCAAAACAATAAAATGTTCCTAACAATATCCCAACAAAATTGACTATTAAATTGTTTTGGGACCCTACAAAAAAAAAGACACAAGAAAATTTCCATTTGGCGCAAGCTTCAATGCTTCATGCCTATTAGTGACAGATAAAACAAGTAATGTTACATAGGGGTACTTTGGGAAATAATCAAAATACGTGTGATTGGGGCATTATGCAATAATATCCCTATTTTGTCAGTACACAACTTTTTGAAGGAGGCCAAAGATAAGGGCTTCATAAAAATATCAGCAACTTGTTGCGTAGTTGTCACGAACTCTATGGATATAGTATAATTTTGCACGTGGTCATGTATAAAATGATACATAAATCTATCATACTGGTACTATCAGAGTATACTGGAACACACTTAACGGACATGCAAAAAATCCACGAGTTGGTGTTTGATCTAGAAAAGTTGGGAACATCAGTTTCTTAAAGAAACATACTCAGCCTCGGTAGTGCTAAGGGCAACAATAGGTTGCTTCTTAGAGAACCATAGATGAGTCTATTACCTAAGAACTCACAAGTACCACTAGTACTCTTCCATTAATCATGACCACCACCATAATTTGTATCTCTGTAAGTGATAAGTGCAAGTGAAGAGGCCAGGGAGTACAAAAGGCTTATTGTAGGTGTGTGCCAAAGATATCAATAAACTTGCTTTATAGCTTTGAAGTACAATATCTTGGGATTATCTTGAATATGTACACATAATCCTACGGCGAACTAAATGCCGGATCTCGATGCGGTAAGGTAAAACAGAGAACCGATCATATACCGATATAAGTGGGAGCCAAATAGCTCAACATATTCATCAAGTGTAATTTTTTCGTAAGCTTGACACGGTCTTCCGAGCCATAGAAGAATGATAGTCCTTAAGGATGATCTTCCTTTGCCTATTCACTTTATTCGGTTGAGAAAGATGGGTTCTATCCCAGGCCATACTCTCGTTTGATCCCTGTAGTCAAGTAGTCTAAAGTAGGAGATGGTGGGAAAAGAAAGAGACTGGCGGATGGATCTAATCCAGATATAGAACCAAAGCTTACTGAAACTAATCTGGAAAACTCATAGGAGTCGTAGCAGGCTTTTGATTGTCAAACTTCAACTTGGTGAACATATCTCTGTTGTAATTAGTTTCACAAATATACGTGCCGGAATGTGTCTATTTGATTTGTAAGCCAAGGAAGAAAATATATTCTCCCATAGCTGACATCTCATACTGGGAAGACATCAGAGTCTCAAACTCAGTGCATAGAGCAGAGTTGGGGGAACCAAAGATGATATCATCAATGTAGACCTAGGCAACCAGGATGTCAGAGCAAGATTTCTAATGACCAAGATATTATCTACCATGCCCCTAACAAAAGCATTGGATAATATCACATATGAAAATATATCATACCAAGAAGTAGGCACTTGTTTGAGGCCATAAAGGGCTTTCTTGAGGCGATAGACATAGTCCGGGTGAAGTGTATTCTCAAAGCCCGCAGGTTGTCGAACATACACTTTTATTTATCAATAAGACCATTTAGGAATGCACTTTTGACATCCATTTGATAGATCATTATTCCAAATCCAGATACAAAGAAGTGGAATGGATTCAAGTATGGAACTAGAGCAAAGGTCTCATTATAATCGATGCCTTCCTCTTGGGTACCTTGGCCCACCTGTCTAGCTTTATTCTAGACGACTTTACCGTTTACATCTAACTTATTCCTAAAGACCCTTCGTGTGCCTATTTAGGATATCTCTATTTGTAGGGGTACAAGTACCCATACGTGATTCATTTCAAACTAATGAAGCTCCTTTTGTATAGTTATAACCCAATCATTATCCAAGAGGTCTTCATCAATTTTCTTAGGCTTACTAGTGGAAACGAATGCATGTAAAGAGGAGAGATAAAAAGTAGACCTTTGGGGTGCTTACACCCGTATTAGAAACATCAATGATAAGATCAAGAGTGTGATACCTTTCCCATTTGTGTTGCTTAGCACCATCATTATCCTCTTGTGCATTTTACACATTATGGGCATCATTTACTAAGATATCACCAGCAATGGATGTTGTTGAATAAATACCAGGATACCGGGCTACTTCTACTTTAGGGGAGTAATCATTCGCAACGGGAAGAGGTATCTCAAACTCGTAATCCACGTCTAACTTCTCAACACTTATGTTCTTTTCTTGAACATTTGAGGACATATTAGTCATAAAAATGGTCGTATGAAAAGACACATGAATGGACTCTAGAATGCATCGGGAATTTGGATCTTAACATCTATAAGCCCAAGAGATCTCTGAATTACCACTGAATTTGCATTGAATGGAGTCAGATGCAAACTTATCCAAATTATCTTTATTATTCAACACAAAACACTTGCAACCGAAAATGCGAGAGTAGTGAACTTTTAGAGGGCGGTTTTTAATGACTTCATAGGCTGTCTTTTGAAATCTGTGTCTGATAGACTGTTGGTCAGCAATACAAGGCTTGTAAGAGTTCAGAGGGGAGGTGAATGAATGCTTCATGGTTTTTAAAAGCATGTCTTAGTATGATCAGAATAGGGGGTTGATCCGAGGGGTAAGAAACTCTTCTGATTAAATCGTCTGGCTCCGATTCTTGGAAAAGTGCAGTGGAATATACCTTTCAAAATCCTTGGCTAGTTCTTCAAGAATACGTATGATGCAGTGGAATAGTAAATTACGTAGTGTAAAGTGTGTAAAGTAAAAAGTCAAAGAGAGTTTGTTATCGATCTATGAAGTGGTGTAATCTCCTAGATGACAGCTTCTCATATGACTTAGGAGGTATCACTATTGTAATATTCACTAATATAATTGGAAAATGTCATTGACACCCCGCAGATGCTTCACACTCTAACAACCAATCATTCACAGCCCTTAGCTGCTTCAAGGGTCAATTTCACACAGCTCTTATGAAGTTCATTTCTTCAGCTTCCTATACTCCTCTATTACTTCACAGCTCACTGATGCTTCAACATGTTCAACCTCCTTGTAAAACAAGTTGTTGGTGTAAAATGGTGCAGTATCAATTTTGATACAAAGTAAGAGCTTTGTTGATTGTATCTTGTAAGATTTGATATGTAGCTCTGATCAAGATGATTTTTTGGATATATCTTTGTGAGTAATTTGAAGGCCGTCTTGATTCTATAGATGTTGAGTGGTAAACTTTGAATGTTGCAAAGATTCCTCTTTGGTTACAATAATAATATCACTTGATGGTACACTTATTGAATTGTTGTATATTTATTGCTTCCTTGAATCTTGTTTTTATAGCTCTCCCTAGGTTCTTCGCTTGTAATTTGAAAAACAACTATTGGAGGTGATGAATAGTTCTCATTGATTTCCAGGCTGTTAGATTCAAATGCATTAATTGCTGGTAAGTAAATATCCTTTGGTAGGCTCTTAAAGTCTTTACTTGGTACTGATAGTTGTAGTAGCATGTTAGTCTGTAGGTTGTAGCTTTGCGGCTGGCATTTACTGCTTTCTGCCACTTGCATTTTCTTGTAGCCGTTTATCAATAGTTGATCCAATGGTCAGATTTACACCTTTAATTTGTCACTTATTCTATAATGTAGTCACTTTGATTTTTTCATATAAACCGTGAGTATTTGTCTAGTCCTACTCCTCTGAATGTTCTATGTCGTCTGCTCATACTCGTCTGAGAGTTCAATGTCGTCTGCTGGGTAAGTCACCTGAAAGTTTGAATGTAGTCTGATTGATAGATCTTGAGTTTGGTCTTCTTGACTTAAAAACTTCTGACTTAGACTATTCTATTTCTAGGAATTATTACTATTACAAGCCTGACTAAAACCTATACAATTCTCATGTCCGACTACTGAGCAAAACTTATTCTAGTTTCTAAATAAACTATTTTGGTATAAGCAAACCTTTTAACTAGAAAGGGACCTAACGAATTCCCTATTTTTTTATGCCAAAAAAGCGTTAAATAAACCAATGAATGAAACAAAATATGTAACAAGAAAATTCAATGATATTTTGACTTATGTGAGAAAGATAGACCATTTATATATATAATACAAGGATGAAATACATAAAGTAAAAGCATAAAGTACAGATGATAAATTATCAAAAAAGAAAACAGTATGGTTTGAAGTCTTCTTGTTCCGTGGACTCTTGATCATCTGAACTTTTTCCCCTCAACAAAAATTTGATAAATACTTGTAGAATGTTGATAGGAACCAACTTTACTGTAAATTTCTGTACAGTTTAACCCACGGTTATCATGTTTCTAGCATGTTTTCGGGTGAGTTTAGACCCTATAATGAGTGTAATGAGGTTTTCTTTGCACGGCGAGTAACTGTCGGTTTTTACGTAAACTCGGCCTACATTTAGCACTTTATACTCATTTCCCGAGCACCCGTAGTTTGCAGGGTTATGCGTTTGCTTGTTGTTTCCATGTTTATGTAGGATTTGGGTGAGTCGGGAGCCCAGAAAGCGATTATCTATGAGTTTAGACGTGTCCGAGGCGTGAAACGAAGGCTAAGTATGAAAAAGTGAAGTTTTTGAAGTTAAGGCATCTATCCGTACGGACAAACGTCTGTCCGTACGGACAACTCTCAGATAGATGCAAAAATATTGAATAGAGACTTATCCGTACGGATAGCCATTTATCCGTACGGAGAGACTGAAGCAGCAGAGACTTATCCATACGGATAGCTTCCCATCCGTACGGATAATCTGGAGAATCAAGAACTATCCGTACGGATAAGCTGAATTTTGCCCTAGGCTATATAAGGGAAACTCAAACGTTTTCTTCAGCAGACTTTTACGAATTTAGATAGTTTTAGCCTCTTTTGGGCGATTTCCTTCGTCCGGAAGCGTAGAATTTAGTGCCATATATCATTGTTCTCATCTTTCGATCCTTTATTACATTAGATACATTACAACATCAATCCGTTACATTTCGATTGTCAAAATTTGATCTTTGTGAGCACAACTTTGGTTCTTCATAAGTTTTCAATAAAGTGGGTATGGTTTCTTGTTCTTTTATCGTTTATATCATGAATTCCTGTACCGTTTATTGTTTCAATTCAATAATGAGTAGCTAAATCTTTCGTACGGCCGAATTATGTGAAAGCGGATGAAACGCCATTAGGGAGATGAACCGGGAGGTAGTGTAGCACGTAATAAATTGTTCTAATCGATAATTCATATCACGAAACATGCTTTAATCGTAATTGAGCTAGCTTGATCACCTAGTTTACCATCACACACACCTAGCTTATAAATGTATGTTGCGGTGAAGTGTGGGAACCGGGGTTTCGGGACTGTAGACGTTTTGGCTTAAAAGGTAGTTGGACACCTACCCGTGCACTAGATTGACACCCTAGTCGTTAGGTCCATGTCCAATACGGGGTTTTTATCGCTCATTTGGGCGATTCTAGAACTTAACCACGTTAGGACTTGACACCTGTGAGTTTATCATTAGACAGACAAGGAAGGTAGAGCACACTCCCGGGGTAGTTTGTCTGAGGATGGAGTAATCCGCTGGATCATAGTTCGGCTGTACCTCTTTTAATCGTTAAGAAACCCGATTAGTATAATCTTTCTTTTACGCAATAGTATAACGACATACTTTTTTGGTTGAACTGAACTAAGTGCTAAGTCATCCGTGGTACTCAAAGCCAATCTCTGTGGGTTCAACCTCAGACTCCTCAAGCACTACCTACAATCGATCCGGTCCACTGCCGGTTAGAAAGTAGATTTTGCTAAGGTTTAGAGTTTTTACTTGATTAACTTGATTGCAAAAATTCTCTTATCAAGTTGGCGCCGTTGCCGGGGATTGGCAATACTTTGATAACACAAAAGTTGACTGAAAGCTTGGGGTTAGGTCGTGTTTTATTGTTTTCTTGTTGTTTTGTTTTGACTTGCAGTGTATGACCCGGAGCTCTGGGGCACCTCTAGAGCCATATTATCTAGAAATCGACAGGCACGCAAGGCAGTTGAGGAGAAGATTGTTTGCTCCTGTTCCAGAAACTGTGGATGGACTTGAAACATCAGACTTCTCTTCAGAGGAAGAAGAAATGACAACCAATGGTAGAGATCGGTTGAATGATGATGAGACGTCTCAATTGGGGGGTTTGGGTACTATAAATTACCCACCTCCATGCGAGAGGAATCCTCTGGACCCTCCTATGGCTGCGAGGACAGATGGGAGAAATTTATTTGACACCGCTCTAGAAATGGGTGATGGAAGAAACAGACAGGACCAACAAAATGATGTGTTAAATGGTTAGAGGCAGCAGAATGGACAAAATGGTCAAGTGGGGGGTGGTCAACTCCAAAATAACAACCCACCACCTCTTCGCCAACAACAACACCAACAAGGGGTGGTCGATTATAGCAAAAATTGCTGGCCAGGACAATTTGAAAATGCAGATGTATCGCTTAATTCAACAACAGATGGCACGAATCGCCTTCGCAGTTTAATCGTAACAACTCTGAATAATAACCCGAACAACCCATAGGAAAAACAGGGGTTTGTATCAGCAAGGGATTACGTGGTTACCTCGTATCAAGGGACCGGACATAATCCGATCAGAATCCCAACTATCCATGCTAACAACATGGAACCAAAGCAGAATGTCATCAACCTGATCAGCGAGATTGTAGTTTTCTACGGGCAGTGGAATGAGGACCCGAATGAATTCTTAGACAACTATCTGCAGATCATCTCGACACTGAAGTACAACGGAGTGAGCGAGGAGGCGCTCAAGTTGATGATGTTTCAATTTGCATTAATGGGAGCTGCAAGAACATGGTTCAACACCCTCCCTAACGCCTCACTATCTACATGGGCCGAAGTGGCCGATGTGTTTCTGAAGAAATATTTCCCTCCAGCAATGATTGAGGATTTAAAGTGAGAAATACATAATTTCAGTGGGCGAAAGGAAAAAACCATGAAAGAGACAGTTGAACGGTTTAGGACATTGCTAAAGAAGTGCCCTCCACACAATTTGAGTACAGTTGAGCAGGTGATAAAGATTTATAGATCCTTGGATAAGTCAGACAGAAATCTCTTATATGCAACTAGTTGAAACGGTTTGACGAGAATTGACCCCGAGCTAGCAATGCAACATATTAACGATGCTATCGAGAGGGATGATGAATGGGTTTCCAGTTCAGGTTCAGAAAACTTGAAAGAGCCACAACAAATTGTTAAGGCCCTTGAAGAGCAGTTGGATAAAGAGATAGCCACACATAATGAGTTGTTGGCACTCCAGACAGAGATGAAAAAACTGAAAGAGGCACAACAGGTTTGTCAATTGTGTGGCGGTATTCACTCGGCTCAGTTCTGTACAACTCCAAACAGAACGACTTATCCTCAGAAATTACCACAACAGATACCACAGACAACCCAACAACAACCTATAGCAAATGTATCTCAGCAACAACCAGTGGCATTTATGGAAGATCTAGTTGCAGCTCTTAACAGATTGGGGACAGGGAGTTCAAATAGCGGTAATCAACAGGTTTCCGGGAGGAATCCGCAATTTGGTTAGCAACAAAATTCTGGGGGACAATGGAACCAGAACAACACATGGAGTAACAACCCAAATTGGCAAGTTCCACCGAACTACCAAGATTATGAGCCATCGATGGGGTGTGGCATGGAAGAAGATTTCCAACAGAACGATGTGAACTGTGTCTGAAATAATTCTGGTGGAAATTGGAACCAAGGCAATAAGTACCAGGGAATCTGGAACAACAACAATTCTGGGAACAATTGGAGGAACCAGAATTCAGGGGGTAACTGGAATCAAAACCAGCAAGGGCGAGGTTGGAATCAAACACAGGGGCAGAATTGGAATCGAAACAATAACAATCAGAACCAAGAGTTTAGGCAGAACCAAAGCCCAAATAACCAATCTTGGAATCAGAACCCCCTGAATCAGAATGCCTATCAAAATACCAATCAGGGCATGTATCAAAACAATCAGGAACAGGGCCACCAACAAAGAGAATAATCGAGCTCAGGGCCGAAATAATCAGGGACGGAATCAGAGTTGGGGGAGCAATCAAGGATGTAACCGTAATCGAGCGACATGGAAACAATAATCAGCAAGCTAGCCATAAAAACAGAAATAACAATTCTGGGACTTATCAACACCCGAATGCGCACCTTCATCAGAATAACCAATCAAGCAATTCGGGTACCCAGAAGACCTCAACTGAGTTGATGTTAGAAAAGATGGATAAGACTATCTCTGAGCTAAATAAGAGTGCTATTGAACAGAAGGTAGCAACGCACTCAGCTATCCGGAATTTAGAGACCCAAGTTGGTCAAATCACAAATACATTGAAAAAGAGTCTGAGTGATGTTGAGAAGAATCCGGGGCAAGTGAATGCCGTATTCCCTAGGAGTGGTAGAGAGCTGGGAGTCGACCAGCCAAAGCAAGCAATTTTAGCAAAAGAATATCTGGATGAGGAGGATGAAGCTGAGGCAGCAGAGAGAGAAAGAATGGAAACCGAGTTAGAAGCGGTACGAAGAGAGTTAGCTTCTATTAAGAGAGACCTCGTGATTGTAAGGAAAGAGTGAGCAATGGAAGTACAGAGGGAGCAGGAAGCTCAAACCAGAAGAGTTGAAGATAGGGAGAAGCAGGATTTCATAGTGCTGGACATTAAAGATGAGGAGCCGAGCAAGCCAGTGATGACAAAAGAAGCTACATCTGGGCCTCCACGGCCAAACACTCGAGGTAAGAAAAATTTTCTGCCCCCTCATCCTCCTGATTTTGATGAGAATACGTTGCCTTACCTACCTAAGGGTCCTAAGAAGCCGGTCCTTACTGAGAGAGTAGATTCCTCGACATTCTTAGGAAGGTAGAGATCAATGTTCCCTTGTTAGAGGCAATTGCTAGTGTGCCTGAGTATTTTAAATGTTTGAAAGGGATGTTGACAAGTCGAGAGAAAGTGGGTAAGATAGTTATGCTGAGGGAGGAGTGTTCCGCGGTTTATGATAGTAAGATACCCCCTAAGATGATAGATAGAGGAGGTTTCACCATTCCTATCACCATAGGCAATACTGTAATTGAAAATGTTTTATGTGATTTAGGAGCTTCTGTGAGCTTGATGCCTACGGCTTTATTTGAAAAATTAGGGTTAGGTGAATTGGAACCTACGGGAATGACCCTACAGATGGCTGATAGGTCGGTGAGGAAACCTTTGGGGGTAGCGGAAGATTTCTTAGTGCAAGTTGGAAAGTTTGTGTTCCCCGTGGATTTTGTGTTTATTGACATGGAGATGGACTCCAAGACCTCTATTTTGTTAGGTCGTCCCTTTTTGACCACCAGTGACGCTCAGATAGGAGTTAAGAGTGGAGATATTTCTTTTGGTGTTGGGGGCGAGAGAGAGCATTTAAATGTTTACAAGGATAGAGGTCCAAATGCAATAAATGATGAATGCTTATATACAGAATCTTCGTTTTCTTATGGTGTGGTGCGTACTGACGTGCAGGAAGGAAAAAGATTGTCAAAAGGAGATGCGGTGCGCTTATGAGATGTCGTTGATCGAGGCATGATCGAGGCAGAGAATAAATCGGGATCGCCCGTCGCACCGGTGCTCCCCAAGCTAGGAAAAGTGCGGATTGATAAACCGCCTGATTGCAGGAAGTCTAAAGGGAAGCCATCTAAAAAGCCAGAAAAGAAAGAAAGCGTGAGGTGGCAGGAGAAAGCGGCTCAAGTTGCAAGAGGTAAGCAGTTCACTAGTTCGAATATTTTGATGTTTGCACTAGGTATATCGTTGGGCATGTTCAAGCTTATGAATGCTGAATTTGGTTGACATGCTATATGCTTATTTGGTATGTTATTTGAGGTTCTTTTGAGTTGAGTCAGTTGAGCATCATCCGGTCGAGCCAACGACATTAAACAAAGGCGCTCGGTGGGAGGAAACCCACCATCTTATGTGTTTTGTTTGATCTAGAGACCCACGTGATGTGTTTTTGGTGTTTTGGTTGTGTTTGGATGGTCACGAGGGGGTTTTTCTATCTAAAACTTCATTTTCACTTTGCCTGCCTCCATCCGTACAGATAAGCTATCATCCGGACGGATAACTCTCAGTACTCAATTTTTTTCATTTTCAGCCATTCATCCGTATGGATAGATTCTTATCCATACGGAAAACCCTGAGCACACCAAGGACTGCCTCAGCCATTGCTACCACTGCTACCACTGCTACTACTTCTGCTTCTGAGCCCACACTACCTCCTCCCGAGGACCAGACTGGAGTTTAGAGTCGATGATGTTCCTTTCGAGTCGGTCCTTAGTTTTCCTTTAGGTCAGGGTGTTGGTGTCTTAGTTTTCCACTTTTTCCTTCTTGACTTGCTTTCTGGATTATTCATGGATGGATGATGTTTTTGAATGTTTTATATATCATGTTTGATGCGTTATCCATATACTACTCTTGTTCGAGTTTTCTGATGTAACGAGGTCGAATATTTTGATTATCCCCGGATTTCCCCCTTATTACTTGCTATGGCACGTGGACCCTGTCCCGTGCACGGATGTCTTGGATATGTTTTTATTTATGTAGGGATCGGGATACTTTACCTCACGACCGTTACGGGACTTGATCACACCATTTTGCCGGGCCACTAATCTAAGTCTCTTTTTCCTTTTCGTTCACACACCGAGGGCGGTGTTTCACTAAAGTGGGGGGTGGGACGACTTAGCTTATTCGCATATTTTCATAGTTTACTATGCCATTATGTGATGAACTTAGTTTTACTCGGTTTTCGAGTTGATTTCTAGGCATTTTCAAAAATTTCCAGGGTTTTAACACCGCGATATATGCATGTTTTTCACGGTTGAGTTAGTAAACGGTTTTTAGACTTGTGAATGTCTTGTAGTGAGTCCATTATATCACGATACAGAACACTTTTAGTACACATTTGACGACGGTTATACTTAGTACGATTGCTTTACACACCTGTACCCCTAGTTTTGAGGCGAAATAGAACGGATTCATCCAGGGGTGGTTCGGGATGACGGGAGAGGCATTTCTTTGAAGCGACCAGAGCCAAAAGCCAACATCCCAACATTATCCCTCTAAACCCTCCTAAGCCTTGATAGGAACGGTCTGACCACCGTCCGAAATTTGAGCTGTTTTTGGTTACTTAGCTTATAATTCCTAGCCCTGAGCCGATAATTTGGTCATGTTTCTTTTTTACTACCCTACGAGTGGACTTAGTTTTTCCTTTAGACACTTGCCAAGGCAAATGTAGGGTGGGAGAGAGTATGTGAAATGATATGAGGAGGGAGTTTTGAGCTAACATCTAGAAGGGGAGGAGCTCTAGGAAATCTTCGATGGGTCCTTTGGTTCGAAAGAAAAGTTTTGTTCAAAAAAAAGAAAAAAAAAAGAAGAGAGTGAATAAAGTCGAACCAAAGTAAGCCGAAAAAGGAGTATGCATATTAGCTAATATGATGTTGAGTTTGGATGTTGTTCTAATGGAAATTCGATAGAAGTTTGGTGGTTTTCCATGTTCGAGTTGAGGGAGTATATGCAATGATTAGGTTCACTCGTACCTTCTTTTCTCTAGTCCAAAATTATTCTTCGATAACCCCCGT
Organism: Gentiana macrophylla; assembly: GCA_026214975.1. Taxonomy (NCBI): domain Eukaryota; kingdom Viridiplantae; phylum Streptophyta; class Magnoliopsida; order Gentianales; family Gentianaceae; genus Gentiana; species Gentiana macrophylla. Next base: position 65,059,081 of record CM047807.1, read on the forward strand.
CCTAGCCTAACGTTATAACCTTTCAAGTCCTACATGACTGGATCTTTGGCCCTGGTGAACCTCGATTAGTGGAGACTCTAGGAAGGGCAGGATTGTGTGCAGTCGTTTGTCCGGTATTCCAAGCCGGTAACCGTATTGAGTAAAAGTCGTCGTCCTTCACCACACACTCACTCCGTTTCGTGATTTTGTGGAGTCAAGGTATTACATTCACTTGTCTAAGTTCCTTTTACTTTGATATTTTGAAACGCATGCATGTACCGTAAAGTTGATTCTTTGGCATTGTTTGATCGCATGATTTACTCGAGGGCGAGTAAAGGATAAGTGTGGGGTGGTGATAAGAACCAAATTTACTGTACATTTATGTACTTTTTAACCCACGGTTATCATGTTTCTAGCATGTTTTCGGTTGAGTTTAGACCTTATAATGAGTGTAATGAGGTTTTCTTTGCACGGCGAGTAACTGTCGGTTTTTCCGTAAACTCGGCCTACTTTTAGCACTTTATACTCATTTCCCGAGCACCCGTAGTTTGCAAGGTTATGCGTTTGCTTGTTGTTTCCATGTTTATGCAGGATTTGGGTGAGTCGGGAGCCCGGAAAGCGATTATCTATGAGTTTAGACGTGTCCGAGGCGAGAAACGAAGGCTAAGTATGAAAAAGTGATGTTCTTGAAGTTAAGGCATCTATCTATACGGACAATTGTCTGTCCGTACGGACAACTCTCAGATAGATGCAAAAATATAGAACAGAGACTTATCCGTACGGATAGCCATTTATCCGTATGGATAGACTGAAGCAACAGAGACTTATCCATACGGATAGCTTCCCATCCGTACGGATAATCTGGAGAATCAAGAACTATCTGTACGGATAGACTGTTATCCGTACGGATAAGCTGAATTTTGCCCTAGGATATAAAAGGGCACCTCAAACGTTTTCTTCAGCATACTTTTACGAATTTAGAGAGTTTTAGCCTCTTTTAGGCGATTTCCTTCATCTGGAAGCGTAGAATTAAGTGCCATATATCATTTTTCTCATCTTTTGATCCTCTATTACATTAGATACATTACAACAACAATCCGTTACATTTAGATTGTCAAAATTTGATCATTGTGAGAACAACTTTGGTTCTTCATCATTTTTCAATAAAGTGGGTATGGTTTCTTGTTCTTTTATCGTTTATATCTTGAATTCATGTACCGTTTCTTGTTTCGATTCGATAATGAGTAGCTAAATCTTTCGTATGGCCGAATTATGTGAAAGCGGATGAAACGCCATTAGGGAGATGAACCGGGAGGTAGTGTAGCACGTAATAAATTGTTCTAATCGATAATTCATATCACGAAACCTGCTTTAATCGTAATTGAGCTAGTTTGATCACCTAGTTTACCCTCACACACACCTAGCTTATAAATGTATGTTGCGGCGAAGTATGGGAACCGGGGTTTCAGGACTGTAGACGTTTTGGCTTAAAAGGTAGTTTGACACCTACCTGTGCACTAGATTGACACCCTAGTCGTTAGGCCCATGTCCAATACGGGGTTTTTATCGCTCATTCGGGCTAGTCTAGAACTTAATCACATTAGGACTCGACACCTGTGAGTTTATCATTAGATAGGCAAGGAAGATAGAGCACACTCCCGGGGTAGTTTGTCTGAGGATGGAGTAATCCGTTGGATCGTAGTTCGGCTGTACCTCTTTTAATCGTTAAGAAACCCGATTAGTATAATTTCTTTTACGCAATAGTATAACGACATACATTTCTGGTTGACCTGAACTGAGTGTTAAGTCAGCCGTGGTACTCAAAGCCAATCTCTGTGGGTTCGACCTCGGACTCCTCAAGCACTACCTACAATCGATCCGGTCCACTACTGGTTCAAAAGTAGATTTTGCTAAGGTTTCGAGTTTTTACTTGATTAACTGGATTGCAAAAATTCTCTTATCATATGTTCTTCAAAACTTCAACTTCAAAATATTACCACAAAACACTTACTCTCATTATCAGACTCTTCAGACTATCTTCCTCCCAGACCCATCATCAGCACCATTTTTGGCTTGGTCCTCTTCCCCCTTTTCGGCATTATCAAAGCGGGAATCAAGACGAACGGTGTTAATTTCTACTTGGTTTCGCATAAACTCATTGAAAGCCACAGACATGAAGGCTATCACTTCATGAAGATTTTAGATCTGCACATCAGTGCCAGATGCACTATGATCGACACGTGCCCTCATCTAGCCTTCCAGTCAATCAATCTTCCTATAAGTATGATCGTGTTTGCTTCTACAAGGGATGTTGGTGGTTTGAAATTCCTTAAGTGTATGTTGTGTTGCTTTCTAAAAGTTCATCCACCATAAACTCAATCGGTTCTCTGAAGCTGCCTGCCAAATGTGCTACATCCTGTCTCAATCTTTCTCCATCTTCTCTGATTGTAGTTAGATGGTTGCTGATGGATCCAAAAGCTCTTCTATCAAGTGATTGTCACATCTCTTGATGATTCTAAATCCTATTTAGATCATAGTTGATTTCTTGTATAATATTCATCAGGCTTGGACCACTTTATTCTTCTTTCATATTAGTCTGTGGTGCCACCCCAAATACAAACGGCATGTCATGTGTTGGTTTGTGGGATTTAAGCCGTCTTCCCCTTAACATCATGCCCTTCTGTCCTCTGACAAATAGAATTCACTTATTCTCCATTCTCATACTATCCTAAGACTTCAGTCATCTCAATTTCCTGAGTCTTTTCTTGCTCTGGATTCTGACAATCTCCACCATTACCCCCCATCTTTGTCATCATCATCATCATCATCGTCATCATTGTCTGAGTTGGTAAAGTGGTGGTCTCCGACTTCTTTCTTTGAGGAGAATGTTGGTGGTGTTAAATATCTTTCATGGATCAAATAATTTCTAGAAGATAGTCTCTGAGTGTATTACCACATCTTCCCTCAAAACATCCATCACCATCCATCTTCCATGATCATAAATTCTTTATCCTCTTTTTTTCAAATAGCAAGGACTTAACTTCTACTTCATCTAGTTTGTGACTCTCTCCTTATCCTCTGGTGCACGATCTTGTTGATCAACTGGATAAGGTTCAACTTCTTGTTCCTCTATTGCATGCTCAACATCAGGTAATAAATCTTGAATGTAAAGTTCAAAAGATACCTCTTTTCTATGGGAGGGGCCTGCTTGAGTGCCTTCTGCAATTTGAGGTTTAAGATTAGAGCTTGGTGAGTATCTGGGACAGGCTCTAATTGATACACTGAGACTTGCCCTGTTGTGACTTCAACAGCTTCTAGTCTTTCATGTTCAAGAATTTACTCCTTGTTGACTGTAACATATTCTGGGTGCTTCTCCACCTCTATTACAGGTTGTGGTTTTTGTTGAGCTGAATGTAGTTGCCTTTCCACCTTTTGTTAGGAACATTTTATTTATTTTTGATGATGGTTATAATAGCTGTTATAGCTAGCCTAATATTAGTTAGAAATGATTGTACATGCTTTATTTGGAAGTCTGATGTTGTATAAGTTTATCGGACTAAGCACTATAATAATGGTCTGGTAGAACAGCTCAGTAAAGACAAAAGACCAGCTGAGTGAGAAGGCTGAGGATCTAGACTCAGTGAAGTGAAAACCTATTGGCTAACTTACAACCAAGGAAGTCTGTGATGACCTTGGGTAAGTCTAAGGCATCAGATAAGTGATGAAATCTAATTTTCTAAAATATGGTGTACATTAACCTCACCCAAAGTAAAGTCGGTGAAATTAAATCTCTATTGGCTGAACAAAACCAGCAGAGAAGTACTGTCCAAGTAAATGTAAAATCATAAGACCAAGTGAAAAAGGATAAAGTCTATAAGCTGACCAAAAAATCATGAGAGTAATTCCAGCTATGTGATAAATGATTCTGATAGTCAAGAAGTCCAAGTGAAGCTGTAACAGCACAAGGCAACATAATAACAACAAGACATCAAAGTTAAAGATCGAAAGATCAGTGAACTCAGAGATAGCTAAGTAAATGAGAGTCAGTTTAGTCATTGAGATGACAGAGTTCAAATTATGATTTGAAACACATGAAATACATAAAAGACAAAGCATTTAATGCAGAATCAAACAAGAACGGATTTTATGATGAACGTTGGAATAAAATCCGGAACACTCAAATCAAGGAGTATTACATCAAGACTAAATCAAGAATTATTCTCCACATTAATTAGCCAATGGATGAAAATTCAAATTCAATGAATTCTTTCTATAAATAGAAGGCATTGTAACAGGGGCAAAAATAACAAGTATTCTTGAGAAATCCTAAGTGCCATAATTCTGAAAAATTCAAGCCTTCATATTCTTGATCTCGTATAGACATATCCAGAAAGTTCAAACTCAGAAAAACATAGCATCAAAAGTCTTATTCAGACTGAGTTTGATCAACTTGTGAACTATCACATTCACACCTTAACATCTCATTTAGAGAGTTTCTGGTAAGTGAAGGGCCTTTGGTTGCCTCAAGGACTGAGGTAATTGAATCAGAATTTCTGGAAAGGAATTGCAAGATTGGCGATAAGCTCATGAAGGATTTGATCTCAAGGAGTAGTGTGTGTGAAGGCTCAAACACGGAATAATTTGTTGTCAACGAGTGACAACTTGTAGATTGTGAAGATTTTGTAGCCATGGACAATCAATCTATATTATTGGTTGAAAAATACTGAATTCCTCTGATTATCACAAGAGAAGAATGAATTAAGGGGTTACACGACCCTGAACCACTATAAGTGTTTTGTGTTATTTAATTTCTGCATTTTAGTTTACGCATTTTATTTTTGTTATTTACTTTATTGTGGGTATCATCATTTATACTTCAAAAACATTTTAAGATGGGCTTTTCCGCTGCACAAAATCTTTTCAACACGAAAAGGTTTTAAATTCCAACTAGATCCAGTTACCCCCCTGACTCTAGTTTCACCATTTTTTGGGACCAACACCTTGAGAATAGGCAATGATCTGATTGCTGGTTCTGGTTTCCTTTTATCCTCCGGAACAGGCAAATTAGCAAACACTTGTTGTGCATCCCCAGATTCACCAAATTCCTTTCAATGAGCAACTCCTTGATAAGGAACTTTCTCTTTGTGGGTCAGACATGTTAGGAAATGACTTCATCTCTCAAAGGAATGGTAGATTGTTGAGTGGTTAGCTGTGGTTCACTTGTCTTAGTCTAGAGTATTTTCTGGAGAGCAGCTAGATGTAGCATATCATCATCGGATGAAGGGATCTCGATAACATGTTTTGATGATTGTGGAACAGCAGAGTCTTGCCTTTGAGTAGTAAAAGCAGTAGCATGAGCAATAGGGTTTGAAGATGTTCAGCCCACACTCCAAGGAGTGTCCGGAGTAGCTAGTACTTCCCTGATAACCACCCTCTTGGTTTTCTCCTTGGCCGATTTCTTGGTAGTATATGCCTCAATTCCATATGTCGAAGCCCGTCCTGGAACAGTAGAGGCTGTAGCCCTAAAAGATGAAGACCTTCTTGATGATGATGTAACCGGATGAATTATCCTTTTCTTTGAATTTGGTTCCTCTACTCTGAAAGAGATCTTGGATTTTGCCACATCAATGGGATTTGTCATAGGAAAATTAAGTCTCGTCAGTAAAGACTGAATCATAATTCCTATATATTTGTTCTTGTAAAGGGAGTTGACTTATTTTATTCCAAATTTATCCTCTCAAGACTTCTCGTTGTTATTTGTGTGACCATCTTGTTTTACAAAGATTTAATCCAGTTGAATTACTTTTGATCATAGATGATGAACATCATCCGAAGCCTATCCTCGGTAATGATGTTTTTATTCCCTCATCTACCAGACAGATTCTTTATTATTAGATTGAGAAGATGAATGAAAACCGGCTTCATCACATTCGTGTTGCTTTGGAGACCGATGCTAGAATCTGCTTTCGATTCTAACAAACAAAAGAATCATCTCTGTCAAGAATAACTGCATATGTTGGTTATATAGTTGTTGTTAGAACTAAAATTATTTTGTTTTGATGATGTTTAATAGTTTGTTTTTAACACCATTGATGACGTGCTGGGACTAGTAGTTATAGTGAAATACTAAAAGATATCTAGAGCTCAACATATAGGTTACTAGAGCCTGATTATTGTATAGGTTATATCAGACAATCACTGTAATAGATATCTTTTAGGTTTTAATGGAGTATAGGACTTTTGCTGAAATCTAATCAAGATAGTCTCAAGAGGTTTCAGACTTAGCTGACTTTTCTAGTGCCGAAGATTGAAGGCTGAGGGTACAAACTTAGTTTTTGAGGACAGGAGGCGGAGGTTTCCGACACAGTTAATTAAGACTTAGGTCGAGACTATGAAATTATAATTAAGGTGAGTATGTGATGGTCTGTACTAACTTTATAAATATTGTATTGAAGGTCTAAGATCCACAAAGTAATATGATGAAAGGATTGTAGTTATTAACTTGAAGATACGGTGTACTTTGATCTCACAGAATCAGGTCGATGAAAGGAAGCATAACAACCGAGAAATCGGGTGAAAGGTGAGTTTATGCAAAAACCAAATTGATTGTTGAGAAATCAAAAACATCAAAGACAGCTTGAGTAAAACTCAAAGAAATCAAAAACACTGAGGAAATTTTTGAACGTTGAAGATCAAGCATTCCGATTGGTTGACAGTCTGGTTCGTGATAAAACACAATGAGGTTGTGAATGTCACAGAATTTTAGTTCTTGTGTCTTCCTACCTTGATCTTACTAATAAATCTTCTATTCTACCTTGACGACGAACGACGAAGGACAGCGCACAACCCACTACCGCCTTTTCCTACCTTGAGCGTCTTCCACGTTTATTTATCCTATCCTACCACTCAAATTTTTGCCACCGCCTTCCCTTCATCTACTATAAGTACTCGTAATTGTGTCGGTCATGTACCAATTCGCATTTGTTCTTGGTCTTCATCTGCATTGACATCCTACCTTGGTAAATTCCTACACTGCTGCTGCAATTTCGTCGTTTGACACATTCTTTTCTCCACTGAATTGCAATGTTGCTGTTATTGTTTGATGATGCAGCCTTGTTGATTTTTTTTCCCCATTTCGATACTGCAGGTATCTTGTGTTCTTGTTCTGTTGATTGTGCTCTGTGTTTCACCCTTCTCAGCGTGTTTAAGGTACATTCTCTGCTTCGTGGTCTTCTTTGTGGTTAAGGATAATCGCTTTGGTTTATTGTTCACCAATATTGTGTCTTTAGATGCTTCTTTCTCGAATTTCTGGGTTGTTTGGAATTGGATAGGGAAGTTTTTTTTAACAAGATTCTAGCTTTAGATTAATCTTTGTTAATTTCAGGTTTTCGTTTGGATTGCATGTGTGTTGGTACCTTTTTTTGTTATCTTTCTTTCAAAATCCACCAAGATGATGACTTTGTTTTGTGGTTGTTTGATTTCTTTTTTCAATTGCATGTTATTTGGGTAGCAAGATGGTAGCTGTAGATCCTTCGTTCCCAGTTTCAATTTCTTTTTAATTGCATGTTGAGTTCTTTTCTTAATCTTGCCTTAATAACCGTTCAATGTTAAAATCTCGCTTTTTCCTCAACTTATTTTATGTGCCTAAGCGATTATTGTTTTCTATTCTACCATGTGGTTGTTTAATTGGGATTTTAACTAGCTTTTACGGCCCAAATCTGCATTGCATGTTCCAAATCTTTTGGTTGTTTCAGTTGCATGTGTTTTTTTGGCTTATTTTTGTTGTTTTATTTTTGTTCTGTTGTCTACATGGCAATTATCTCTCCTTCAAGGTCTTTTTTTTTTTTTTTGCTTGTATGGATGATTGTGTTAATTTTTTTTTGGCGTGTTTGGTTGCTCTGCTTTTCCTTGTTTTTTTGGGTCGGTGTTAATGTCATTCTGATCATAATCATCATTCTGTAAATTCTGATTCTGCAGGTTGCTTCTTCTATTTCAGCCTCTCCATCCTCCTTCTTTTTAATGTACACCATGTTTCCTATTGTTTTTACTGCATTTTGTCTCATTCTGCATGTCTGCGTGGTTGTTTTTTCCCCTGATTCCAGCAAGATGGTGGATTGTGCTTCTCCTTTATTCATACAATGTTTTTTTGGAATTGCATGTTGTGTGGAGTCCTGATTCGTTATCCTGAATAGGTCTGAACTCAACTGTAGGCTTCAAGATAATGAACTGTGATTGTACCTCATCTGGATTAAACTTCCTTTCTGCTGCTTATAGAAAGTTCTCAAAAACCAACCAACAAGGAATTTTATCTTAGATTGAGAGTAAAAAAAAGGGTACAGTGGTAGTAGCCTGATCAGGCATCTATAAAATCGTATGTAAACCACATCAGATTGAATAACCTTATTCAGATTCTGTGTCTTACAAGTTTTTAACACCTCTTAGACATGGGGCTACACATTGTTCATTGAATTTCTATATGAATGAATATTTATGTCTGTGTTTGTTAGTCTAAATTGTTTCTGTAGCTTATAATGTAGGCTTCAAAATAATGAATCAGACTGACTGTACCTCATACTGGATTAAACTTCCTTTCTGATGCTCATAGAAAGTTCTCAAAAACCAACCAAGAAGGAATTTCTTCTTAGATTGAGAGTAAAAAAAAAAGGTACAGTGGCAATAGCCTGATCAGGCATCTATAAAATCGTATGTAAACCACATCAGATTGAATAAGCTTATTCAGATTCTATGTCTTACAAGTTTTTAACACCTATGTGGTTAGGAATAGAATTGAATACTATAGCTGTAAATTAATGGAAAAAGAACAACGTAAGGAGATAAATGAAAAAAAATGTAACGCATATGTTGAAATGGACGCTGATAGGTTCAGTCCTGAGCTTTAATTATCTGTGTTGACTGTCTTAGGCTGTTGTATTGTTGCACCTTAGTTTCTTAGTTTTTTCAGACCTTATGTTTTTATTGAATATATATATTGTTGTCAGGCCTTTTTTTTAATCAATTGGCAAGTGCATATTCACATTTAAGTTGTGAACTTGTATCTACGCTGTTCTCAACATTCACCGTTTTATCTAAAATTTGCGAGTTTGTTTGTCTTTGTTGCTCTCGTTTCAAATTGCAAATTGTGTTACGTGAGGTTTGGCAATTGGTTAAGGTACTTATCTGCTTGGTTTAGCTGCTTTCTTTTTTGTTCTTTTCTGTAGTTAGGGATACAGAAAATAAGACAGCAGCCTATTACATGTTTTAGGTATTCATATCTATTAATTAGTTTGCTGTTCTGCCTTAGCCTATTATGTTTTGTACTCTGTGCCATACCTATTGTGGTTAACAATAAAATTGAATACTATAGCTGTAAATTAATGGAAAAAGAACAACGTAGCGAGATAAATGAAAAAAAACGTAAGGCATATGCTGAAATGGACGCTGATAAGAAAAATGCTTTACTGCAACGTCGGCGCTTGCTTTATGCTCAGAAAATTGGTAACAGTGCCTCAGCATCAATACCAAATGAGAACAACCCTTTACATGACTTTGAAGCTCAAGGCCTTCGAATAGTGCTGATCCACTTAGTTTGCTTAACGAATGTGAGCAAGTTGACACTGAAATACTACCCCAGGAAAATTTAGTAAGAACTTTAGGCCAAACAAGCATGGCTGGCTCATCTGATTCACTTTCTCAAAGAAAGCATAAAGCATATGCTGAGATGGATGTTGGTAAAAAAAATGATCTACTCAAGCGTCGGCGCCTACTATACGCTCAAAGAGTAGGCAAAAGTGCCGAAACATCAAGAACAAGTGAAAATAGGCCCTCAAATAATTTTCAACCAGAGCAACCTTCGAATATTCCCATTTCAGCCACTTTACCTATTGAATGTCCAGGAAATGACCCTAAAATAGAAGCAATGGGACATTTGGCACGAAATACGGGCCAAAATGACATTCCTTCCACATCTAATCATGTTTTTACATGTCGTAGAGCGCATATAGACGAAGCTATCTATCCCTTGGCTAGGTTTAGTAATGCTGTGCAAAACAACGTCCTGCGGCCTGAACGAGATTCTGCCAATGATAGACCTTGTGTTGCTACCTTGCCTCCAGTCCCTGATTGTGCACATTGTTCAGCCAAGCGTTTCTACCGTGAACCCGCAGGTTTTTGTTGCTCTGAGGGTGAGGTTAGTATTACCCCTTCAGAAATGCCTGTTGCCTTGGCTGAATTATTTACGGGTTTAAACCCTGAAAGTGTTGATTTTAGGAGGTACGTGAGAAGCTACAATAATAATCTCGCCTTTACGACATTCTCAGCTAAGAAAGATAAGGACCTAATGAGGAACCACATGGGCGTTTATACATTCAAGGTACAGGGTAAAATTCATCACTATCTAGGTTCATTGGAAAGGACTGGTGATGTACCCTCCGCTCTTGAACTATATTTCTATGATCCAGATACTCAGCTTGAAGAACGCATGAAACTTTCAGAACGTTTTTACGAGGTCGTAATGAGAAAATTGATTGAAATCCTATCGATAATCCATATGTCAAATTCTTAAGACAGGTAAGAGATTTAAATTCTCTTGACAATTACCAAATTTGTCTTGTCACTTGTCCTAAACTTGATCAACGCGTGTACAATGAGCCAACATGTAATGACGTGTCTGCAATCATATCCTGTCAAAATGAGGAACAATTTAACCCCGCTTGCCATATCCAAATCTATGAAAAAATGCTTTTCCTCATAAGATACGCCACTACTTCGGTTGCTATGATGGTTTACAATATCCTCTTCTTTTCCCGCGTGGAGAAGTGGGGTGGCACAATGGCATCGAAAAGCTTCCACCGAATAAAAGGAAACGAAATTACAAATGCAAAACACCTTTGGAAAGCCTAACCAATACTGTTGAGGATGCTGACCAGTTAATACATAGAGAAGAAAGAGGTATTTTGTATTACATTAATGGTCCTTCTTCGCTTATCACACACTTTTCTCACGCGTAACTTTAAGCCGTTTAACAAATACTGCTCGTGAAGGTGCAAGGAAAAGAAATAATGTCTCCTGCCGTCAATATTATTGCTATAAACTACAGAATCGAGCTAATGATCGATCATTGCTATTACACGCAGGAAGATTGTTGCAACAATACGTTGTGGACATGTTTGTAAAGGTTGAGACATCTAGGTTAGAATATCTAGAGAAGCAGCAAAAGGAGATCCGTACAGATTGTTTACGGGGTTTACTTGACAGCATTGCATCTGGGCATACGTCTACTTCTGAGGTTGGGCGTAAAATCATTTTGCCTCCTTCGTTTATAGGAGGCCCATGAGACATGAAGAAAAGATATATGGATGCAATGTGTCTTGTCCAAAATTTTGGGAAACCTGACTTCTTCCTAACCGTAACATGTAACTCAGCTTGGCCTGAAATCACAGAGCATTTACTACCAAGTGAATTACCTCAAAACCGCCCTGACTTACTTTCTCGAGTTTTCAAAGCCAAGTTGGAAATGTTGAAAACTGAACTTTTAAAAGACCATATATTTGGGGTGCCGATTGCATGTGTATACTCAATTGAGTTTCAGAAACGTGGATTACCTCACACACATGTCCTCCTTATAGTTGATACAGACTCAAAACCACTTAATCCTGATGCTTATGACCGTTACATCAGTGCTGAGTTACCTGACCCTTTAAGATATCCTGAACTGCATCGTTTGGTTCTGAGGCACATGATACACGGCCCTTGTGGCACTATAAATCCTAGATGCCCATGTATGCGAAACAAGAAGTGCAAAAACAAATACCCTAAAGAATTCGCACAGTACACAACACATGGCTCCAATAGCTATCCACATTACAGACGTCGTGATACTGGCATTAATGTTCGTGTGAGAAACCATGATATCGACAACCGTTGGGTAGTTCCCTACAATCCGTACTTGCTTCAGAAGTACGATTGTCACATCAATGTGGAGATATGTTCCACTATAAAATTGGTTAAGTATATTTATAAATACATTTACAAGGGTCCTGACAAAATTGCTTTTCGTATATCCACATCTACTTCTGAAAATGAGATTCAAGAATACCAACAAGGAAGATGGGTTGGGCCTCCAGAGGCAGCATGGCGTTTATTCTCGTTTGATTTATTTGAAATGCACCCAGCGGTCATACCATTACAACTCCACCTCCCAAACAACTATCCTGTATCTTTCTCCACAAATCAAGACCTAAATAATATCGTCACAAATACTTTGTTGTCACGAACAATGCTCACACAGTTCTTCCAAATGAACAGAACTAATTCAACAGCCATAAGTTTGAAACTTCTTTACAAAGATTTTCCTAGGTACTTTGTGTGGGATTTAGGGAAACGTAGTTGGACAGAACATAAAAGGGGTAAAGTAGTTGATCAAATTGTTTCTGTTAGTCCAACTGAAGGCGAACGGTACTACCTGCGTTTGTTGCTTAATCATGTTAAAGGTCCAACTTCATATGATGATCTTTTAACCGTAGATGGTTATCTACACTGCACATTTAGAGAGTCAGCTCTACGGAGAAATCTACTAACGACAGATAATGACCTCGATAAGTGCCTTGAGGAAGCTTGCATGTATCAAATGCCAAGACAACTACGTCATCTTTTTGTGTCAATATTGATTTTCTGCTCACCTTCAGATCCACGTCAGCTATGGGAAAAGTACGCAGAGCCTCTATGTGATGACTACCTACAAGGACTTCTATGTTCCTCAAATATCAATGATGCTCGAATGAAAGCATTATTCGACATTGCTGTAATATTGGATGACATGGGAAAGAAACTACAGGACTATAGATTAGGGCCTGAAGCTGAAACAATAGGGCAACGAGGTACTGCTACTAGAGAAATGGCATTCGAGAAAAGCCTAACCGTGGATGAAAGCGATCTTCTAAATGTCCACAATCTTAATGAACAACAGCAATATGCTTTCGAACAAATAATGGCCAAGGTAACGTCCAACGAACCAACTGCATTCTTCATTGACGGGCCTGGTGGGACTGGTAAGACCTTTCTTTACAGAGCTATCTTAGCTACGATTCGGTCAAAAGGACATATAGCTTTGGCCACAGCAAGCTCAGGTGTTGCAGCATGTGGACTTCCTGGAGGTCGAACTGCGCATTCACGATTCAAGTTACCGTTACAAGAAGAGGAGAACAAAATAGCAAACGTCAGTAAACAATCTACAACAGCAGCATTGTTACGAGAAGCCAAGATTATTATATGGGACGAGGCTCCTATGGCTCATAGAGAATCAATAGAGGCTTTTTCTGAAATGCTTAAAGATATAACTGAAACAAATAACCCATTTGGAAATAAAATTGTTGTTTTCGGAGGTAACTTTACGCGAGTGCTTCCAAGAGTCACAAATGCAAATAAACAAGAACAAATAAACGCTTCCTTAATCACCGACATTATGGCCTTTGCTTGGAAAATACACTTAACACAAAACATTAGGGCTATTCTTGACCTAACTTCACCGAGTATTTGTTACGAATAGGAAATGGCATGTAGGTGAGGATGAAAATGGAAGCATTGAGCTACCAATCAACATGCTCATTCCTTTTCACGACAAGGAAAGTTCATTAAAACAGTTAATTAAATTTGTATATCCAGAAATCAACGCTTTTGCAACACAACATCACACAATTATGAATAGTGCTTTGCTAGCCCCGACTAATGAGTGTGTTGACGACATAAATGATGCAATGTTGCAACAAATGCCTGGTGAGGTCATCACTTACATCAGTAATGATGTTGCTATTGACCATTATCACCAAGCAGATTACGACGACTTCCTTAATTCACTCACCCCAGGCAGCCTTCCTCCCCATTACCTAATGTTAAAGCTAAACTGCCCCGTAATGTTACTACGCAATCTAAGTCCTGTCCAAGGGTTATGTAACGGAACACGGTTATTATGTAAGGAGCTGAAAACGCATACAATCGTAGCTGAAATAGCAACCGGGCCGTTTGCAGGACAACAAACCATCTTACACAAAATTCCTTTACAAAACTCCAACATAGATAAATGTACTATTCCTTTTAAACGGTATCAATTTCCAATACGATTGTGTTTTGCAATGACAATTAATAAATCACAAGGTCAAACGCTAGACCGTGTAGGTATATATTTACGACAACCCGTCTTTTCCCACGGCCAACTATATGTAGCTTTTTCTAGAGCACGAAAATCCTCAGCTATCAAAGTATTGATAGCACCACCAACCTTCCCAGAAAATTCCACTAAGAACACAACAAAAAATATAGTATACCATGACATCCTCAGGAAAGTTCAAGAAAACACTTAAATAACAAACCTGTTTAAAACATAAAAACGTAAAGATACGATGTACAGAAACCTATACTTACACCATGTCGTATATCTTTAAAGTGTTTAATATTTCTCAACTAGGATAACTATGGCAAGAGTAATGCATATTGATGACGTAACTCCTAATACGGAGAATTGGCGAGTAAAAGTATTCGTCCTTCAGAAAAGCAATGTGTATACCAATGAAACCGGCAAGCGACTACAAAAACTGATGTTCCAAGACGAACAGGTAATTGAATAAATAGTTTCTTTTATTTCAGCTCTTAAATTATTTAACGCATTGGCTATAAAAAAATACAATTTCATATCTTTAATGTTCGTATCAGGGAAAGAAGATAGAAGGCGTCATTTGGAATACTAACATCGAATTACTAGAAAGCAATCTGACGCCATTCTCTACCTATATCATCGGCGGAGCTGATGTCGACCCAATAAAAGAAGAGTACAAACATAACTCTCCGGGTCAAGTATACCAATGGCAACTTTCAAGAACAACTTTCATACGCCCTGTGAAAGAACACGATCAAATGATAGCCTGCCCACCAATTCAGTGTACTCCGTTTGCAGCTCTTCGGTCACACGTTAGCTCAGGAGCTTCTGTAGGTACGTAACAACTATGATAAAAAAAACTTATTTCACCTAGCAACTAACTGGAAAATTGTATGCAGTAACTATATTTCAGCATATTTGACTAAAGTTTAACAAATTTATAACAAAAACACTAAAGCAAAAAAAAATTAAACAAACTAATCTGTTTTACAGACATTGTAGCTGTTGTTATTGATGTCCAAGAAACATGCTATGTCCCAGTTCGATCGAAATTGGTCCCTCTACGTGAATGCACGGTTATCCAGAATGAGTAAGAAACCATCTTACTTTCTACCCACATAGCCACACGTTTTATTCTGATAAACAAAATACTCAAACATTGAGCCCACATCATACAACCAAATGCCTAATGTTACTTCCGTATGAACTTACAGGTTGAAACCGGTAAGAGTCACTTTGTGGGGAGATTATAGTCACAAACAAGGAGCCGAACTTTTCAAGTTAAGAAAAGAACTACCAATTGTTCTTTTCAAAGGGTTAAAAGCATCGCCATTTAAGGGTAACCATACAAAGACAACTTACATCACTTAAAGCAAGCATGTAATACTTAACTGTAAACCTAAATCAATTTCCTTGGTTCAGGTATCTCTTTATCAACATTGCACTTTTCATTCGTTGCGTTGGAACCTAACGTTGTAGAGGTGAAGACACTTAGATCATGGTATGTTGTTGGACCAAAAAAAATCTCCCGGCTTTAATTACATAGACATATTTCGTCAATCCAATCCTACATTGCCACGTAATAATTTCAACTAACACATTTACTATCTTTCAAACATTGCAAAAGGGTCAATGGTAACAAAGAACTCATCCAAAAAGCTGTTGGAGCACCTATCCAAAACTACCTCGAGACTGTTTCGAATGATACAGATACAGTCAGAATCACACCACTCTCAGACATACAGCCAGATAACAAGGTAACTAATACCAAACAACAATTTCATCACAAACTTAAAAAGTAGTTATTTCTACAAACACATACTGTATAATCCACATTTGAAAAATTCTCACAGGTAGTCCATACAGAAGTCACCCTAACCATTGCCAACGTGGAGCAGAAGCTATCCTACACTGTATGTCCAAAGTGCTACGGCACACAGAACGCAATGCCAAACGAGACGTACAACTGCAATTCTTGTAATGAAGACTTCAATGCACTACCACGGTAATTCGTATGCCTATTTCTTAGTTTCCTAATATTTGACCGATTGTAATTTCTTGAGTTGAATATTTGAAGTATTTAGAAGAAAATTAGAAAAAGAACTAAATAATAAGAAAAATTATATATTTTGGTAGTTTTACTTAGTGCATATGGACCAACTATTAAATCTTGGTTGGAAATTTCTTTTACCTATTACTCTAGCTAATTTATTATTAACAACCTCATTTATTAGTTTTACTTGTAAAGTTGTTCAACCTTAGTTCGTATTGTTAGTGGCTGTCCCGGATTTTATCAATACAAAACAACAAGTAATAAACCGGTTAACCTCAAGTGCAAGGATCGTAGTATGGAGGCTAATGCCGGGTCGATCTTACGGGGAACTAAACGATTGTGATTCTAGCTTTTTGTCTAGCCTAACTATGTCACGAAACTACTCTAAACAGAAAATAAAACCAAACTAAATGAGAAGATAAAACTAGACAGAGGATGTAATCCAAAGCTAGGAAAGGTACGGGCTGCGAACCAATTTAAACTAAATTAACTAAGATGCAAGTAAAAGTAAGCTACTAAACAAATTCAAGTTTTAAGGATTTAAATCAAGTTTATAACGGACAAATGAGGATTGATCCACCTATCCAACAAGCTTTGATTTCCTATCTCGATTATATTGTGGTTTTTATCTAGGTTGTGATTCACCTTATCTAAACATGAACCCTAATTCCTTAGATAGTTCATCTATTGATCTATTATCTTCCGATGCAAGATTAACGCGTTTTCTAACCAAAGGTGCAAACTTTACGTTTATAATCTAGCAATTAAACCTATTAACTTCCGTTATGATAGATTCAAATTACTATTCTTATTCATGATGATCTAGGGTTTATTAAGATTTCCATCAACAACAAACAATCACACATGCGGATCTTCCGATATAAAAGCAATTAAACGTAATAAACATGAATAAGAAACAACCTTTAAATAAAAACTCACAGTACACCCGAAGAAAACGAAATCAACAATCGTTGGACGGCTTCACAATTCTCGTTTGATGAAGCTTTTAGCCTCTAAACATCCTCAGCAATTCGAATGTGCAGAAATAGTTCATAAAAAACAGCTAATTTAATCTAGATCTAAAGTGCATAAAAACTGGAATAAAAAGGAGGAAAACGCAGCCTAAAGTCGCCCCTAGGTTTAGGGTTTTGAATAATGAGTGTATGGTCTCCTTGTGTGGAGAAAACAGCCGCCTATTTATAGATTTTAAAGTCGGTTTCAGTAAGTCGGCTATCGGACGCCCGTCCGCTCTTGTGAACGCCCGTCTGTAGATCTCGGGCGGTGAAGACGCCCGTTCGAGCATAGCGTCCAAACTCTCTCAGATCAAAATCGCTTCTCCGGACGCCCGTCTGCTTTATCAAACGCCCGTCCACTCTGGACGGAACCTGGACGCTCGTCTAGGATGGTAGAATCTTGATTTCTTGACCTTTATCTCTTTTTCCTCTAAGTCATTCCTTCATTATCTCTTTTATCATCAATTAACTCGAACTTAATCAACTTTTGATCATCTCTTGAGCCTCAAACATGTATCTATAACACATAAAAACATCGCAAAATGTAATAATGTCCAAATAATCATAAAATCATATAAAAACACCAAAATCAACCAATTTTGCGGATAACTTATTTAAAACCTCATTTACTCAATATTTCCATTAAACACTCGTTTCTTATGCAAACTTATACAAATACGGGAGAAAATATCATAGAATATAGCATTATAAATCGTATAAATTCACCCTTAACAACTCCCCCACACTTAAGCTTTTGCTCGTCCCGAGCAAAACAAAACAAAAATTAGGCTCGAGAGAAGAACAGACATCTAAACATGCATAACACATATCCAATAAATCAGAAGTTCACCATTGTGTGTGTGCATAGCCATAGAAAACTTCCACTATATCCAAACTCGAGAAACTCAAAGCAAAACTAGCTAATACCCCCTCGTGGACTAGCAATAAATGACACTCATAAGATGTACCCTACAAACGTGACATATCCCGAAAATATGATCGAATGAATCTAGGGCCTTTACAAATACTCGAGAGGATAATCCCTACAACATATCTCATCGCTTTCTCTGGGGATAAAGCGATTTATAACTTAGTCTTATATACATTTCATAACACTTCATCGATTGATTTAACTTTTTCACTTTAAACACACATTAGGATAAGCTATTGCCCTCATAGTAGAATAGGACATTTCGAGATAATACCCTACCTTACTCCAATCATAAGGCGACTTTTTCCTAAGCGTCGTGAGCTTTTAGTCATCATAGTGGCATAGGACATACGTGGTATACCCTATCGCACTCAAATCATTGACTAGCTTTCGACACACCCAATTAATTCATATTTTTCTTCAACTTTTTCATTTGACAATAAGTTACGTGTTACTTATCACATTCAAACCTTCAGATATTCACGGTATAACATACTCGGAGCTAAATACAGACTATCATAAATCACGAGATATATACGTAGCACTAAGCACATGACTCATAAGAAAACAAAAATCACTAATCCAAGAGGGGTATAACTTTATAAATAGCTCATCGTCACTATGGCTCGTGAAAAATAGTGTCAGGTGAAACATCTAACTTACCAAATATATGATACATTGAATCAAATTGCCTACTCGGGACAAAACAGAAACAAAAGTGTCGTAAAATTTCGAAAATTATAGCTCATTTGCATAGAAACATTACGAATTAAGCAAATGTGTAGATACATATCGAAACATTCCCCTCCCCCACACTTAAAAATCAACATGTCCTCATGTTGTGCAGAACGAAAGAAAAAGGAAAAGACTTAGCTGATGTAAATCGAAACTCGAATCGTTGGTCAGGCCGGAGCGTACATAATGACACTCTAGAATGCGTAACCAGACAATGTAGCTCGACGAAACCGCTAAAAAGATACCTGCACGTCTTAGACAAACATGGAACCATCTCGGGGAAAACGGGGAGTCATACCAAAATGAAAAGAGATATCAAAAATGAAGATAAAGCAAAGTGATAGCATTCAATACATCCAGAAAGTATAAACACAGTTGAAATGAAAGTACGAGTGCCTTATGGCTTACATGATCCATCGAAAGAATAAATAGTAGCGAAAGACGAAATACAATGAACCACATAATCAAAAGTAGCAAAAATATACAGTCACAGTAGCTAGTGCAAATCAAAAGTGAAAAATAGACAAAGAAAATCAAGATTGGCCCGGAGCCGGAGTATCATCAGCCGGGGGATCAGAAGGAGGTCCAGAAGGTGGTGACGTAGCCCTAGGTGCCGAATCAGGCTGCTCCTCATCGGAAGAGGACTCAGACTCGTGAAGAACATCGGCAATGGCCTGCTCAATCTCAGAAGAATAATGGAAATCAATGAGGCTCGGACTGAAAACCCTGTCATCCCTCGGTTGCCGGCCTTCACATATACACTTCAGGATCGTCAAAATGTTGTTCTGAGACGTCCTGATGTCTTCCAGCCACTCCCGCACACTGTTGGCCATACTTAGCCGCATCCGGACCGAAGGCGGTAAAGCAGGAACCGTAGACGCTCTAGGCGGTGCCGAAGATGAACCGGGCTCCTGTGGTGTCTCCATCTCAGACGGACCTGAAGGCTTACCCTTTTTTTTTCATGTCGGCCTCGGATTCTTCGGTTTGTGATCGGCTCCATACTCAGGCACACCGGCATCGATCTGACAGATCGTGGATCGGTGAGGATAATCAAGCATCGGGTATAGATCTTCTGATTAATAGCCACCTCATCATATAACGCCTGCCCCACATTCACGTTCAGGCCAAATGTCATTGCGTACAACATGCCTAGGTCACCGATGTGAAAGTGCGTCAAGTTGTTCTTAGGCAACAACCGATTCTGAATAAACCGACACTGGACCTTCCAATCCTCCGTCCAGGTCGTGGTAACCAACTCCTTCCGGTCACCGCCCGGTCTTAACGTCCACGCCACGTCCGGACACACTTGTAACCTCAACTCCTCCAAAGGATCCTGCCCCAAACTCTGTCTATGTACAATCTCTTCCTTGTAGTCCCTACCCTCGAAAGCCGCTAAGTTGTATTTCTGATTAATCACTTCCGGTGTAAAAGGAACTTCTACCCCTCGAACCACGACTACCTTCCTCCCCAAATCGGTTTCCGAACAGTTAGCATAAAATTCCCGAACTATGGAGCTATTCACCGGGGTAGTCGGGATTGTCATCATGGTTTCCCATTTCCGATCCTTGAGCAACTTAACGAACCCCGGATCGACTTTGGCCTCCAAAACGGCCCGCTCAATCAACATCGTCCTCGAGAAATAATGCTGTTTAAACACATCGTGAGCTCTAGGGTTCACGAACCGACGAGGTAAGGGCATAGGAGGTACGGTTTTGGATTTCTTTCTAGGAGGGGCAGCCCTAGGTACAACCGGTTCCTCTTCCCGGGTAGCATCGACAGTTTCCGCAGCCCTAGACGAACCTCCACCTCTCTGAACTCTAGGCATCCGTACCAACGGCACATCGTCATCAGTCTCAGAGTCAGAGGTCGGCTCATCTCTCAAAGTAGCCCTAGTTTGGGTGGCTCTAGGAGGTTGTTCTCGTATACTCACGCCCCGGTTGGGATCGACCAAAATAGGATCAAACTCCTTGCGTTTCTTTCCGGCCTCCCTAGCTACTTCCTTTCCATTCCTCTTAACCACTCCCTTCTTATGAACCATAGTCGAGCTTAGACTAACCAGAACAACCCCGATTCACAACAAGATACCCGTTTAACATCCAAAGCGGGATTTCAAATCAACCAAACCACAACCACAACCATAACCATCACCAACAACCCCAATGCATCATCCATCACAACACCGTATCACCAAAACAAAGCAACAAGAAACAAAGAAAAAAAAACAGAAAAAACCGAATTAAGGCAATATCTAAGTGAACGAGCCGACCCGAAGATCGTACTCGCAAAAACGTGAATAAAAACTAGAAATTTTGCTACGAACTTACCAAGTAGGGTGAGTGGATGTTGATCGAGGTGGAAATCAATCCAAACAACACCAAAATGGACTCCAAAATCGAATTTTTATTCTGAAAAGTCGGACTTGAATGGGGCCTGATTCTCCACGAATATGGTTTGTTGGGAAATTTGGTTATGAAAATCAAAGGGAGGGAATCAAGAGCGGCCTGTAGCACTTGGAATCGCTTGGTTTAGAAATGAAGATTTTAGCCCAAAAAGAGGGAGAGGAAAGGGTTTGCGATTTGAAAAACTGAAAAGTGAGGGCTCATCGAAGTAGGGAGTATATATAGACAGATGTTGGACGCGCGTCCGACTCAGTGGACGGGCGTTCACTGGAAATCGAGATGAACCGGGCGGGCGCGTCGATTCGGTGAAACGCTTCGTCCAAGAATTTAAAGCACATACAGGATTGGAGGGAAAATATCGGACGGGCGTCCAGGCTTTGTGGACGTCCGTCTAAGGATTTGTCATAGCGGACGGGCGTCCAGTTTTCTGGACGGGCGTCCCAGCAGGCCAAAAATGCAAAAATCATAAAATTCCATACAACCCAATTTTAAAAGTACAGCTCTTATTAAACTTAATTTAAAATTTCAAAAATACAACCTTAAATCAAACAAAGTACATAAAATTCCTAGAACATAAAAACAAATAGAAAACAGTGGGTTGCCTCCCACGAAGCGCTTTTGTTTTACGTCGTTTGCTCGACGAAACAAACCTAACTAACGCTAGTCTGCATAAATCTCGTCCCAATCCACCAAACGGATGAGACGACGAAGCATATCAATAGCATGAGGGAAATCATAGTCGTCTTGTACGCCCCAGTCATCTCTAGCTACCTCTAAACCTCTAAAATGTGAATCCCGAGTACAGCGCTAGATCTCACAAAGATAGGGTCATTTAGGATCGTATATGGATGTCCTATAGCTTCCTGTAGCTCCTCAGTGGTGAAGTCACTACCTCCCGAACAGGGGGGACGATGAGAACATAAGTGATGGTCTTTGTACGGGTACTAAGCTTAAAATCTATGTGCAAAACTATAGTGCCTCCTGGTCCATCAGCTACTGTAATCAGTGGGATCCGACTAATGATGGGGAACTCCTCAGGAAGAACTCCGTAATCCATATCTAAAAAAGCACACTAACTGACAGATAGACATACAAAAACTTAATCAGCTACAACTAAATTAAATGAAAACTTAAATAAATAAAACACCAACCGCCTAATCAAAATTTAACTAATATAATAAGGGATATCTAGGATGCCTCCTAGTAGCGCTTTTGGTTAATGTCGTTAGCTCGACACCGTTGAAAACTCAGCTGGTCGAGGCCATTTGACTTTTCTCGCCACCACTACCTCGTGTAAGCTCTCGATGTGTGTGTGGGCTGCGAAAACAGCATCTCACACATGGGGTGAAATCTTTAATAGCTTTCCACATACGCTTGAACTTCCCCATGGGTGACCTCCTCATTCTCTGAGCCCTCTGATGACACTTCAACTGACGCTCCCTCTCCAATTCTTCCATATCCCAACTACCGGCTAGAACTTCTTCGGAAGGACCACTACAAACCATCCTCTCAAAATAGGTTAAGTGAAGACTGCTTGAATTCTTCGACTTCCGTAGCACCACACCCTAGGATGTCAAGGCAACGGACATTCGAAGGTCTCTCTTTAGGTTCACCAATATAGTGCTTGCACCTCTGGCCATTTACTCGAAATGGGTCACCACTATAACCACAAAGTTCTAGAACGGCTCCAGGAATGATTTGAAGAATCTCGAAAGGGCCGGACCAACGTGTCCTTAATTTTCCAGGAAACAGATGTAGCCTAGAATTGTATAGAAGAACTTGTTCGCCGACTTGAAATTCTCCTTCTTGATCTTAGCATCGTGGATTAGCTTCATCTTATCTTTACTAATCCTGGCACTTTCATAGGCCTGGAGTCTGAATTCGTCTAGCTCATGTAACTGCTGTAGTCGATGTTTCCCACAAGATTGGGAATCAAAGTTCAGAAACTTTGTAGCCCAATAAGCTCTATGCTCTAACTCGACAGGCAGATGACATGGTTTCCCGTAGACCATTTGATATGGAGATGTACCCATAGGAGTTTTATAGGCAGTTCTGTATGCCCAAAGTACATCGTCCAACTTCAAACTCCAGTCTTTCCTATGACTGTTTACCGTCTTCTCCAGGATTTTCTTGATACTTTGGTTGCTTCTCTCAACCTGACCACTAGTCATCGGATGATATGGTGTGCCAATTTTATGACGAACACCATACTTCTCGAGTACTTTCTCTCTGGGGTCGGGTTGCAAAAGTCGCGCCCTTCATCACTGATCAAGGCCCGCGGACATCCAAACCTCACGAAGATATTCTTTTTCAGAAATTTCATTACCGTCTTATGATCATTGTGAGGAGTGGCTTGAGCCTCAACCCATTTAGACACGTAGTCTACGCAGACAAAGATGTATTTATTACCGCAAGATGATGGGAATGGTCCCATAAAATCGATACCCCATACATCAAAGACTTCGCATTCTAGGATGGGTTTCAAAGGCATGTCAAAACGCCTTGTCAGAGTACCGGTTCTTTGGCACCTATCACAAGCTTTACAGAAAGCTTCTGTATCTTTAAAGATCGTAGGCCAATAGAAACCGGATTGAAAGATCTTAGCAACGGTTTTCCAAGGACCAAAGTGACCTCCTGTGGGTCCACTGTGGCACTGCTCAATGATGTCACGTTGCTCAGATTCTGGAATACATCTCCTAAGCAAACCATCTTTACAGATCTTAAAAAGATAAGGTTCATCCCAAACGAAATATTTTAAATCAGAGAAGAACTTTTTCTTCTCCTGATAAGACATCTCTGGATCGAGATAACGGCCATGAAGGTAGTTTACAATGGAAGAATACCATGGAACATCAGGAGGACAACCGTCTATCAACATAATGTTCTCTAGAGGAAAGTAAAGATCTATATCATCTGGATCATCCTTTTCCTCACTTAACATTCTAGAAATGTGATCCGCCACTACATTTTCAACGCCTTTTTGTCCTTAATTTGAACGTCAAACTCTTGTAGGTCAATATCCAACGTAGTAAGCGGTTTTAGCCTCTTTCTTAGTCATCGATATACGCATAAGCGGCGTGATCACCCACACGATCACTTGAGCTCCTAACAAGTAACTACTGAAACTTGTCCATAGCAAAGACTACGGCCGAGGTTCCTTTTGATAGTAGTATAGTTAACTTGAGAGAGGTTCAATGTGTGACTTGCGTAATAGATAGGTGGAACTTTCCCTGATCTTTTGCCCTGAACGGCACCAACAACATAGTTTGATCGTCGCACATAAGCTCAAATGGTAGGTTCCAATCGAGGATATAAGAATTGGAGCGATATTAAACGATCCTTAAGCTCTCAAACGCTTGCTTGCGGCTCTCATCAAAATTAAACTCAACGTCTTCCTTTAGTAAAGTGGGCAGGGGCTTGGCTATCTTGGAGAAATCTTGAATGAACCTTCCTGTAAAAGCCGACGTGTCCAAGAAAGCCTCTCACTTAGCAAGACATTTTTAGGATAGCTCATCTTCTCGATAGCTTCTACTTTTGCCCTGTCAACTTCTATACCTTTGGCTGAGATCTT
Organism: Gentiana macrophylla; assembly: GCA_026214975.1. Lineage (NCBI taxonomy): Eukaryota > Viridiplantae > Streptophyta > Magnoliopsida > Gentianales > Gentianaceae > Gentiana > Gentiana macrophylla. Next base: position 65,083,908 of record CM047807.1, read on the forward strand.
GTGGCCAAGAACTATTCCTTCATCTACCATGAAATGGCATTTTTACACATTAAGTACTAAGTTCTTTTCCACACATCCGGATAACACTGATCAAGATTGTCAAGGCAATCATCAAAAGATCGACCAAAAACCGAAAAATCGTCCCATAAAATCTCCATACACTTTTCTACAAGCCCGTCAAAGATGGCTAGCATACATCATTGAAATGTAGCTTGGGGCATTGCAGAGACCGAACGGCATTCGCCTGCAGTAGCGAATGTACCATAAGGCGGTGAAGGTGGTCTTTTCTTGGTCAATTTGGATCAATGGGTATCTGGAAATATCTCGAATATCCATCTAGGAAGTAGTAGAATCGTGTCCCGCCAGACGCCGAGAGCATCCGGTCAATGATTGGAAGGGAAAGTGATCTTTCATGGTTACCTCATTGAGCTTTCGATAATCGATCAGAACTCTGTAACCAAAGTGACAAGCTTCAATGCAATTTCCTCTCCTTCTCATTCTTCTCAATTGTAATTCCACCCTTCTTGGGAACTACTTGAGTCGGGAAACCCATTCACTATCCGCGATGGCATAAATGATTCCCATGTCCGAAGTTTAATGATTTCTTTTAACGACTTCTTGCATATGAGGGTTGAGCCTTCTCTGGTGTCAGTATCGACACACTTTGCACCCTCATTCGTCTTGATCTTGTGCATGCAGGATGTCGGAGATATTCCCCGATATCTCCTACTTGCCAACCAAAAGCTTTTTCATTCTTCTTCAAGACGTTGATCAGTTTCGTTTCCTCTATACGAGAAACCTTGGCAGATATGATTAATGGAAGCTTTTCGCCTTCTCTTAAGAACACATACTTAAGATGTTTAGGTAACGGCTTCAACACCAAATCCGCAGGGGGGTCTTCTAAACTAGACTTGAGATCTCCACTTTTCAACTCAATATCATTGAGTTTACTCTGTGGTCCCACTGCCAAAGCTTCTCCTTCCAACAACTCTTCCTCAAAATCAGCTGCTAGTTGATCCAGATTCACCATACCATGAGTATTCAGATTATCAACTAATCGCTCATATTCCGCTTCTACAGCCATGACTTGCTCATCCATAAAGTCGGTGAAATCATCCGTCATATAATCAATGGAAAAGCCGGTTGGAGGGCCAGAGGGTACTTGAAGGGACTTTAAGACATTGTAACTCACCTCTTGATCACCAACTCGGATAGTCACTTGTCCACCATCGCAATCGATGAGGGCTCTAGCTGTAGATAAGAAAGGTCTTCCTAGAATCAAGGGGACGTTTTCGTCTTTCTCTATATCTAAAACATACCAATCAACTGGAAAGGTAAATCTATCAATCTGAACCAAAACGTCTTTTAGGATCCCTGAAGCTTTCTTAGAAGATCTATCCATGAATTGTAAACTCATAGTAGTGGGTTCTAGAAGGCTTTGTAAGCGAGTTGTTTGCATCTGAGACATTGGCATAAGGCTTATAGAGGCACCTAGATCACACAAAGAATTTGGGAAGACTAGACCTCCCATTAATACTGTAAGTCACGAATTTTCCAGTGGTCGCCTTTTTAAGCTGGTAAGTTTTCATAATTAATCATGGAACAATCCTCACCAATATGCCTTTCCATGCCTGCTAATTTCTTTTTCGAAGACACGACATCCTTGATAAATTTTGTATACTTAGGCATCTCGACTAAGACATCCGATAATGGAAGATTCACCTGAGTATTTTTCAAAAAAGGTTTAGCACCTTTTCATACTTCTTATCCTCAATCAAGGGAATGTTGCTCTTTCTCGTGGAAATGGAAGTTTCTTAAGGTCATCCTCGGAGAAAACCTTCTTTGAGGATGCAATGAATGACTCTGTCTTCCGATCCTTCCAACGAATGCAGTTTTTTCAGATTTCTTAGTAGTCGGGGATCGGCCTCGACTTTCACTTGCTTTTTCGGTCCTCAAAGGATCACCCACTTGAGGATCACCAAATTCTTCACCTCTCGAGGATCACCACTTGAGTTTTCTCTTGCGGTTGAGGGAGTGTAGGTGCTCGGCTTCCCTCCCCCTTATCAATGGCGAGAGGGGCTAGTGGTTTCCGGATGGGAAGGACCACTAACTTGAGTACCGCTCCTTAGATTAATTGCACTGGCCTCCTCTTTACCGTATTGAATTGATGGCACGAGGTCAGTACATGGGCCTTTGTTCAAGTCAGCCTGAGCAACTTGACCACCCTTTGGATTCTTCTCAGTGAAACTGGGCAGCTGCCCTGGGGGTCTAGAAGCCAACTGCTCAGCCAGTTGCCCAATTTGTCTCTCGAGATTCTTCATTGACCTGCTTTGCTCCTCTAACTTGGCTTCAAGATTGTTAGATTGGGAGGGGCTTTGAGAGTTTTGGAGATTTGGGGCATAGGGCTGGCTGGGCCGACTTTGAAATTGAGAGTTTGAATTGGAAGGCCAACTTTGAGTGAATTTTTGCGTAGGATTGGAAAAATTCGAGTTTTGATTCTGATTAAACCCAGGGTTTCTGTTGAAATTCTGATTCGAATTAAAATTCGAATTAGGATTGAAATTTGAAGATGGATTAAACCCTTGGTTTTGAAAATTGCCCTGGCCAGGAAACTGATTGAACCTTTGATTGTTCTGGCCATAGAATGCATTCACTTCCTCATTCTGTCCGTTCATAGGGCAGAATTTAGAAGTGTGCCCCACCTCGTCACAATTTTGACATACTGTCCATAGTCATGAACAGCATTTACTTGATAAGGTGCAGGGGGATTAAGCGCACCGCCATTCATATGGCGGTCGGACAAAGAATTTTCACGATCTGAACTTGGGGTTCTGTGGAAAAGAGGAAGTTTGATTTATTGGATTTGAAACTTGAGGTGGTACCATTTGCTTCTGCAGCATGGCGATCAAACTTTGCAAATTGACTTCCTCAACCTTGGGAGGAGGAGGTGCTTGAATTGCTTGATAAGAGGGGGCATAGTTATATTTTGCAATGTCCTCAAACAATGCCCATCCCTCATCAGGCGTTTTCTTCAGAAATGCCCCACCAGAAGAGCTATTGACCATGCCTTTTGTAAGCTCGGTCAATCCACTGAAGAATGTATTGACTTGCCTTTCCAGTGGCAAGCCATGGTGGGGGCACTTTCTAAGAAGGGACTTGAATCTCTTCCAACACTCGAAGAAAGATTCATTCTCTTTCTGATAGAATGTGAAAATGTCATTTAAGCACTGGGCCGTCTTTGAAGGTGGAAAATATTGACTCAAGAACTCCTTTTCGAGTTCTGCCCTGGTGGTGATAGATTCAGATGGGAGAGAGGTGTACCACTCTTTAGCCTCCCCTTTCAACGAAAATGGAAATAGTTTAAGTTTGATAGCATCCTCACTTACTCCTTGGATGCGTGTAGTACCGCATATCTCTAAGAATGTGTGTAAGTGGGTATGCGGATTCTCTGATTGGTAGCCGTGAAAAATTGATGCGTGCTGCATCATCTGGATAAGTCCTGGCTTCAACTCAAAGGTTTGTGCGATGAATGGCTTTGGAATAACAATAGCGGGTTGACCTTGACTTCGCCTGGCATGGCATAGTCCGCCAACGTACGTCTATTATCAGCGGCCATTATCACAAAATCAGTGATTTCTCTTGCTAGTTGTTCTTCAAGATCTCGCTCGGTTCTGTCTGCCAGAACCGCAGAACATAAATTCCGCCTGTTTGGCCGGACTACGGTTCGCTCGGGGTCAGGGGTGTATATTAACGGTCCCTTTTGACTCCGAGTTTACATAAACCGGACCAAAAACAAGTGGAACGAAACCTAAAAGCTAAGAAAGTAAAAGCCTAAACTAAAAATTAAAAGCCTAAAGAGAAGAACGGGAAAGAGGAAAAGGAAACAAAAGTGTTGAGGAAAACAAGACCAGACGGACGTCCAAAAGATTGGACGGGCGTCCAGATGAAATTGAGATCGGACGGGTGTTTAGTAATTTAAACGCTCGTCTGACAGATGGAATACCTGAACGGGCGTCCAAAACTTATGGACGCTCGTCTAAGTGAATAAAAACAGAACAGAATTGATAATTTTCCAGTGGACGGGCGTCCAATATCCCAGACGCCCGTTTGCTCACGGGAAAACTAGAACAGAAGCAGGAATTTGCAGAGAATAAAAGAAGGCAAGAAAGAATGTCAGAAAAAACAGAAAGACAGAAGATCTAACTCCAAGAAAACTACTAAGGGAAAGTTTTAAACCTTAATTATCTACTTAACAACTACCTAAAACAATTATCAACTAAAAACAGGAATTTAAAACGAAATAAAACAGGAAAAAAAAAAAACAAACAGAAAAACAGGAAACGAAAACAAAAACTAGACAACCGTCCAGTTCCCCGGCAACGGCGCCAAAAACATGTCCCGGATTTTATCAATACAAAACAACAAGTAATAAACCGGTTAACCTCAAGTGCAAGGATCGTAGTATGGAGGCTAATGCCGGGTCGATCTTACGGGGAACTAAACGATTGTGATTCTAGCTTTTTGTCTAGCCTAACTATGTCACGAAACTACTCTAAACAGGAAATAAAACCAAACTAAACGGAAGATAAAACTAGACAGAGGATGTAATCCAAAGCTAGGAAGGGTACGGGCTGCGAACCAATTTAAACTAAATTAACTAAGATGCAAGTAAAAGTAAGCTACTAAACAAATTCAAGTTTTAAGGATTTAAATCAAGTTTATAACGGACAAACGAGGATTGATCCACCTATCCAACAAGCTTTGATTTCCTATCTCGATTATATTGTGGTTTTTATCTAGGTTGTGATTCACCTTATCTAAACATGAACCCTAATTCCTTAGAAAGTTCATCTATTGATCTTTTATCTTCCGATGCAAGATTAACGCGTTTTCTAACCAAAGGTGCAAACTTTACGTTTATAATCTAGAAATTAAACCTATTAACTTCCGTTATGATAGATTCGAATTACTATTCTTATTCATGATGATCTAGGGTTTATTAAGATTTCCATCAACAACAAACAATCACACATGCGGATCTTCCGATATAAAAGCAATTAAACGTAATAAACATGAATAAGAAACAACCTTTAAATAAAAACTCACAGTACACCCGAAGAATACGAAATCAACAATCGTTGGACGGCTTCACAATTCTCGTTTGATGAAGCTTTTAGCCTCTAAACATCCTCAGCAATTCGAATGTGCAGAAATAGTTCATAAAAAACAGCTAATTTAATCTAGATCAAAAGTGCATAAAAACTGGAATAAAAAGGAGGAAAACGCAGCCTAAAGCCGCCCATAGGTTTAGGGTTTTGAATAATGAGTGTATGGTCTCCTTGTGTGGAGAAAACAGCCGCCTATTTATAGATTTTAAAGTCGGTTTCAGTAAGTCGGCTATCGGACGCCCGTCCGCTCTTGTGAACGCCCGTCCAGGTAGATCTGGACAGCTGAAGACGCCCGTTCAGACAACGTCCAAACTCTCTGTATCAAAATCGCTTCTCCGGACGCCCGTCTGCTTTATCAAACGCCCGTCCACTCTGGACGGAACCTGGACGCTCGTCTAGGATGGTAGAATCTTGATTTCTTGTCCTTTATCTCTTTTTCCTCTAAGTCATTCCTTCATTATCTCTTTTATCATCAATTAACTCGAACTTAATCAACTTTTGATCATCTCTTGAGCCTCAAACATGTATCTATAACACATAAAAACATCGCAAAATGTAATAATGTCCAAATAATCATAAAATCATATAAAAACACCAAAATCAACCAATTTTGCGGATAAGTTATTTAAAACCTCATTTACTCAATATTTCCATTAAACACTCGTTTCTTATGCAAACTTATACAAATACGGGAGAAAATATCATAGAATATAGCATTATAAATCGTATAAATTCACCCTTAACAGTGGCAAATTTTCAGTCTAATTAGCTATCAATCTACTCTGTCATCTGCACTACTTTCTCCCTATTAACAAATATACGCCTGGCTTCTTTGATTTGGGTGGTTATTTATCTTTATATTGACACCAAGTAGTAGTACACTTTATCCTTCAATCAGTTAAAGCCTACTTTGTTTTTTGCTGGTCATGTATGCTTGTCTTCAAACCAAGTAGTAATAACATCACTATCTTAAAGCCCTTCCTAATCTATACACTCTTCACTAAACAGATGTAAAGTCATTGTCCAACTCATTGATTCCTCAAGCACAATCAACGCCACTCTCTTTGACAAAACTGCAATAAGGCTTATATCCAAATCACCTGAAGACCTTCACAAATTTGACAAGCAGGTACTAACAATCACACATTTAACACCATAACATCAGGAGTTTTAAACACTCCCATAATGAATGTTGTTTGGTGATACACATGCAGGTAACAACAAAATTACTCCTAGACATAGATGAGAAGCTTCACAACAAGAAACTCATAACGGAGGTAAAAGCAACCAAAAAGAACTTCAACGACAAGATCACTCGCTACACAGTGCTGGATTGGATTGAGAAACAACAGACCTCATACTCTATTAACGAAGAAGGACAAATGTCCAGCCAAACTACAGTGGAATCCGGTAGGTCTAAAATGGTAATTTATCACTGCTTCCCATTATGCAACAATACACTAACAACTGACAACATAATATCCCAGGAACCACAAGTGTTTCCGACAAAGGCAAGTATCCAAAGCAGATAGACTCAACAACAGAAGATTCTGACGATGAACACAACCACGCCCGATTCCTCCACTCCATACAAGAAGAAAGCAAAGACTCAATCGAAGCAAATCTGAAGTAAGGCAGAAGGACACAAGCACCATACTACAGACTCGTTACAATCTACCATTTCTTGCCCGTTTTGGAACCGATGACAGTTTACTCCCACTGTCAATGCAAACACAAAATCTCTATTTTCGTATCTTATCGATAACCCCAAAGTTTTGTCTATCCTATAAACACTTTATCATTTTGCATTTTGTATGCCCAATATCTACTGTACAATTATGTAAATGGTTTCACAACTCCTAGAATGAACTACATAGATTCCACCATAGCGGTGAAGCTACAATTGCCTTACTTTATGACATTTCTGTATGTCCTGTTTGAACATATGGAATAATATATAACATATTCCAATTTCTGTAGCTTTTATTTTTCAAACAATTTATAATGTATCGAATGTCTTCCCATGTGTTCCACCTTTCCACCCAAATTTTGTCGTTCTTCTGTCTTTGCTTGATTAGGTGCACCTTTTAATCTTCTCAACCACAAATGTAATTGGCAACACAGACAAAGAAACTCATACAAGCTATTGGAAAATACATAAATCTGCAGGCACATGAAGTAAAAGTATTGATACATGTTTTCTAAACCCTCTTTATTTTTGTAACTCAAGCTATGATACATGTTTTCTAAACCCTCTTTGTTTTTGTAACTTTTGTTGTTCTCCGCTGGCTGAATTTTGTGCGAACGTGGAATGTCCCACGTGCAAAGCTAAAGGAATGTGATCTTTTCAGACCCTTATAAGGAATCCGAATATAACAGGTGGACAAATCCTTATCTTGATAAAGCCGATGCCAAATTATCTCGAAACCGTCTCAGATAAAACAAACACCATTGAGATCACACCATTTTCAGAGATACATCCAGATAGCAAGGTCAGTACTTAAAGGAAAATTCAGTGCCTTAACACTTTAATACACCTTAACTGCATTATATCCCCTATAGATGATTTAAAATACCATCAAATTCACCACAAACATCTCCTCAGCCATTTATTTTGATACACAACTACACTGCTCATAATTCCGGAATCAAAATCACATAAAAACAAAAGAAACATTACATCAAACAAACATAACAACTCTTACATCCAACAACAACTACTTTATTACCCTTTAGAAAAACAACACAAATCATCCTATAGGATAACTTGATTTCTACAACAAGGAAAAAACATTAAAAAACATCACCGTTAGGAAGAACAGTATTATCATCTTCTCCCACTTCTTCAACAACATTGTTACCATGATTCTCTTGTACCATTTCCTCCAACAAAGCGCACTTTCCACGCCACATCTGCTCCCGCCTAATGCACTCTTTTGTTCTTACCTTATGCTGTTTCAACTCCTCCTGAATCTGATGCATCTTCTTCCCCATGTTCTCTTCCGCTGTACCTTTTCTGTCTCGTTCAGCAGCCAAACTCTTTACAACATTATCAGGATATGTCCCCACCTTCAATATATCAGCATCAGTTATAGTCTGACCTTGCAATCTCACTGGAATTGGCGGTGCATACGCATCATAAACTCCCTCTTCTGTCTCATAAACAACTGGGGGAAAGTTGATTTCAAAAGGGCTTGACATGTTACAACCTTTTCAAACTTAGCTATAGCAAATACTTTGCTGTAAAACCAACAACAGGAAAAAAAAACTTGCTGAATCTGCATAAGGAGCAAAAGGCTACTTATAACATTCATTTAAACAGGAAAAGGTTCATACAGCATTCAATTTAGGAGTGGCAACCTTTGTCATTTAGCAAATCAATTAATAACAACAATTACATAACCAAACCAACACTTCACTCATTTCAAAAACCTCAAAAACCAAGGCTGAAGCACTTCCCAAAAAACACACATTAAATGAATGAAAGCTGTAACACTTTGGAACCAACACCTATTCAAACAACTAGAGTAAATAGTTTAGCATTTACACCATAACATTTAGCAAAATCTTTAACCCAAAACAATCAATTATTTTGGTGGTTTCTTACTGAACACAGATAAATATCCTTCACAATTTTCTAAAGAAAACAAAACTGCTGTGCTACACTTTTAATATTGTGCCTTGCAGACTGGGGGGAGATTGAAAAATGAATTTAGTGATTAAACTTCCTCCCACCTTAGGTTATCTGCAATAGGTAAATTTTTCATCTGTTGGTTTTCTTCTGTACAGTTGTTCAGTTCCGATTGATTAAAATTCCTTCTTAGTTCTAATAAACCAAGCATTATCTGAATTCTTGTTGAAAACAATAGAAACTCACAGATTCCCGTTTGTGCTCCAGCACTCTGTTGCCGTAAAACGTAAAACAACAACGACCAAAAGCCACCAAAACAACAACTAACTAGGGGCCACACCGTGCATAGCACGGTACCGACCCCTAGTCCAATAATAAGAATGATGTTGTCACCTAGGTACTTTTAATTTTTATTTTTTGTCTTTACAGCTTCTAGGAATTACTTTATTGATACAATGTACGAGGCTTCGTGATTAAAGTTGTATAAAAATATTATACTTCCCGAGTAATGGGAGCACGGGTCGATTCGTTTCAACTCACAACCACAAGATGATGTTTGGTGTAAGGGACATAACTAGCCATTGGTTCGGGTGGGCGTAGCCTACCCGATTTTTATTTTCGGTACACCAAACCATTTATAAATCGATCCCAACACAATTTAATGCTTTAATAGTGTTCCCACCCGACCATATAAATATAATCAATTAACCCACTCAACCATTAATTTCTGGTTCCGTGTCTGTTTGGGGTAAAGATGATGAAGATCTTGTGATAGTATTATCACACGACATTTGCTCACAAACAAAACTTATGGTCGTTATCAATTAATTACGTAATATAATAATCGATAACACACAATAATATCAAATTATATATCATGTGTTTTCATGTGTACGGTTTTTTTCCCACTCAAACTATGCGTACCATTTTATCTAGATTAGAAATGCCACTGCCACAACAAAATATTACTCCCTCCGTCCCCGTTAGTTATTTTGACTTTTCGCACGATTAAAAAAATTATAATTAACACTTTGAATCTCATTAAATGATCAAATATATATATTTTTACATTTATGATAAAGTATTACTTAAAGGACATAAATGTAAAAACATAAATATTGGATAATTTAATGAGATTCAAAACATTAATTACATTTTTTATAATCGTGTGAAAAGTCAACATGACTTGTAAAATGGATTTGAGGGAGTATAATGAAATGTTACAGAGTAATGTTATGGACACAACAGTTGTGCCACAACGAATAACACACCGGTGATCTACACCGTTGATCATGTTAGATTTACATCATAATCAATATAGACACATTAGAGCAACGGTGCAGATCAACGTTGTGTCATTCGTTATAACACAACATTTGTGCCATATTTTGTAATTTCAACTTAACAAATGATCTGAAAGTATCGCGAAAAGCGACCGTTCCATATTTTGTATTTTCAAGGAGTCCACAAATTTTTTTTAAATAAAAATTTATAACAGAGTCTATAAACTTTTTTTACATATAAGATACATGTAGTTTTCATTAAAGGGGTCCATAGACGATAGACCCCTTCGGTATATTGTTGTTCCACGACACCACTGATTGCGGAAGCATAACAAACAATGCTACGATGTTTATTTCCCGAGGTATTCCATGACCTTGTTTGAAACTAATCATGTACGATAGTGTCGGTCATAAGGTTAGACCTCTACGAAAAAGGTTTGTTGCGATGCTTTGATACGTTTTGCTATATCCCGTTGTTTGCTATATTTTGCAATGAGTTCCTATCATTTGTTATGCTTTGCCACACATCCACGATATACTGATGTGTATGCTTTTCTATTTTTGTTTTGTAATTTGATATGAAATTTCGTATTGCAACAGTACGTGTAACGCTCCGCTCCTGCATATCGAACCCTTATCCGAAAATAAATGTTCAACACAAATAATATTAAATAAATTCAATATTATATATACGTAAGCATCTACGTCATCGTATCAAAAATAAAGCAAACAGAAGCCAAAAATGTAAATTGAACAATAGATCCAGGGTACCTTAATAGCGGAAGAAATCATCAGGATCGTTTCTCTACATCCATTGTTACTCGACAACGTCTCCATTTTGCCATGATGTTGTTGACGCCTTGATAGGATTCCGACATCTCTCTCTCCTTACCTACAACCGTTATGTGTTGGTTTATTTCGTATGCTTTATGATGGAATAAAGCATTGCTTTTATTGGTGGAGAGAGGGCCGAAATCCGAATAACCGAGTGTTTAGCTTCAATTTCGGCCGTCCATCAACGCCGAGTTTTAATCGGATTAAAAATCCATTTAAATAACTAATAAATAATAAATAGCATATTTCCTAGGGAAAACGAATTTCTTATGAGACTACTATTACAGGGAAGGAAATTAGTTGGGCTCGAGTAATGAGCCGACATAATTTTTCTTACAAAAATTACTCGGGTAAAAACATAAATACTACTAAGATTAGATTACTGATGATGCTGGATCTCGTCTATAAACAAATCCGGGCTAATCTAGGGGTACTTGAATCAATGGCATAAATCAAGAAGAATATGAACGTTGGATGGGTTTTGGATGATTTTTAGACTGAGTTTTGGTATCTTTCCAAGTTGCCTACGTATCCTGTTATGTTTCAGGAATCAAGTCTCCGTAGTTCCTTTAGGGTTGTTTGTATAAGGGGATGACTCATCCCTTTCCTTTTTCTACAATGATTCGTGTTCTTAGTCCCTAAGGATAATCACGTGTGTATCCTTATTATTTAGGGGTAATTATGGAAATATTTAAACGACAAGATCAATATCATTATATCATTAGTTTTTTTTCTATGTTTATCTGATATTATTAAGCAGGTGTGCCAAATACGAATAAGGAAGGCTCTGGCCGACCTGCGTCGAGCCCCCCCAGGCATCTCGACCTGTACTACATTACCCGGCCTCCACTCTTACTGAGCCGACCTGCGGTGGTAAGTTAAGAAGGGCCGAGCTGACCTCCCACCTGGGGTTCAGGTCCGTTTTCTCAGTTAAACTCTGAGGCTCTTGGCCTTTATTAGCTATTAATTCTCTATCTTCAATTAATGCTCAGCCAATATAAAGATGACACATGGCGAGGCTTACTTCGACCCTCATCATAAGCCCCCCAGATAAGGCTAAACTACTCGTTGTGAGGTCAGATCTGTTAGAGGTGTCGTTCGGCCACTGTCATCTGGACTTGAGATTTTTACAATGGCCTTCTCTGCCAGGTGGCAGTGTTATTGTTACGACGTTGTCCTTCGTGCCCACATCTGCTGAAGTTGAATGGTTTTTGAGATCGTTGATGCAGCTTCTTGTTTAGTGCCTTCTGCGGCTACTGCTTCTGCTTCAACGACTCCTGCCAAACTGCCCAGGTCAATGCATCTGTGGCGAATCTTACTCTTGCTCTGAGTGAGTTCAGCGTAACTCACTACTTAATGCTTCTTAAGTTGTTGAACTTGCATTTTGTTTAAGCTTTGTTATATTTTTATGGCCGACCTGCGTAGCTCAGCTCGGGTCCCATTTGGGCCTAGGAAGTTTACATCACAGAGTTAAAGAGCCTAACATGTGTAGCCCGAAAAATTTATCGGACATGTGGACATGCACGAGTCTGACGTGTAGATTGGTTGTTTAGAGTTAGTCCGGCCTGCGGAGCTCTGCTTTGCAAACGCATTGAGCCTGACATCTAGTGCTCTGAATTTATGTCCGTCCTGCAGACTTGCTCGAGTCCGTCCTGGGGACTGATTTTTTGACGAGTCCGACAGGCGTAGCTCGGTTTAAGTTCGTCTACAAACTGAGGAAGTTTGATCAACAAACTTTATGGAGGCTGATTTAGAGAGCTCATACTTTAGTCCGTCCTGCTGACTTGGTGAGTGCGATCTACGGAGCTCAATTTGATGAGTTTGGCCTACAAACTTTGTTGAGTCCGACCTGTGGAGTTCTGAAAGTTGATGTCTTTCCAACAGACTTGAGCAAACATTTCGGGTCCGGCTTGCGGAGCCGAAGCTTTCGAGTTTGACCTGCGAAGCTCAAACTTTGGAGTCTGTTTTGTAGGCTGTGGAGAAAAGCATCCAATTTTTTCAAGTACAAGGTTCTAATATATGCAAATTTTGCAAGTTTTCTTGTCTTAATTGACGATGCAGGATCTCATCAATTAATTAATCCGGGCCATTTAATCTAGAATCAATGTCATAAATCAAGAAGAATATGAACAATGGATGGATTTTGGGTGATTTTTAGAATGAGTTTGGGTATCTTCCCAAGTTTCCAATGTATCGTGCTATGTTTCAGGAATCGTAACATGTACAATGTTTTTGCAATATCTTATTAAGTTTTCTTGGTTGTTGCAAACTTCCTGAGTCTGACTTACAGGGCTCAGTTCAGTGTCTGTCCTGCAGACTTAATTAATTGGGTCTGACCTGCAGACTAAATTTATTGGAGTCTGCTTAGACAGACTTAACTTTCTGGAGTCTTCTTAGGCAGACGTAATTTTTGGAAGTCGGCTCAGGCAGACTTAATTTTATGGAGTCTCATGAAGGCGCATATAATTTCTTAGTTCCGCCAGAGCGGACTTAATTTTTTTTTGAGTCTGAATATGCAGACTTAGTTTTTTGAGTCTCTGGTAGACTTAATTTTTTGAGTCTGATATGCATACGTAATAAATTTGACTGAGTCCGATCTGTGGAGCTCAGTTGGTCTGTCCTGCAGACCTAATAATTTTGATTGAGTCAGACCTGCAGATCTAATATTTCTGTCCGTCCAGCGGACATAATGAGTTGGTCATTAACAATTTTTGAGTCCGACCTGCAGAGCTCAGTTCGATGAATCTGACCTGCAAACATTGCGGAGTCTGACCTGTGGAGCTCAATCTTTGGAGTCTGACCTGCGGACTTAATGGGATTGTCCGTTGCAAACTTACCTAGTCTGACCTGCAGAGCTCATGTGCTGAGTCTGACCTGTAGATCTCAGTTAGTCCGTCATACAGACTTAATAAAATTTGCTGACATATGTCTGCTGAGTCTGACCGGCGGAGCTCAGATGTCAGTTTTAATGATTTGAGCGGAGTCCGTTCTTCGGAGTTCGGCTTGTCTGTCCTGTGGACTTAATGTTTTGCAGTCTGCTCAGGCAGACTTAATTTTTTGGGGTCTGCTCAGGCACACTTAATTTCTTGGGGGTCTGCTCAAGCAGACTTAATTTTTTGGGTCTACACAGGCAGACATAACTTATTTGGGTCTGCTCAGACAGACTAAATTTTTTGGAGTCTAAGCAGGCAGACTTATTTTTTTGGGGTCTGCTCAAGCAGGCTTTATTTTTTGAAGTCTGACCTGCAGACATAATTTTTGGGGTCTGCTCAGGCAAACTTAATTTCTTGGGGTCTACTCAGGCAGACTCAATTTTTTGGAGTCTGACCTGCATACTTAATTTTTTGACGTCTAACCTACAGACTTAATTTCTTGGGGACAGGGCAAACTCAATTTTTTTGGAGAAAGACTTAATTTTTTGGGTCTGCTCAGGAAGAATCAATTTTTCGGAGTCTGACCTGAAGACTTAATTTTTTGGGTCTGCTCAGGCAGACTTAAATTCTTGGGGTCTGCTCAGGCAGACTCTGGAGTCTGACATGCAGACTTGATTATTTGGGGTCTGCTCAAGCAGACAAAAATTTTGAAGTCTGACCTATAAACTTAGTTTTTTGGTCATATAAAAAAGTGTATAAGTACAAAAATTACAGTACTTAATTAGCTCATCATTTTGTGAACCTATAGCCTGACCTGCAGAGCTCCGAAGTTATGTTGAGTCAGAAGATGATGCCAAGCTGAGCTCAGTCTTATAGAATATGATGCCAGGACGAGCTCGGTCGTATAGAAGATTCGCTCAAGGGAGAGCTCCAAATATGATGCTGAGCTGAGCTCGGTCTTATAAGATATGATGCCGAGTCGGGCTCGGTCTTATCGAATATGATGCCAAGCTGAGCTCGGTCGTATAGAAGATTCGTTCAAGGGAGAGCTCCAAATATGATGCCAAGCCGAGCTCGGTCTTATAGAATATGACGCCGAGCCGAGCTCGGTCTTAAAGAATATGATGTGTGCTGAGCTCGGTCTTATAGAATATGATGCCGTGTCTAGCTCGGTCTTATAGGATATGATGGTGTGCTATCAAGAGGAAGGTCTTATTATGTACTAATAAGAAAAGCTTGTCCCACAACGTTAGGTAGGGAGAGTTCCAAAATAAGATAGCTCGACCCGCCAAGTTTGGTAAGGTGAGTTCCAAAATAAGATAGCTCGACCCGCCATGTTCGGTAGGGTGAGTTCCAAAATAAGATAGCTAATTTAAGTTGTAAAAATATGAATAAATTTCAATGAGCGATCGTACATGGACAGCTTGTAATGAGAGAGCTCGTAGATAGAGAGCTTGTAATTAGAGAGCTCGTTTAGAAAGCTCATACTGGAGATCTTGAGAGCTCAGCTCGGATTTTGGAGAGCTTGAGAGCTCGGCTCGGATCTTGTAGCCTGAGATATCATCCATGAGCCTGACACGCAGGGCTCATGTTAAACTGTCTGTCCTGCAGGCTTAGAGAGCTTGTCCATTGCATCTTTTTTGGGACGATCAGGCATCTAAACGGACTCCGATCGGACGCAATTTGGAGTGTTTGTTCGTCCCTCCTTATTCTTCAATCTGAAAGGTGGAAATCTTGTTGCAACGGTGCAATCTCTGGAAATAATCCACCGATCTGACTGCTGTATTTTTTGTGACTGCTGTGTTTTAGATGATACATCAGCAACTTTCCGGTGACGATCGGACATTTAAACGGACTCAGATTGGACGAAATTTGAAGGGCTTGTTTGTCCCTCCTTCTTCTTCAATCTGAATGGTGCAAATTCTTGTTCCAACGGTGCAAATTCTGGCAATTAAATTCTGATCTTACTGCTGCTTTTTTGGTGACTGGTGCACTTTTGGTGATACACAAGTAACTTTCTGGCAACGATCGGACATTTAAACTGATTCCGATTGGCACAAAATTTGGAGGGCATGTTCTCCCTCATTGTTCTTCAATCTGAACGGTGGAATTTTTGTTCCAACGGTGCAATCTCTACAAATAAGCCTCCGATCTGACTGTGTTTTTGGCATGTTTTTGCCATTAACATGATCACGAACAACCTTGATCCATTACTGATCTCGTCTATGAATAACTTTGGCCGTTTAACTGGGGGTAATTGAATCAATGGCATAAATCAAGAAGAATATGAATGATGGATGGTTTTTGAGTGATTTTTAGACTGAGCTTGGGTATCTTCCCAAGTTGCCTACGTATCATGTTATGTTTCCGGAATCAAGTCTCCGTAGTTCCTTAGGGGTTGTTTATATAGGAGATGTCGCATTCCTGATGACGGTCAAATTATACCCGTAAAAGTCATCAACGTTGACCTTAAATCGAGATTAATAATATATATTTCATATTAAATCACATGTTTATATTTATTATTTAATGTTAAGTGATTATTAATATGATATTTGGTATTTAGCCGTTTTCATTATTAAAATCCGATTTATCGTATGCGATTAATGTTGATTTTACTGTATCATTACAAATCGAGAAGATTAGTGTCATTCAATCAATTATCTCAAGATAAGGAAGGAAGGAAATCGGAGCATTAAATGAGAGAGTAATCGGATCGACATGCAAACGTGCAGTGGGGAGCAAGACAAACGAAGAAAACGTGTAGAACATGGAAAATATAGGTTCGGTCGACCGAACCATTAGGCTCGGTCGACCGAGTGTCATCTTTCGGTTGACCGAGTGTCAGCTTCGGGGCGGTTTAGGGCTTTTGTCGTGTTTACCTTCTAGAACCACCCTAAGTCGGCAAAAACCACTATATAAGCAAGCAGCTACGAGAATTGTAATATATACCTGAGAATATCATTCAATAAAAATCACTCTATTCATATCTTGATTCAATGTAGTTTATTGAGGGTGTTTCCAGCAATTTAAGGGCTGCATTATGTAAGCATTTATTTTCTGTTTCTTTTCTTTTAAGTAATTAATTCCCCCCAATTATGCTTTGTTGTTTGAGTTAGTTAATTCATAGCTAGATGATGTAGATCTAGGCTATGACGTTAGGGATGTGGCGACACCTTGTCTATGAGGATCCCATAACCTACGTCATCTACTTAGTTTCATTCCATGAATCTGTATTGTTTAATTAATGTGTATCTAAGTTAGTTTATATGAATTCTTTACGAATTACTGTTTAATCCGTTGTGTATGATGAAACGCTGAGAGATAAGTTCAGGGATGTAATCTGGGGGAAAAAGACCATTCGGTCGACCGAGTGTCTGTATTCGGTCGACCGAGCCCCTGTCATCTGTTAATTATGCCACGTCTTTATGGTTAGGTTAACTTAATAGAATTTATTATCTCAGTAGGTATGGCTATGGCTACGTTACTCGCTTAGTTTAATTAAAATGTGTAAAAAGGAAATACCAATATAAAACTCTTAGGTGGGCTTATGAATTGATCTTCGGACGTTCAAATTATCTAGGTAGGTTTATATTTGGGGATTGCTAGCACTGATTATACATACGTCGTAGATTAGCATGAGACTATAACTTGGTAATTGCTAGTTGGACGAGAGCTTGAGTAATCGTTTAGGAAGTACGCCTAACCATAGGAATGTTGCTTGGACGAGGTGTACGGTCAATATCGGCATCCTTAGAGTCAAGTTAAAGAGGATGACTCCTGTAGCCAATCTAAGATATATACAAACGGATTGATAGTTAATATGTTCAGTTTATTATATAAATTATCTAGGTCCAAACGATAAAGACTATAATTGGGGAGGTTAATTACGTTGTGTCGTGTCGTGTCAATTTATCTTTTCTTGTCTTATGTTTGTCGTAGACCGCCTCTATGTCCTTGACATGTTTAATTAATTGTTTGTATATAAGATGATCCACAATTGGTTCCTTGTGGGATCGACCTTGATTCACTATAGCTATACTACGATGGGCCTAGTCCTCTTGCTAGTATTGGTTTATGGTGGTCAAGTATATTATAACCTGATTGACCCGGTCATCAATTCCTTTCCTTGTTCTACAAGGATTCGTATTCATAGTCCCTAAGGATAATCACGTGTGTATCCCTATAATTTAAGGATAATTATGGACATAATTAAATGACAAGATCAATGTCATTATATCATTAGTTTCTTTCCATGTTTATATGATATTATTAAGCATTGTGCCAAATATGAATAAGGAAGGCTCTGGCTGACCTGCGTCGTACCCCCAGGTTACCCGGCCTCCACTATTTCCGAGCCAACCTGCAGTAGTAAGTTATGAAGGGCCGAGCTGACCTCCCACCTGGGGTTCATGTCCGCTTTCTCAGTTAACTCTAGGGCTCATGGCCTTTATAAGCTATTAATTCTCTGTCTTCAATTAATGGTTAGCCAATATAAAGATGACATGTGGCGAGGCTTACTTCGACCCTCATCAATTTCAAACCGACTAAAGATGAAAAGTTTAACTTACATCAATGAAATCCGAAGGTTAGAATGTACAATGACCATAATGAAAGAATACAACAACTTAACTTACAAAAGTCTAGATGTAAAAGTACAACATTTATCTACAAATGAAATAATATCAAAGTCTAGTGCATTATGAGCTAAAAGAAACTAGACACATCAACAAACCATCACCGTCATTGTACATCATGATTCATCTCAACCTGTTCGTCTTCTCATCCCAAAACACAAACAAACCTACAAAAGTACTTAATAAAGAGGCGGAAGCTATTGAATAATTAAGTTCTACAATGCAAGTTCATATTATTAGTTAAGTTGTCTTTATATGACTGACACAATTCTATGGTTCACTTTATGCTCATCAATATGTCGTGACTATTGGTTTCTAACTTCACTTATCATTGTTACATCTGCATTCAAGGGCACTACGCATGGTGTATATCCACCACAAGATATAACTTTACAACCTATCAGTGGTTCACACCGATAGCTACGGAAGTCTATTCTGGTAGACTCCGATCGTGTACACGTTCAATGAATTCCCTCCACACATGGAGTTTATTCTAGTAAACTTACGGAGTTATCCACTTTCAGACCGCCCACACATCGTGATATAGTCAAGTGACTTACCAAGAATAACATGATGTTTAATCATTTAACTACACAAGTATGTTTGTTATTAATTATTAACTAGCCATTTAAGTATTTTCAAATTAGCTCCCTCACAACTCCTACTCTCTTACTTAGACCACTAGACACGGGCAATCCTAGCACATTACACAGACAATGATGGATACTAATCCATCAAAGCAAAAGCCAATCATACTCTTCCGACGGTCCCCAACTTCAACTCTTATGAAGAATCCATTCAGTGCCAAAACTAAACGCATAAGAAGCTTAATCAAGGCTTGTTCATGTTCATTTAACTTGTTCTCTCATTAACATAAGGTTAGGAGCCAATCCTAACTTACTACACTAGAAAATACACAAATACGGTCAAAACAACTTTTATGTGCTATAGGCCACGGCCTATAAATCTTAGGTCACCGCCTACGACACAGTAGAATACTCTGAACTCTCTGCATCAGATAGGCCATGGCATATAAATCATAGACCGGCACCTATCCACCTGGAAACCAACATGTGCATTTTATTCGATTCCGCACGATTTCTAACCAAATTTCAAGGCAAAAATGTAATATATATCATAAGAAAATAAATCTCATTAACCTTATAACCTAATAAAAAAATCAGATTTTTTGTTTTTACGTTCTCTGGGAAACGCTTGAGAGCAAAAGAGCAGAAAAAGAGGGTTCTTCAAATTACTCACGGATTTCTTGACCGTTTTTAGATTCGAGTAGAGTTTTGGAATCAGCGTGAAGTGGGCTTCGTTTCAATGCCATAAGTTGGAAGTTTTCTAAAGGTATGAAATTTTGCCCTATTTGTGTTTTGGAATGAGTTTGATGGATTCATAAATTTGTTGGATTGTTGTTATAGAAGCATGTGATCGAATCTTATATAAGTTTGGGATTGATCACATAGGTTTTTTCTGTAGAAACGTTCAAGATTTGCTGCTGATTTTTACTTTTGGATTTGGTTTTACTACGATTTAATTATGGTTTATGCGGTTAAGGTTGATGTTTTGATACGTTTTGGATGTTTTAAATCATGCCTACTTGTTGTTAGAGGAGCATATGATGTTTTGGTTTGTAAAGGTTGAGTTTTTCTGCTGTTTCTGAGTATTTTTTTTAGTGTTAAACATGTTTGGATAGAAATCGTAAAAGTGCAGGAAAAACTTGTTTAGGGCTTTTTTTTGCGCTCAATGCGCACGCACAGGATTGACTGTGCACATTGAGGGTCAAAAAGTGGGAAAATCGATACAGCGTTGATTGTGCGCGCGCATATGTTGGAGTGCGTGTGCATTGATCAAAGTGGTGTTTGTGCGCGCGCACCAGGCGGCAATGCGCACGCATTGGCTGAACATGAGCATCTTGAATGTTTCTGGATGGTCTATGCACACGCATTCTCAGGGATGTGCACGCATTGACCCCTATTTTGGGATTTAGTGAGTTTTAAGCCTTGAGACCAGTTTCAAATGTTGTTTCTTGATCTAATATTGTTAAATGAACCTTACCAAGCCTTGATTGAGTTTCTGATGTGTTTAGTTCCAGCACAAAATGGATTCTTCATAAGAGATGAAGTTCGGGACCGTCAGAAACAACCTTGTGCTTTGATGAGTTAGTATTCATCAATTCCTATGTATGTGATATGATGTCGTGTCTAGCTATCTAAGTTAGTGAGTAGAGTTGTTAAGGTGAGGTTTTCCTAGAAAACACTAAGTGGCTGGTTAACGTTTAATAAAATACATACTTGAATAGCAAAAGGCTAAACAACATGTCATTCTTGGATAGGAACAAGTTCATATCGCGATATGTGGGAGTTATGTAAAAGTGAATAAATCTGCTGGCCTATTGTTGGTCCACTGGAAAGGCTGACACAAGTTTTGAGAGGGGGGGGGGTGAATAAACTTGTCCCTAAAAAATGGATTTAAGCGATTTAGGATTAGTTAAAAACTTGTGCGGAGTTAAGCTAACTTAGCTGAGTCTAAGTCAAAAACTGACTTATCCTAAACTGAGTTAACCGGTAGCAGTTTAATTAAGCCTTTATAAAATATGAGTTATCAGTTAATATGCTGACTCAGTTTCTAGTGTTTGCTGAGTAGGTGAACTAGATGAGTTATAGAGGTTGCAGGTGGTGTAATCCTGTCAGTCCTCTCTTCCCCTGTGATGCGGAGGCCAAATTCACTATGTTCTTGAGGTTTATAGTTACAAGACACAAAGTAAATTCTAGACACTCGATTGTCCTTCACTAATCCAAAGTTTCACAATCTCCCAGCTTTAGTCTTCAACAGATAGGATGGCTGTTTAAACTAAGCTTGCTACACTGGTCCTTAGAGGGTTGAATTGCCTCTTCACCAGCTCATCACAAACACAGTCTCCCTGACTGCACTCATCTGTCCTTCACACATTCTTGGAGTTTCATAGTCTAAAACCTTTGATTAAATCAAAGTTGAGACTTGAATCAATAACTACGATTCAATTGTGATTTGAGCTTCTTCTTCTAGATATATAAGTTACGCACAGCTCTGTATTTCTTGAAATGATTGATCTTGATCTTTCATTGAATGCTTTAAAGATCACGTAAAGAAATTTCTTGATCTTGCAATAGAATGCTTAGCAGGAATTCTTATGATTTGATTTCCTCCTTAGTATGACCTTTCTTCATTAAATTAATTCTTAGAATTCCTTTTTCTTCTTATAAGAAAAGATCTATTTATAGCTGTTTTATAATGGTCAAAACATTTGAATTTGAATCCTTATAGCTGTTATTGGTCTTGCCTTTCTGTATGTATGTCAGTGTCCTTTCTGACATATATAACGGTCTGATCCTTCATCAGTTTTGCATATATGAAGTTCCAAAACTGATTCAATACGACTTGGTCAGTTTCTAGTTATCAAGAGCTTTAACTAAGTTTTTATTCTTCTTCAAAATCTCAGTTTTCTATTCTTCATCTGATTTTTGTTGACTTAATCAGAGTACACCTTTTTCAATTGTTCATCTAAGATATCATTGTCCTTATGATTCTTAGTCCAGCATACAAGATCTATAAAGTCAGTTCAAGTCATCACAATCTTGCCTGAAGTCTGACTTTATAGTCTCGACTTAGTCTTCGTAAACTGAGTTTGAACCCTCAATTCTCCAGTCTTCAATAACTGAGATTGAACCCTCAATTCTTCTATCTTCTAGATAAGCCAACTGATTCTGTGTCCCTCAGTGAACATACCTTCTTCAGTTATTTCATAACAGAGTCTGATCCCTCAGTTACTCTTGATCAAGTTCAGTTGGTAATTCAGCTCAATAAATCAGTTTCTCATTTTTTTCAGTTCTGAACCTAGAGTTATTACAGTGCTTGTTTGATTAACTTATACAAATATCATACTCTATTAAATCCTATACAATGATTTCTAGACATCTTTTTGCTTTGCACTATAACAGCTAGTTATGACACTTAATCAATAGGGTTTAAGAACAATAACTGAATAAGTGATGAATCATCATCAAAACATAAATTTTATTTCCAACAATTTCCTCCTTTTTGATGATGTCAATACCCTCCTTAAAAGCAATGCAAAAAGATATGGACAAATAAATTAATGAAAACACAAAGAACTGAGAAACTGAGATTTTATTGTTAACTGAGTTACAGGGTAATATAATACAAATACTTGAAAAGAAACTTCACTTCTTTTACTTTCATATGACAACTTCACTTCTTCTAATTATCATAACTTTCAGCGAACCCCTCATGGCTTCATTTGTTGTTGTGCAATCAATTCCATGAATATTTGCCCAAATATTCCAAGAATCTATCATACTATGTTTTCTGAAAAACTTTCTTTTAAATAATACTGCACACACAAAGACAGACTTTCTTAGTCTTTCACTGGAGGCAGTCCTTAGTAATTTGTGAACAAACTCTGGTTCAGTCTTTTCAACTTCATCTGATGCCTTATCCAAATTTCCATCTTTCTCCCATTTTCCTAGTTTGTTCCAATAATGAACAAGAACTTTTTGCATATTTAGAAAAGACTCTAGGGCTTGTTCCCTTGATACTCCTTGAATCGGTAGACATTTGAATACGTTGTACATTTGAGGGTCTAGAGATAGTCTTTTCTCAGCTGGTTATGAGAACTTAGCTATGAGTTCCATTTCTTCATCAGTGAACTCTCCTCTGGCTTGCTTCAGCTTAACCAGTTTCCCTTCAATACAATCAAGAACTTGAGGCATATCTTCTGCATTGACTTTTAACAAGTCCAAACTTTTCCCCCTTAGTCACATCATCTTTGTTGATCAAGCTCCTAATGTATGAGTTTAGGTGCTGCTGATTTGATGCCAATATGGTTTGAGCAACAACTGAGTCTTTTGATGCACTCTCCAATAAGATTTGTCTGTCAACTATATTGTTGAGGATGCCCTCCTATCTGTCTTGGGTCTCAGATTTTCTTGCCTCAGTTTCAATGGTTGTTTTTCTGATTGCGATAAGAGTATCATGACAGTCAGATTTGACACTGTTTAACCTTTTCTTCTAGTTTTCTCTTTCAATTTTGCTTTCCTCTATTGCCTTTAGAACTTTTCCGAAAACACTTGAGTCATCTTTCTGAATTTTTAAAGCTCATTGAAGTAAAACATGACAGTGTCAGCTTGTGTATGTACATCATCTTTAGATTCAACTTTCTTTTCTTCAATTTTGTCCTTTCCATTTTCAGCTACTTTTTCTTTATTAGGAGGAGAAGCAATCTGCTTAAGTTTCTCTTTGCAATCCACATATTTTCTTCTCTCCTCAGACTGTCTTCTTACTTCTTCTAGACTAGATTGATCAGCGTTTCTAGCTGATGAAATATTCACATTGAACTCTTCATCAGATTCTTCACAAGCTTTACTAGCTTCAGTTTTTGCAATCTCAAGCACAGTTTTATCAGTAGGAGACTGATAACCCTATTTTTCTTCTTCTTTCGAATGACCGCCGAGTCGGGCCAGCTTTCTTCAACGTCATCTGAACTATCTTCAGATGAACATCCTTCAGCAACATCCTTTGTTCCTTCTTTGTCTTGTAGAGAGGCGAGAATCCCCTTTTGCAAATTAGGGTCTCATTGAGAATCATCATCATCATCATTGTCATCTTTCTTAGAACTCTCTCCTACCGCAGTTCTCTTCCAATAACTATCTCTGATCAAGGCATATCCATTGTTAAAAAATTCACCAGTGTTGATCAACTCAGACAAATGATTGATGTTGTATAGACTGAATACCCATTTCTCTAGGATTTCCATTTCAGCTAACTGACTTCTCTGATTAGAAATGGAGCTGAGTTTCCAATTCTGATAAGCATGCTGTCTCTTGTAGTAAGCTACAATCAGTTCTCCAACATTAACAGATAATTCATAAGGAGTTGGGATAATTTCACTTTCCCTTGGAATGTCCAGATTGTATTCCACAGGTGCCTCAAATCTTACAGTTTCTTCAGTTTCAAAATGATCAGTTTTGATGGTTTATCCTTCAAAGAAGAATAGGATCACACTGGTTTGGGCCTTCAGCTTAAACGAATCGAGATGGCGCTTCGCTTTCCAACTTTCCTTCAGTGGCAACAAGTTTTTCTTCAGCAACTTGTCCAAGTTCTAGATCTGCAATAGATTCCTCTTCAGGTGTTGGTTCAACAACCTGATCTTTTACTGATTCAATAATCAGTTCAACGACTGAATCCTCTACTTTCTTATTTTCTGGACCTATTTCTTGTTCATCGACAAGTTCATCCAGAGTGATGACTTGTACCGGTTTGGATTCAGCTTCTGAAACTTCTTTTTCTTGTGACTGAGAGTCTTCCAGTTCTCTGATAGATTCCTCATAATCAATTTTGGATGCTGACTTTTATTGTGTGGATCTTGATAAAGATATCAAATTAAGCATTTCGATCGCACCGGGCCCAATTAGTTCTTCATCACTTTCAGTCTCCTCATCATTAGCTCTCAGGGTTTGTCCCCCTGAGTTTTAGTTTCTGGAAGTGATGGGGCAGCTTCAGGTAAGTCCTTTGCTGACTCTTCAACAGGTAACTTCTCAGCAGTATGTTCAACTTCAGCAATGATTTGTTTGCTGGGAGATTCTTCATTTCTAAATTTCTTTCCTTGACTTTTAGCAATTGAACTGACTGATTTTTCTGGTGAAGCCTCTGCTGGTTTCTCAGTAACTTGTTTGGTTGTAACTTCTTCAAGTTTCCTCTTCCTTTCTCTCCATCTTTCAAGATGTTCCAATGCTTCAGCTGTAGTTTCAGTTTTCTTGGAAGCCTTCTTCCTTTTCTTCTTGGGTTCAGTTTCAGAACCTCCTGCTTTCCTTTTCATTGATTTTTCTTCCTTGGCTGCAATTTTTCCATCAACAACTGCAGTTTCCTTTCTTCTTGCAATCCCAAAATGGTCAAGAATTCTTTGGGCTAGAAGAGAAAGAGTCTTCTTGAGGTGAAATCTCCCTTTCTTCTCAGCATTCTTCTTCTTGGGTATATCGGAAGATTGAGCGACCAGTTGATCGAAAATATATCTTTGCAAGTTGAAATCCTCTTTGAACCAAATGTTGGTCCCTTGAAAAGGCTTTGGTTAAGTTTAGAGAGGGGGGGTGAATAAACTTAACACTTAAAACTTTTTGAGTTAACAAATTTAGCAAGTTCAGTAGCCTGCTGACTGCTCAGTAGTCTGCTGACTGTTGATTTAACGGAATTTGTTGCAGTGGAATATATTCAAATTAAGCCTTATTTCTTGTTGTTAAAATATGATACTAAGTATTAGATACTCAGTAGTGTGAGTGTGTGATTCAGTTGCTAGTTTCAGTAGGTTGATGTGCTAAATATACTAAATGCAGAAAGTAAGTAGTCAATTTTTATAGTGGTTCCAGGTGGTGTAATGCTGTCAGTCCACTCTTCTCCTATGATGCTGGAGGTAATTCACAAGAGATCTTTGAGGTTGCAGTTACAAAAATCCCTAAGTTGTCCGTCCTTCACCAATAACTATGGCATCACAAACTGAACACTTGGAACAGGTAGGATTGCTGCTCTAAAGTCTTCCACTGGTCCTTGAAGGGTAGGATTGCCTCTTCACCAGCTACACCACAAACAACAGTTCTTGACACCTAAGTGCTTCTCTGTCTTCAGCAGGTTTCTTGTAAAAGAAAGTTTGAATCAAGTAAGTGATTCAGCTTTCAGCAACATGTCAGGATGAAATGATCAGCAGCTTGATGTCTTCCAGTGTGTGTCAACTTGATGTAACTTGATAGCAGGTTACACTTGAAGAATTTACTAGATCAGTAGCTTTAAGCTCAGTAACATCAGCAGGGTGATTTCTTGATGAGAATCAGATAGCTCAAGACTGATTGTTTTTCATCTTGAAATTCATCACATGTATCTGAATTAGGAGTCCTCTATCTATAGTAGAGGATCTTGTGACTTATGTTTGAAATTCAAACACAGCCGTTTCAGATTTGTCTCCATCTTGACTTGCTTTCTGTCCCTGTACATAGTAATGAGACTGTCAGTTTACCTTTTGACAGTTTTCAGACTGTCCACCCTTTGACTTGTATCCATTGCGTAAAGCTCTGTTTCTTTCCAACATTCTTTTAATCTTGACCATTGATTTGTTCACAGAATCAAGAGTTGTTATCTGTCCTTTTCCTTGTAATCTTCCAATGTAACCTTTGATTAAATTGAAATGTGCATTCATCAGGTTTCTATGTATGTAAGTCTGCTGAAATTCTTATCAGTCATCTGTCTGAAGTTTGCTGTATTTATAGAACACTTCAGCTGACTGTCTTTTATCTAACTTTTAATTGTGAAGTTAGATTACATGAAATTGAACAAAACTAAGTTCCAATCATCACTTAACTTATGGAACATAGACCTCGTACACAAGGTATATGTAATCAGTTTAGGTCATCACAGACTTCCCTAAATTCTGATTCCACATCCTTGACTTTAAACACTAAGTTTGATCCCTTAGCCTTCAATAACTGAGTTTAAGCCCTCACTTTTTCGATCTGAAAGAGAGTTCCTAAACTAGTCTACTGACTCAGGTACCTTACTGACCTTGACAGGTCTGCTGATGAAAGTCAACCGACCCTTTTACAATGTTTGTTTGATCAAACCTATACAAAGATCAAACTCTAATAAGCCTATACATTTGATCTAGACATCTTTTTGCCTTTGCCCTATAACAACTAGTCTGGAACTCATCACTAAAACTTAAAATATGTCCAACACCAAATCATATAAAGTAGATCTATCTTGGTGCCAGATAGATTACTGAAGTTGCCTGCGTTTCCAATTACGCAATTTGCAAGCATCTTTGTAAGAAAACCGATTTCAGGCATGAGCAGCCCTGTTGATCCAGAAAGTGATATATTTGAGTCTTCCGAGATAGCAATGACTTTCCATAATTTCTCTCATTTGTTTCTTTAGATATTTTAAGAATCGAGGTGAATCCAGATTTCTCAAATCCAAAATATCTCGCTATAAGGTTCTCAGTAACCTTAATCTCTTTTTCCATTGATATGTGTAGTGTAAGTAAGTACATCTTCATCTTCAATGCTTTTGCTTCCAAATTCATAAAAATCACCGATGCTGTCCAGACATACATTTTTCAGATTTATGTTGAATACTTCCTCCAATCCTTTGATTTTCTTGATCTAGTTTGCGATTTCTTTGGCTAGAGTTGGATCTGTGTATTTAGCCACAAATTGATCTTGAGAAATGATCATTCCGGGTTCAACTCTTGTGAAGCCAATAATTCAGATAGTTGAAGAAATTTGAAGATAGAGCAATTTCTTTTAAAGAACAGAGTGTAAATGATTTTAGGTAATACACAAGGTATTTATAAGTGGTAGAGATGGTAGATGTAAAATTTGGGTAGGTAAAATAACGTCTTGTCATTAATCATGTCAAGCGTTGAAGTACGGAAAAAGCGGTTAGTGGAAAAGATGAACGGTTGAGATGAGTGTAGGGTACGACTGTTCATTAGTAGCTTGTAACAATCGATACGGTATATCTCCAGCTGTCAAGATTCAGCTTTGACCTTATCCAAACTTTGAGTCAGTCGATTGTTCAGATCAGTTTCGAAAACTTAGTTGAACAGATGACTCAGTTTTGATTTCGAATTCAGCTTTTTTTTTTCTGCAAAACAAATTAAGAACTTTTTGGTACCCATATCTGTTTGGATCATTTTGTTTAGTTTTTGTATTTCTGTAAGTCTTAGATTTATACCTATCTTGATTTTTTGGCTGAGTATGGACAGTTTTTAAAAAATTCTGCTATCTTGACTCGAACGTCTTTTTACTCTTGTGAAACTGAGTGAACTTATGTCCATTCCAGTCTTCATTTGTAGGAAAGAGTCTTCCTTTCCCCCTGAATCTTTTATCCCATGAATGGTTATCATTTTTAGATGGATGTGACTTTAATTTCCTTTTAAGCGATCTCCGATCGCTTTGCCTTTTCGCCTCTTCGATATTTTACGTAAATCTTCCAGTTTTTGTGTATCCTCTTCGATCGATTTTACGCTTTGTCGGGCTTGAGTTGAGATTGAGCTGAGTAATTGTCAGTTCTAATAACTGTGTCAGTTTTCTGAAATCCTCTAGCATCAATAATTTTCTGTAGATTATCAGCAAATTTAGATAAGGTGTCTTGAGTATCAATCCACTCCTGATACTGAGCTGAATCTTCAGAACTGATATCAGGCTCACTGTGTTCAATAATCTTCTCCTCATCCAAAAAATGTTCAGTCTATTGATCATCAAGATTCACATCAGACTCCACAACCAAGAATTTATCAGATGTACCAACCAACCTATTATCTCTAAGATTTATTCTATCATTGATTAGAGCCTCCAAATCATCTATAATACGATCTTCCAGATCTTCATCCATTTGATCAGGTTGCTGGCCTTCAGCAGATTTGTTAGCACCAGTAGACTGTTCTACTCTTGGTTCAGTTGACAATGCATATCCACTGGCTTCTTCTTGATGTGCAGGATGATCATCATCTGAATCAGATGATGATGAATCATCACTATCGGTGCATCCCTAGGATCCTTAAACAGGATACATTCTTCTTTTATTTCATCTTCAATGAGTTCCATCAACCTCATTTCCAACAGTGAAGTATCAACCAGATTAAGTAGGTTTTCCAATTCTAATTTTTCAAAAGCCCATTCTTCAAAATCTGTCATTGGCTCAGCAGCTGATTTTTGTTGCTTATAATATCCAAACATCCATTGAAAGTAATCAGCAACCAGTTTAAGCTTGGGATCTGCGTATCCTTCTTTTCTTTTCTTCTCCTTCCTCTCAAAAGGTATTGAGGGCTTTCTAGGTGTTGTTTGTTCAACTTGTTGTCCTCCAAAGGTCTCAACAAGCAGATTCAATGTTTCCTCAACAGATGCAACTATGTCAGTAGGTACCTCAGATTGTACATTTGTACCTACCACCTATAATGGTTCCACACTTGGTTCCCCTTGACTTGTATGTGTAATAGCAGGGTCAGTAACTATGTGTTCTTCCCTCTGAGTTGTAGCATTCACAGCAGCGTCAGGAACAGGTTCAATAGCCTCTACTGCAGTCTACTGTGGTTCTTCAATATGTTGCTCAACAACAACACCAGCATCAACAATAGGCTCAACAGTCTCTACTTCTACATCCCTTTGATCTTCTAGAATCCTCAATACTTTCCCTTTTCCATGTTTATTTTTCATCACAATTTCCTTCATTCTTTTTGAAGGTTGTTCAGCTTCACTCTCAGCAGCTTTCCTCTTTCTTCCATCTTCCTTCTGTTGCTCTTTTAAGATATCAGCAGTAAACTTCTCCTTTACAACGTCAGTAGGGTCAATATCTTCGACTTCAACTGGACCCTCAGTAGACTCAACAGTCTCTACTGATTGCTTCCTTGTTTTCTTAGGCTTTAGCATCTCTATAATTTTCCTAGTATCAGTAGCCTTTCTCTTCTCAATAACTTTCTTAGGTGCAGCAGATTTGGCATCTAGTTTAACCTGCTCACCACCAGCATCATCATCTCCATCATTGTCACTCTCAGTCCTTTCTGTATACAATTCTTCATCATCTTCCAAACCTGGGATGAGATAGCTGACCTCCTTCTTATATCTGGACTTGTTTAGTTTTTCAGGTGCAACATCAGCAACCTTCAAATGAGTCAACAGGGCCTGAATCATCAAACCCAAGGGCAATGTTTTGGACTTTCTTGTCCCTTCTCTTTCTTCAGTTATCACTTTCTTCATATAATGAATAAAGAATCCGGCCCAATCAAACTTCATGCTTTTGCAGATGATGATCATTAGATCAATCCTGGGTCCAGACAGTGTAAGAAGGCTTCCACTGAATCCTAAGATATTCTTTGCTATAATCTTGCTCAGCAGATTATACTCCATCCCAATATTCTTCAAATTGATTCCCAGAGATGATATTATAGCATCATTGGTCTTTATTGTATCAACAAAATCCAATCTTGACAGCCCCATTTCTTCAGGATTGGTCGGAGCATTATTTCCAGGTCCAAAACCAAAAGCTTCCCTCAGTAGGTTTGAGGAAACTTCAATCTCTTGACAATTTACAGTGGTAGTAAATGCTTCTCTATTATCTCTTATCACAATGTTTCTCCAGAAGTTTACAACATTCGTATAAGATATTCTTTCCAATCTGAGATTTAGTACATCTTCCAATCCTTCATATCTTCTGATTCTCCTCCCAATATTGATAGACAATTCAGTTTTATTAACATCAACAACAAACACTCTGACACTTTCAAATCTGTGTTCACACAATGTGTTTTCAGAGACATATCGATCTGAAAGTTGTAAGTAAAGTCTCTATGTATATATCTGTACATATATAGGCAGGTGGTTGAAGTTGTCAGATAAAGTCCTGTACACGTACTGTAGCAATAACCACGATTAAATTTGGAATGAATGAGATACCGCCACGTGTCCCACTAATTTATTTCAAGAGAGTTGTAACCGTCCGATCGTGTAACTGCGGTTATTATGGATAGGAATAATATCTATTTACTGTTGACATTCATTTAAGTTTGGCTGTCTTGTAACGTATAGCTCAGCAGCCTTCACCGTTAGTAGACTTGGATCAGCAGTCTGCTGACAGAGTAACTCAGCTGATCTTCAATTCCTCTTGTTTTGCCCAACTGATAATACAAGATGAATTTTAACACCAATGACTGATCTGTCAAGTGAGCTCACCCAACAGGACAAAGACCAATCCCCTTGGCAACATCATTGCTCAATTGTCCACACAAAAATAAGTACATGGAAATGTTGATACCAATGACTAATCTGCTAAGTGAGCTCACCCAACATGGCAAAGACTAATCCCTTTGGTGAATTTCAGTACACTGCTGACCAAAAGTGTATCAGTCAACTTTTATAATTCCAAGTTCAGTCCTTAACTTAGCAAATCTTTCACTATCCAATGGTTTAGTAAAAATATCAGCAAGTTGATCTTCAGTAGGGATGTAAAGAACCACCACATCTTTCTTTTCAACATGATCTCTTATAAAATGATGTCTCACATCAATATGCTTGGTTCTTGAGTGCAAAACAGGATTTTCTGTGATTGCAATTGCACTTGTATTGTCACACATTATAGGAATTTCTTTTTCTTCAATTCCATAATCCTTTAATTGTTGTCTTAAACATAATATTTGCGCACAACAACTTCCAGCAGCTATATATTCAGCTTCAACAGTAGAAGTTGATATAGAGTTCATTTTCTTAGTGAACCAGGAAACTAGTCTATTCCCCAGAATTTGACAAGTTCCTGTGGTGCTTTTTCTATATATCTTGCATCCTGCATAATCAGAATCTGAGTAGGATATAACCTTGAAGCTTCCATCTTTTGAATACCATATCCCTACTCCCAAAGTCTCTTTTAGATACATGAGAATCCTTTTGACTGCAGCTAGATGACTGTCTTTTTTGTTTTGATTGAAATCATGCACAAACACCTATATCAAAGGATATATCAGGTCTGCTGGCAGTAAGGTACAGTAGTCTGCCTATCATCCTTCTGTATAAGGTCTGATCAACATCTTTGCCTTCCTCGTCATAATCCAATCAAATGTTTGTACACAGAGGAGTTGATACCTTGGTGATGTTTTCGATACCAAACTTCTTCAGTAACTCCCTATTGTACATGGTTTGATGAATGAAGATACCATCTTTCATTTGTTTGACTTGTAATCCCAAAAAGTTGTTCATTTCTCCCATCATACTCATTTGGAACTTACTTTTCATGAGATTGGCAAACTTTTCACATAGCAATTAATTTTCAGAACCAAAAATTATGCCATCAACATAAATCTGTACCAGCAGGGTGCTGTTTCCTTCATTGATTCTGAAAAAAGTCTAGTCAATGGTACCTTTGGTAAAACCATTGTACACCAAGAATTGAGATAGGGTCGCATACCATGCTCTTGGTGTTTGTTTCAAACCATAAAGTGCCTTATTGAGTCTGTACACTTTATCTTCTTGATCTTTAACTTCAAAACCAGGAGGTTGTTTAACATAAACCTCTTCCTCTAGAATGCCATTCAGAAATGCACTCTTGACATCCATCTGGTATACTTTAAATTTTTTGTAAGCAGCATATGCCAATAATAATCTTATAGCTTCCAATCTTGCAACAGGGGCATATGTCTCATCAAAATCTATTCCTTCTGCTTGAGAATAGCCTTTTGCCACTAGTCTGGCCTTATTCCTCACAATGGTACCAGATTCATCCATTTTGTTTCTGTATACCCATTTTGTTCCAATTATATT
Organism: Gentiana macrophylla; assembly: GCA_026214975.1. NCBI lineage: Eukaryota > Viridiplantae > Streptophyta > Magnoliopsida > Gentianales > Gentianaceae > Gentiana > Gentiana macrophylla. Next base: position 65,116,688 of record CM047807.1, read on the forward strand.
TGCATAATTAGGAATTTCCATTAGTGTCCAGACTTGATTTCTTTCAAATTCATTCAACTCCTCTTGCATATCAATTATCCAATCTGGATCTGATATTGCTTCTTCTACAACTTTAGGCTCCATTTGAGATAGAAAACAACTAAATGTTGCCTCTAGTTGTCTTCTAGTCATTACACCTTGCTGTATATTTCCAATATCTTGCTCAGCAGGGTGATCCCTTAACCATTATGGATTTTGGTTAGTTTGATTTTTAGGTACATCATCTTCAGTAGGGTTTGTTGTTGCTTCAGGAAAGGGTTCAGCATATCCTTGAACTGCCACAGTTGTTGCATAAGTAGTGTTACCAGCAGGGTGTTCAGTAGGGGCAGAGTCAGAAATCTTTAAATCATTTATCCTTTCCAGAACATCAACACATTGTGGACCAGTGAATTTTTTATTCTCAGTAGGTTCTGAAGCTTCATCTTTCATTCCAGTGAACATAGATTCATCAAATACAACATGTATTGTTTCTTCATGTTTCAGTGTTCTTTTGTTCAGTATCCTGAATGCCTTGCTGATAGAAGAATATCCCAAAAAGATTCCTTCATCTGATTTTGGTTGGAAAGTCTTCAGTTGCTCCTTATGATTTAATATAAAAGATTTGCTGCCAAATGGATGGAAATAGGATATATTAGGTTTCCTTCCATTCCAAATCTCATAAGGTGTCTTCAGCAGCTTCTTGTTCACTGAGGTCCTATTTTGTGTATAGCATGCTATCTTGACTGCTTCAGCCCAATATCTTTCAGGTAATAATGCTTCACAAATAATGGTTCTTCCTGCTTCTTTCAATGCCATGTTTCTTCTCTCAGCAACCCTATTTTGTTGAGATGTACCAGCAGCAGCCAGTTGATGCAGCACACCATTCTACTCACAATATTCTCTTATAACTTTATTGAGAAATTCAGTACCCTTGTCTGATCTGATTTTTACTACTGTCAGATTTTCCTCATTTTGCAATCTCTTCAAAATTTCAGGCATCTGTTGAAGTGTTTCACTTTTCTTGTTCATGAATACTACCCAAGTGTATCTTAAATAATCATCCACAACTACTAGAGTGTACTTCTTTCCTGTCACACTTGTTGGAGTTACTGGTCCAAATAGATCCATGTGCATCAGCTCTAACACTTTTTTTGTTGATTGCTTAGTCTTTGACTTGAAGCTTGATTTTGTTTGTTTACCTTGCTGACAAGCATCATATATAGCATCCTTTTTGAATGTGATCTCAGGTAAACCAATCACTAATTTCTTCTTCACCAACTGATTGATATCATCAAAATTTAGATGATTTAACTTCTTATGCCATAACCAATTAAGTTCTAACTTGGTATGCACAATCAGCCATGTTTCTGGAACAGCAATAGACCAATCCACAACATACATGTTTTGTTTTCTTCTTCCAGGCAACACGACTTGATCACCTCTTTCACTAATGACAATACATGTGCCTTTGTCAAAACTGACCTTGTAACCCATGTCACAAAACTATCCAGTTCTCAGTAGGTTGTAGTCCAGTCCTTCCACAAATGCTACTTAATCCATTTCTCACAAGTGTGCCATATCCTCTTGTGTATCCTGGTGTGTTCTTGTTGCCAAAATTCACTCTTGGACCATCCTTCGCCACAAAGTTTGTCAAACAGTGCTTATTCTTTGTCATATGTCTGGAACATCCACTGTCAATGTACCAGACACCCTACAAAACAAAGTTAATGTATTTTAGGTACACAAAACTGTTTGGGTCCATAGTGGTCAGTGGTAAGCATTACCCTTGTCAAATTTCCATAAGGTCTTCTTTGAAAAGTGTTATACTTTTGTTCATATAAGTATTCTACACATCCATAAGGTCTAACATTTTGGTTGTTTAGGACTCACATATGCTTTCTGGCCTTTTGGTATGTAATGCTGTTTGGAGTGATTTCTATTGTTAGAAGCACTAGCATAACCATAGGTTTGATGTCTGTTAGGAGCAGCCCTATAATATGGAGTCTGCTGAGGTCCCTGCTGAGGTCTTGTATAAGTCTTCTGCTGAGTCCTCTGTTGATTCCATTGCTAAGGTTTTACCCTAGCAGCATGGTTATACCTGTTGGTTCTAGCAGTGGGGGTAGGAAAATTCCAATCATCATCAGTAGGGAATAATCTACCTTTCCCCCTGAGATAAGTATCCCTTGATTGATTGACATTTTTAAGTTTAGGATTCTTATCCTTGGAATATTCATGATTTTTGCCCTTTTGTGGTCCAACAGACTTGGTAGCAGGTCTGCAATCAGTAGGTCTAGAAGGTGTAGCAGTCCTACTTTTGGATTTATTCCTTTTGTTAGGTACTATGTCCTTTTTGACTTCTGATTTTGCCTCTTTGAAGCATTCTCAGTAGGTTTCACTGGCTTAGCAACCTTTTTGGAAGTTGGATCTTGTGCAGGCACAAACTTAGGATCAATTCTGGTACTAGGTTCAGTAACCTTATTGGATCCAATCTTATTAAATTGTTGATTTCCAAATCCAAGGCCTGTTCTATCACCATAAGGCTTTCCAGATTTGAATGCAGTGGAGGAACATGATTGTTCAGCAGATTCAACAGCTACTGAATGTACAGCAGGCTTATGCTGATTCTGTCCAATCTCTTTTTCTTTTCCCTTGAGAATTCTTAATTCAGCTTTTAACCTTCGAACTTATGTTTGAAGAGCGTCTTTTTCAGCCTTCACAATCACACAACCAGATTGTATTATCCTCAGTTGATTAAGTATGGCATCCAAAGTTTGTTCATTGTCATAATTTTTAGGATTTGAACCACAAGTTGATTCACAATCACATTCAGCAGAAGTGTTTATAGACATATAATTGTATACCTCCCTAGTTTCATCCATATTTGCCATTAAAGCATAATCATCCATATCAAGAATAAGTGCGATCATCGTGATTCATTTCCTTTTTCTGATTCAACTTCATATCCCGATTCATCTTCAGCAAGCATAGCTTTCTTGCCAGATCTTCTTTGCTGACTTTTGCTCTTCAGTAGGTCTGGACAATCAAGTCTGAAATGTCTAGGCTTCTTGCAGTTGAAGCACAGATAATCAAGTTCCTATTTCTGTTTTAGTTCAGGACAGTCAGGTTTGAAGGGTCCTGGTTTCTTGCATTGATAACACAAGTAATCATTGTCTTTCTTGGATTCATCCTTCTTCTTTTCACTAGATTTCTTTGTGAAATTCCTTGGAGAACCCTTTCGAGTTTTCATCATTCTGATTTTCTTGCTCAGTAGGGCAATTTTCACTTGCATCTCATCCAGTAGATCATCTTGAGCTCCTGATGTTTCTACTTGATGTGTAGCAGCCAATGCAGTGGTCTTTGGTTCTTCATTTTTAGTCTCAGGTACAAGTTTCTTGCTGAATTCATAAGCCTTGAGATCTGAAAATAATTTGAAGGTGTCCTTGTTAAGGCCATATTTATATGATTATTAAGGGTGTATTTCATTATTATTTGCCCCACATTTGCGTAATTTACATGAGAATTAAGGGTTTAAGAGTAATTATTTAATAAAGATGATTTTAAGAGGGTTGTATGCAAAATTGATGATTTTAAGTGTTGATTTAATGGAATTATTATTATTTGGATTTTATTACATTTTTGCATTGTTTATTTATCATGTAGGAGTTAATTTTCTTGCATATAAAGAGGATAAATGAAGCTCAAGTCGAATTATAAGAGATAGAGTTGGAATTGGCTTGAAGAAATTGGATAAAGATGATGAAATCCGATCCTCAAGATCTTAGACGAAATGTTAAATGCGGCATCCCACTCCAGCACGGGCGTTTGATAAAGTGAACGAGCGTCCGGAATTGTGTTTTACATTCAGAGAGTTCGAGACGGAGGATGAACGAAGTTTACTCAGCGTCCGTGCATTCTCGACGGGCGCCCACAAGTCCAGGCGAGCGTCCGTTGCCGACTTAACCCTAACCGACTTGAAACTCTATAAATAAAGCGGCAGCCCCAACCCTAATTCATATATACCACATAATTGAGATCGCAAATTCACCAAAAGTCTGCGGCGAGAACCCTAATTTCACAGAGAGATGCAAATCTCCCAACCAACAATCATATCCAACATGATTGTTGGCTAGAAACCTTGCAAAGAGTCGACGGAGGAAGCCCATCATCAACACAACCAACTAGAGAGTTCGATGCTTTATGTTAGTGAGTTTAATTTATAGTTTTTCATCACTTTGGATGCTGTTTTGTATTGATCATGTTTTGTTGGAATTAACGATTTGGTGAAACGATTTATCTATATCTATATGCTTGGATCTATGTATGGAAATATATTGGTTTAAGTTTTATTTCGTTCAAGTGATGCAATTATTCGTGTTTTAAGAGATTATGCATGATTAGTTGAGTGAGAGTTTGGAAACAACCTCATGATTTCGTGTTGATTGCATGTTTAGTTTATTTGAAAAGATAAACGAAACCCTAGAATTTGATTGAAGATATTTAATTGGATTCGTGAATAAATCACTACTAAAAACTACATCTTAGATCACCATCTAGTTGGGGGTTGTTGGTTGATGGGTGGATTCGTTGCCTCGCTGTGTTTTCCTTTAATTGTTTTAATCGAATCGTTTAGATAAAATTTAATTAGTTTAAGTTCTAGTTGATAAACCCTAGTTTCCTGCTGTTTTTCTGCAATTTTCTGTTCCAGTTCAGTAGTTGGACGCCGTCTCGCAATAGCGTACGCCCGTCCGTTAGATTCTGTTGCACGCCTGCTCACCAAAGTGAACGCTCGTCTGCAACTTCTTATTTTCTTATTTTTCAGCTTGTTTTATTTCTCGCTTTCTGCTTTTAATTTCTTAGGTTTAGGTTTTAGTTAGTTTCACCTTTAGTTTAGTAGTTTAGATAGATAATTGTGACGTAATCGTTAGAAAAATTGTTCCTTGATCCGATAAACATTCCACTCCTCAGACGACCCGTAAACATCCTATACTACGATCCTTATACTTGGGGTGTTTCGGTTTATAAATTTAAAACTAGTTTTTACCGAACAAGTTTTTGGCGCCGTTGCCGGGAGTCGGTAACGGTTGTCGGATTCTTCTAGGTGCAATTTTTATTTCGGTACTATTTTTTTAGGTAATAATCTAATTGCTACGTTTTATTTTTATTTTTATTTTTATTTCACTTTATCATAGTTTAGATTTTCGATTTTATAAATTTGATTTTAATTATTTTAGTTTTTATTTATTTTATGTTATTGGTCGTATTAGATTTTTATTAGTTTAGAAGCCTTAGATCTAGCTTAGATTTGCCTTAGATTTTAGATCGTATAAATATATTGCCTTAATTATTACTATTTTAGGTTTTTATTTTCTTTCTCGCTATTCTTTCTCAGACTCTTTTAGTTTTTTCGCTTTTAAACGGGCGTCCATCCTTTCGTGACGCCGTCTGCTTCTAAAGATCTTCCTCTCTCTGCATCGTTTAGCCGATCGAGACGAGCGTCTGAATTACCAAACGCCGCCCAACCTCTAAACACCCGCCTCTCCCAATTGTCTTCTCAACGCCGCCGTTGATCTCAACGAGCGCCCACTTCCGCACTTTCCCTCTGAACGAGCGTTCACTTATACTGAACGCCAGTTCACTCTCTTCAATTGACACTTCTTTTTCTTTTCTCCCTCTAAACCATCTAATCTTTTCTAAACCTTTTCTAAACCTGTTCTAATCAACCCCAAAGGGTTGATTTCTTTCTTTTCCTTTCTTCTGGTTTATGCAAACGAAAGTAAGAAGGACTTCGATCTTTGATCCTGAGCCCGAACGATCTATCCTTAAAAGAAGGCTTCTCCCCTGATTTGATAAAATGGCGGATCAAGATCCACCAATTCCAAATCCTGATCCCCAAGCTCGCTTAAATTTACTCCTTCAACAAATGCAAGCTCTGCAGCAATAAAGAATCAAGCAGTCGGGCATAAATCAACAACTCCAACAATTTCGCTAAAACCAAATTTAATCAATCGAACCAGACCCCTACACCCCATATCTAAATCAAGATTTTCTCGAGGGCATAGACTCTATTCGTCCCCTCGACATGGGAGGAGCGAATTTCGATCTAAAGAACGGAGTGGTTGCACTAGTTCAGAATAGCTCTTTCCATGGTACTGCTGCGGAAGATCCACACGACTTCCTATCCACATTCGTACAAATCTGTGAAGCGGGCCATTATCCCGGTGTTGATTCTGAGATCGTAAAGTTGAAGCTATTTCCTTTTGCTTTAAAAGGTGAAGCAAGCAGATGGTTTAAATCGTTAGCACATCATTCTCTCCATACATGGAATGATGTCAAAAGAGCCTTCGCTCTTAAGTGGGTTTCACCAGGCAAGATTATGGAAATGAAACGGGAAATAGCTACGCTTGAGCAATTGGAGGATGAGACTGCTGGCAAGGCTTGGGAGAGATTAAATCATTGATGAGGAAGTGCCCCAATCACGGATATGATGCATATGAGTTGTTGGAACTGCTTTTACTGAGAGTGTCTCTCAACCTAATAGAGACTATCTTGACTCCACACTCATGGATCCTTCTTGGGGGAGGTGATGAGACTGCCTACAGAGTGGCTGAGACCATAGCCAAGAACAATATGTGGTCGACTCCTAAGAAGACCAATATTGTTAAGAAAGAAGGTACTGCAAGCAATCCTGATACACAACTGTTGGTTGCTCAGATGGAATTGATAAGCAAGCAGTTGGCCAATCTTCAGATGCAGCCTTCTGATTCAAATTATCTTGAAACTCAGGCAGGGACTGAGATGACGGAAGAAGTAAACCTAATGGATAATCAAAACCAACCCTTCCGAAACTTCAACCAGAACCAGAACTACTCAGGATTTCAACGACAAAACTTCAATCAAGCCAAGTTACCACCTGGCCCTTCAAATTCAAATTATTTCAACTCGAACTATCAAAGGCCGCCTCGTAACTCCCAAAGGGCCCAAGGTGGCTGGAATCAAACTCGTAACAACAATCATACCACCTCATGTGTCCTCAACACAAATTCGATGAGTCGGTAGACATGGTGAAGACTCGCTTACTAGTGTTAAAGCAATTGAGAGACAAGTTGGTCGATGGCGCATCAAATAGCAAGTAGACCTCACGGTAAACTCCCAGCTTATACCGAGAGAAATCAAAGTCGATGTGAATGTTTGCACCGCCATTACACCACAATGGGAGTATGGGCAAGAAGAGGAGTTGAACGGGCAACTTTGAGAAGTGGTAAGAAGGCTGGACCCGGCAAGGTGTCGGAAGCGAGTAGCCCTCTCCCGACGCCATGAGTTCAGGAGGGGGAAATCAGAAATCACATGCCGAAGAAAGTAACGATGAGGAGGAGCTTAGTGACAATTCTTCGGAGGATGAAAATAATTCTGATAATGAGGAAAGGAAGGAAAATCAAGGGGCAGTGCTTCGACTAAGAAAAAGGAAGAGAAGTTTGTGAGATGGAAGGATAAGGAGGATGAGGCGATAAAGAATCAGGCGCGAAGAATGATAAAGCCCTTCCTTATCCACCAAAAGGAAAGAGAAGGCCCTCACTAACGACAAGCAAGATATCTTTGAGTGAGGAGGATACTTAGGGACACTAAAGTGAGTATGCCCTTAGCCGAGGTATTAACTGAAATGCCTAAATGTACTAAGTATCTTAAAGAATTCTGTGGGAGCAAGAGAAAGCTTCAGGGGATGGCTGAAGAAGTGTTTCGAGAAGATTGTGCAATGGTTTCACAAAAAGTCGCTGTTAAGCGAGGTGACCCTGGCAGACCTTCAATCTCCTGTGAGATCGAAGGCCATTTATTCGAAAATGTCTTATGCGACTCAGGGGCCTCCATCAATGTGATGCCATTAAATGTATGCAAGAAGCTCGGGCTAGACAAAAGAATGCGAGAACGCCCCATTTCTCTTCAGATGGTAGACAAATCTAGTCGTGATCGCAGCCGGTCGTGTAGCTAATGTTCTCCTTCAAATTGAACATTTAGTCTTCCCTACCGACCGGGTTATTCTAGACTATCCACCGATAAGGAGATGCCTCTAATTCTAGGCCGAACCTTTTAGACACTTCTAACGCTCTCATCGACTTCGCAAAGGACAGACATTTTTAGAGTCGGTGACACATCCGGCACCTTCACACGAGGGACACATCCTGAAAGAGCCGTAATTGATGAAATATCGCTTTGTCGGCCATATATGAGGACGGAGGAGATGCCTATTACGAAAGATGCAATGGAGCTTACAGAGATAGGTGTTTTTGAAGTCATGGACATTGAGGATCCGGTGGATCATGGACCATCTTCTAATTCATTTCCACCGTAGGCATTGACGAGCCATCTTCACTCGCCACACCGGGCCTCGTTATTGAGTTAGAAGCATGGAGATGCCCAAATGACAAACGATGATTTCAAAGAATCTGAGTCGTAGAAGACTTCATCCCTGGTGAAGAAGCTCGATGGGTAGTTGGGACGAGGTAGAGTTTTGGAAAGAAGCTACTCATTGGGAAGTAGATGATTGGGAGGAGTCGCGTAAGAGCCAAAGACGAAGAGTTAAGAAAATGATCGATCACAAGAAAAGGAAGCCGCGTTGACCGCAGGATTCCGATGGATGATTTGATCCAGTGCATTCTCGGGTTGAGCCTCGGGAAGATGAGGTGTTCTCATCACAACCACTTCAAGCTCATAGGAGAAGGGTGGCCCGTTAAAGTCAAGTATTGAGCAACCACCTACTGATTTAGAGCTTAAACCGCTTCCAAAACACCTTAAGTATATCTTTCTTAAGGATGGAGATAAATTGCCTTTGATCATTTCTTCAAACTCGAGCCGAGCAAGAAGCACAAACTGATAAAGTGCTTAAGAAAAACATCCTCGCGTCGGTTGGCAAGTGGGTGATATCCGAGGATCACCCGCACATATGCATGCATAAAATCCGAACGGAGGAAGGAGCTAAAAGGTAAGACAACCTCAACGAAGGTTGAATCCAGATATGCAAGAGGTTGTCAAGAAGGAGGTTATAAAGTGGCTTGACATGGGAATCATCTACGCAATCGCCGATAAGCGAGTGGGTCATCCTACTCAAGTTGTGCCAAAGAAGGGGCGGAATCACGCTTGAAAAGAATGAAAAAGGGGAGGAAGTTGCCCTACGCCTCGTGGATCGCCACAGAGTCTCAGATTGACTATCGTAGACTTAATGAGGTGACTGCCAAGGACCACTTTCCCCTACCCTTCATTGACCAGCTTATTGAAAGACTGAGTGGTCACAAGTATTATTGTTTTCTCGATGGATACTCTGGTTACTTCCAGATAGCCATTGACCCCAATGACCAAGAAAAGACAACGTTTACGTGTCCATCTGGTACTTTTGCTTTTCGTAGAATGCCATTCGGTCTATGCAATGCACCCGCGACTTTTCAACGGTGTATGTTGGCCATTTTTGATGGACTTGTTGAGAAATGCATGGAGGTCTTCATGGACGACTTCTCAGTCTACGGCGATAGCTTTGATGAAATTTTAAAGAATCTAGATATGGTACTCCAACGTTGTGTTGAGAAAAATCTGGTGCTTAACTGGGAAAAATGCCATTTTCTAGTAGACGAAGGAATCGTTTTGGGACATAAGGTGTCCAATGCTGGTATTCAAGTTGATAAGGCTAAGGTTGAAGCCATTGAAAAGATGACGTACTCCTAAAACAAAGGAAAGAGGTACGAGGTTTTCTAGGACATGTTGGCTTCTACCGGCGCTTCATTGTAGACTTTTCTACGATTGCCAAGCCTTTATCAAATCTTTTGAAAGAAGATGTAGATTTCTTGTTCGATGCAAAGTGCAAGGAAGCTTTCAATTGTTTGAAAGATAAGCTTATCGTGCCTCCTATTTTAGTAGCACCGACCGACCAAGCCTTTCGAGTTGATGTGCGATGCCTCTAATTACGCCGTAGGCGCAGCTTTAGGTCAAAGAGTTGATAAAAGGTTCAGCCCATCTATTATGCGAGTCGCACCTTGAACCCGGCTCAATGCAATTATACTACGATCGAGAAGGAATTCTTAGCCGCCGCCTTTGCCATTGACAAGTTTAGAAGCTATCTTCTAGGGTCTCAAGTGATTGTATGGACAGATCATGCAGCTTTTACGCTACCTTATGGATAAAGCAGATGCCAAACCAAGGTTACTTAGATGGATTTTAATTCTACAAGAGTTTGACCTTGTGATTAAAGATAAGAAAGGTAGTGAGAATATTGTGGCCGATCATTTATCTCGCTTTAGTAAATGAGGGTGCGTAAAATCACAATGATATAGGCATTGATTTTCCAACCGAGCAATTGATGAAGCTTGAAACGGTTAGGCCGTGGTATGTCGACTACGCCAACTATTTAGCGAGTGGTCATTTAGAGGACATGACGTATCGTGAGAAGAAAAGTTCTTTCTCGATCTCAAATATCTCGTATGGGAAGATCCTTATTTGTTCGTAGTCCAGAAGACGGGTTGCTTCGACGGTGTGTTCCCGAGCATGATCGGTGGGATATCTTAGAACAATGTCATAAATGGTCCTACCGGAGGTCACTATGGAACACCGAAGACGGTTGCAAAGATTCTTCAAGCCGGATTCTACCGCCCGACTCGCTTAAAGATGCAGTAAGCCTTTGTAAAGGTTGTGATAGGTGCCAGAGAACAGAAGGCAGAGTAGTAGGATGGAAATGCCACTTAAGCGCATTCTTGAATGCGAAGTTTTCGATGTATGGGGCATAGATTTTATGGGACCCTTTCCATCCTCATGTGGTAATAAGTATATCCTCGCCTGTGTGGGATTATGTTTCAAAGTGGGTCGAGGCCATAGCTACTCAAACTAATGATCATAAGGTTGTAAAGAAATTCTTGCAAAAGAATATCTTTACTAGATTCGGCCGTCCGAGAGCACTCATTAGTGATGAAGGTACTCACTTTTGCAATGCGCCGCTTGACAAGATCCTTGAGAAGTATGGTGTCAAACATAAGATTGGTACACCATATCATCCTCAAACTAGTGGCCAAGTCGAGGTAAGCAACCGTGAGCTTGAAAAGAATTTTGGAAGACCGTGAACAATAATCGATCTAATTGGAGTCTTAAGTTGGATGACGACATTGTGGGCTTATCGTCTCGCATTCAAAACCCGATGGGCACGCTCACCCTTCCAAATGGTCTATGGCAAAGCTTGTCATTTACCTTGTCGAACTTGAACACAGAGCTTTCGGGCAATTAAATTCTTAAATTTCGATAGCCAACTCGTGGGGAGAAACGATTGTTACAATTGAACGAGCTCGACGAATTCGCACTCGTGCATACGAGAATGCTAAGCTCAGCAAGGAGAGAACTAAGATACTCCATGACGCTAAGATCAAGGACCGAGAATTCAAAGTTGGTGACATGGCTTTACTCTATAATACTAGACTTCATTTGTTTCCTGGTAAGCTCAAGTCTAGATGGTCTGGTCCATTTGAGATTCTCGAGGTTAATCCAAGTGGAGTAATTACTTTGAACGGGTATGGTAATCAAGCTTTTAAGGTGAATGGTCATCGACTTAAGAAATATTTTGGGCAACCAAAGGAAAAGCCTGAGATTCTTTATTTCCAAAGCAGAGATGAGAGTACAGATGTCCTGATTTGTGAGGAGGTTCCATCTTATTTCTTTGAGTCAGATGACGATGACGTTCCTATATCCACCCGTAAGGTACCTTCTCCTGAGACCCCTGAGCAGGTTAGCACCCCTATGCCTATCGTCCGCAAGAACAAGAAGAAGAGAGTCAGTGTAGTTTGGAGAGAAAAGTTTAATGATCTTATTGCGCACTTGACTTGTTGTTGTGGTGAAAATCATTTCCGCCCCAATACTTCTAATTCTGATACTGAGGTGGCGGTAGTCAAACCAAAGTGGCCCGATCCGGGTTGATCTTTTGAACTTTGTGTCAAGCTATTGACATTAAAAGAGCGCTCCTAGGAGGCAGCCTAGTTTTCTTTGTTTGTTTTCTTAGGTTGTTTTGTTTTATTGTTTTAGAAATAATACTTTAGTTGATTTTGTGTTGACGGTTATTCCTCTTACGCTCATTGTGAGTGTTTTGTGTTATGTGTTGCTCATATACCCCGTGTACCCGAGATTATATGGTATGTCGAGTGTTGCGTATACTTTTGAGCAGTTTTCGAAAGTTACTATCGCCCAAAGGTTGTCTATTCGAGTTGTGGCGGTATGTTCATGCTCGGCCTCGACTCTCCGCCAACTTTCATCCGACAACCACTGTTGAAACCAGCTAAGTTTTCTTTTCTTTTATATTTGCACATTCTGAGGACATAATGTGATTTAAGTGTGGGGGGGTGTTTGGGTATGTTTTTATGCTATATCCTTTGAAATATGAGTGAATGTTAAATTTCTGTGAAATTTAAAATTTTTGTGAGTCTCGAGCATATAATTGGAACTAGATGCTTGCTAGTTGTAGTTTTCTAACGATGATAGTATGTGACTTAGTGAGATAATTATAGCATGTTTTACTTTTATGGAGATAGTCTCGTTTTTTCACTCACGAAAGCCTTTGATTTTGAAGCATGACTTTTGAATTATATCCTTTCATTATTTTGATGATTTATCTTAGGAAGGTTAGTATAGTTACACCTAAGTTAGACCGCGTGCTGTGAATATCATAAAGTTTGAATGTGATAGGTGAGATGTAACTTATGACTTTGAAAAGTGAGTAAATAAAGTGAGTGAGCAATTATTAATAAATACGCTTGTCGGAAGTCGGTTTTATGATTTGAGTGCGGTAGGGTATACCTCGTATGTCCTATACCACTATGATGACCAATAGCTCACGATACCAGCTTTATAGCTACCTTATGATTTGAGTAAGGTAGGGTGTTATCACTGAAACATCCTATTCTACTATGATGGGTAAGAGCTTATTCTCGATATGCGCCAAATTTGAAAATTTTGAAAATGATGAGTAAAAAGAGAGTGAAGTCTTTGTTATCATGGATCTTATACCCAGAGAACCGCATGATATGTCTTGTAGGGATTATCCTACTGAGTGCGTGGGAAGGCTTTGAGTGGAGTCATATCGTCTGCACTTAGGATGGTCATTGGAATTTCGAGAGGATATTTCTTTGAAAGGCTTGTTAAGATTGAGAACGGCTTGTCACACTTACACCGAATCTATCTCTCGTGTTGGTATCATTTGCTATAGTTGTTGTATCTGTGGTTACGTGAGTTAGAGATCTATGTGGATTGCATGAAAGTTGAGCTATAGTTTTGATTGTTTTGTCCGAGGACGCATAAAAAGCTAAGTGTGGGGTGTTGTTAAGGCCATATTTATATGATTATTAAGGGTGTATTTCATTATTATTTGCCCCACATTTGCGTAATTTACATGAGAATTAAGGGTTTAAGAGTAATTATTTAATAAAGATGATTTTAAGAGGGTTGTATGCAAAATTGATGATTTTAAGTGTTGATTTAATGGAATTATTATTATTTGGATTTTATTACATTTTTGCATTGTTTATTTATCATGTAGAGTTAATTTTCGTGCATATAAAGAGGATAAATGAAGCTCAAGTCGAATTATAAGAGATAGAGTTGGAATTGGCTTGAAGAAATTGGATAAAGATGATGAAATCCGATCCTCAGCATCTTAGACGAGCGTTCGTGCAGCGTCCACTCCAGACGGGCGTTTGATAAAGTGAACGAGCGTCCGGAATTGTGTTTTACATTCGAGAGTTCGCACGAGAGGATGAACGAAGCGCTTACTCGGGTCCAGCATTCTCGACGGGCGCCCACAAGTCCAGCATTTGAGTCCGCTGCCGACTTAACCCTAACCGACTTGAAACTCTATAAATAAAGCGGCAGCCCCAACCCTAATTCATATATACCACATAATTGAGATCGCAAATTCACCAAAAGTCATGCGGCGAGAACCCTAATTTCACAGAGATGCAAATCTCCCAACCAACAATCATATCCAACATGATTGTTGGCTAGAAACCTGCAAAGGAGTCGACGGAGGAAGCCCATCATCAACACAACCAACTAGAGAGTTCGATGCTTTATGTTAGTGAGTTTAATTTATAGTTTTTCATCACTTTGGATGTCGCTTTTGTATTGATCATGTTTTGTTGGAATTAACGATTTGGTGAAACGATTTATCTATATCTATATGCTTGGATCTATGTATGGAAATATATTGGTTGAAGTTTTATTTCGCTCAAGTGATGCAATTATTCGTGTTTTTAAGAGATTATGCATGATTAGTTGAGTGAGAGTTTGGAAACAACCTCATGATTTCGTGTTGATTGCATGTTTAGTTTATTTGAAAAGATAAACGAAACCCTAGAATTTGATTGAAGATATTTAATTGGATTCGTGAATAAATCACTACTAAAAACTACATCTTAGATCACCATCTAGTTGGGGTTGTTGGTTGATGGGTGGATTCGTTGCCTCATTGTGTTTTCCTTTAATTGTTTTAATCGAATCGTTTAGATAAAATTTAATTAGTTTAAGTTCTAGTTGATAAACCCTAGTTTCCTGCTGTTTTTCTGCAATTTTCTGTTCCAGTTCGTAGTTGGACGCTCGTCCGCAATAGCGTACGCCCGTCCGTTAGATTCCGCTGCACGCTGCTCACCAAAGTGAACGCTCGTCTGGCTTTCTGTTTTCTTATTTTTCAGCTTGTTTTATTTCTGTTTTCTGTTTTTAATTCTTAGGTTTAGGTTTTAGTTAGTTTCAGCCTTAGTTTAGTAGTTTAGATAGATAATTGTGACGTAATCGTTAGAAAAATTGTTCCTTGATCCGATAAACATTCCACTCCTTAGACGCGACCCGTAAACATCCTATACTACGATCCTTATACTTGGGGTGTTTCGGTTTATAAATTTAAAACTAGTTTTTACCGAACAGTCCTCTTCATGTAGACTTTTCATTTCTTCTATTGCAGTCACCTTCATTTCCCAAACTTCTTTTGCAAGTAAGGCTTCCAAGATTTTTGAATTGATTTCTTCTTTTGAGTAGTTTACACTCAGTAGGGTGAGTTCATTCATGATGGCATTGAATCTTGATTCCATTTGTTCAATTGTTTCATTTGATTTCATTTCGAAATCTTGGAACTTCTTCTTTGCCACACTGATTTTGTTCTTCTTGATTGCATCAGTGCCTTCACAAATTAATTGTAATTTATACCAAAGTTCCTTTGCAGTCTTGCAATCTTTCACTTTCATGTACATATTGCTATCCAAGGTTCTGTATATGATATCAATAGCAATATTGTTGAGGTTTGCTCTTTTTCTATCTTCAGCATTCCATTCCCTTTTTGGCTTTGGAATGTACTGAGTTTGACCATCTATAGTTATAGCTTTTATGATTTCTAGTGGTCCATCAGTTAGCACTTCCATCACCTCATCATGTGTTGCAGCTAGAAAAGTGTGCATACAACGTTTATACTCATCAAAAAAATCCAAAGAACACATCAACATTGTTCTAGCATACTGGTTGTTATCCATGATGCAAAGCTTTGTAAATCAGTAACTTGAAAAAGTTTTGAAAGTATTTTCAGAAGCACAACAAGTAGGATTACTTCAGAACAGAAGCATTGCTCCGATACCAATTGTTGGTCCCTTGAAAAGGCTTTGGTCAAGTTTAGAGGGGGGTGAATAAATTTAACACTTAAAACTTTTGGAGTTAACAAATTCAGCAGTTTAGTAGCCTCTTTGATCGCTTTCAAGAGTCTCTTTGACGGCTCAAGAGTCTCACCGATCGCTGATTTAATCGAATTTGTTGCAAAGGGAATATATTCAAATTAAATCTTATTTCTTGTTGTTAAAATATGATACTAAGTATTAGATACTCAGTAGTGTGAGTGTGTGATTCAGTTGCTAGTTTCAGTAGGTTGATGTGCTAAATAGACTAAATGCATAAAGTAAGTAGGCAATTTTTATAGTGGTTCCAGGTGCTGTAATCCTGTCAGTCCACTTTTCTCCTGTGATGTTGGAGGTAATTCACTAGAGATCTTTGAGGTTGCAGTTACAAAAATGCTTAAGTTGTCTGTCCTTCACCAATAACTATGGCTTCACAAACTGAACACTTGGAACAGGTAGGATTGCTGCTCCAAAGTCTTCCACTGGTCCTTGAAGGGTAGGATTGCCTCTTCACCAGCTCCACACCAAACAACGGTTCTTGACACCTAAGTGATTCTATGTCTTCAGCAGGTTCTTGTAAAAGAAAATTTGAATCAAGTAAGTGATTCAGCTTTCAGCAACTTGATCAGGATGAAATGATCAGTAGGTTGATGTCTTCAAGTGTGTGTGAACTTGATGTAACTTGATAGCATGTTACACTTGAAGAATTTACTAGATCAGTAGCTTTAAGCTCAGTAACATCAACAGGGTGATTTCTTGATGAGAATCAGATAGCTCAAGACTGATTGTTTTTCTTCTTGAAAATCATCACCTTTATCTGAAATAGAAGTCCTCTATTTATAGTAGAGGATCTTGTGACTTATGTTTGAAATTCAAACATAGCCATTTCAGATTTGTCTCCATCTTGATTTGCTTTATGTCCCTGTACATAGTACTGACACTGTCATTTTACTTTTTGATAGTTTTCAGACTGTCCACCCTTTTACTTGTATCCATTGGGTAAAGCTCTGTTTCTTTCCTACATTCTTTTAATCTTGACCATTGATTTGTTGACAGAATCAGGAGTTGTTATCTGTCCTTTTCCATGTAATCTTCCAATGTAACCTTTGATTAAATCAAAATGTGCTTTCATCAGGTTTTTATGTATGTAAGTCTGCTGAAATGCTTATCAGTCATCTGTCTGAAGTTTTCTATGTTTATAAAACACTTCAGATGACTGTCTTTTATCTAACTTTTAATTATGAAGTTAGATTACACCAATTTGAACAAAACAAAGTTGCAATCATCACTTAACTTATGGAACTTAGACCTTGTACACAAGGTATATGTAATCAGTTTAGGTCATCACAGACTTCCCTAAATTATGATTCCATATCCTTGACTTTAAACTCTAAGTTTGATCCCTTATCCTTCAATAACTGAGTTTGAGCCCTCAGCCTTCAGTCTACAACAGGTTCCTAAACTAGTCTACTGACTCCGGTACCTTACTGACCTTGACAGGTCTGCTGATGAAAGTCAGCTAACCCTTTTACAAGGCTTGTTTGATTAAACCTATACAAATATCAAACTCTAATAAGCATATACATTTGATCTAGACATCTTTTTGCCTTTGCTCTATAACAGCTAGTCTGGCACTCATCACTAAAACATAAAATATGTCCAACACCAAATAATATAAAGTAGATCTATCTTGGTGCCAGATAGATTACTGAAGTTGCATGCATTTCCAATTAAGAAATTTTCTAGCATCTTTGTAAGAAAACCGAATTCAGGCTTGAGCAGCCTTGTTGATCCAG
The DNA here is from genome assembly GCA_026214975.1 of Gentiana macrophylla. Lineage (NCBI taxonomy): Eukaryota > Viridiplantae > Streptophyta > Magnoliopsida > Gentianales > Gentianaceae > Gentiana > Gentiana macrophylla. The sequence goes on from CM047807.1 coordinate 65,134,164, forward strand.
ACAGTGATACATTTGAGTCTTCTGAGATAGCAATGACTTTCCATAATTTCTCTCGCTGTTCTTTAGATTTTTTAAGAACTGAGGTGAATGAAGATTTCTCAAATCCAAAAATATGTGCTATAAGGTTCTCAATAACCTTAATCTCTTTTCCATTGATATGTGTAGTGTAAGTAAGTACATCTTCATCTTCAATGCTTTTGCTTCCAAATTCATAAAAATCACCGATGCTGTACAGACATACATTTTTCAGATTTATGTTGAATACTTGCTCCAATCCTATGATTTTCTTGATCTTGTTTGCGATTTCTTTGGCTAGAGTTGGATCTGTGTATTCAGCCACAAATTGATCTAGAGAAATGATCATTCCGGGTTCAACTCTTACGAAACCATTAATTCAGATAGTTGAAGAAATTTGAAGATAGAGCAAATTCTTTTAAAGAACAGAGTGTAAATGATTTTAGGTAATACACAAGGTATTTATAAGTTGTAGATATGGTAGATGTAAAATCTGGGTGGGTAAAATAACATCTTGTCATTAATCATGTCAAGCGTTGAAGTACGAAAAAAGCGGTTAGTGGAAAAGATGAACGGTTGAGATGTGTGTAGGGTACGACTGTTCATTAATAGCTTGTAACAATCTATACGGTATATCTCCAGCTGTCAAGATTCAGCTTTGATCTTATCCAAACTTTGAGTCAGTCGATTGTTCAGATCAGTTTCAAAAACTTAGTTCAACAGGTGACTCAGTTTTGATTTCGAATTCAGCTTTTTTTTTCTGCAAAACGAATTAAGAACTTTTTGGTACCCATATCTGTTTGGGTCATTTTTGTTTAGTTTTTGTATTTCTGTAAGTCTTAGATTTATACCTATCTTGATTTTTCGGCTGAGTTTGGTCATTTTTCACAAAATTCTGCTTTCTTGACTCGAACGTCTTTTTACTCTTGTGAAACTGAGTGAACATGTGTCCATTCCAGTCTTCATCTGTAGGAAAGAGTCTTCCTTTCACCTTGAATCTTTTATCCCATGAATGGTTATCATTTTTAGATGGATGTGACTTTAATGTCCTTTTAACTGATCTTTGATCAGTTTTGCCTTTTTCAGTCTTCTGATATTTTCTGTAAAATCTTCTAGTTTGTAGTTTCCTACTGACTGATTTTATAGTTTTGTCAGTTTTGAGTTGAGATTGAGCTGAGTAATTGTCAGTTCTAATAACTGTGTCAGTTTTCTGAATTCTAGACTGTTGTGCAACTAAAAACTTAAGTGCAATTAAACTAGGTCTGAACTTAGAATTTTGCTGACTATCAAACCCTAAACCTGATCTGTCTCTAAATGGTTTTCCAGGATTTAATTGAATTTTTGAAATTAGATCATCTGATGATTCTGGGATATTTATTACGTCTATTAGTTCATCAATTGAGCAAATCTCCTTAGTTCCATTATTAGCCTTAATAAGATTGATCACAGCAGTCAATCTTAGAACTTCAGTTTTCAATAGATCTTTTTCCTTTTTGATATTCTCAAAATTGTTTTGAATTACCTCTAATTCCTTTATGAGTATGTCTAAGGTTTCATTGAAATCATCATTTCTATGATTGTCATGGCAGTGTAAGTATTGGTAGTAGATGCATTTACCTCATGATGTTGGATAGATAAATTTTCAGTTATAGCTTCTTTATCTTCTAGTGTCTGCTTCCCTTTATCCAATCCAGCATTGTTGCTTGTTAGGCCAGTTCTAAAAAGTATGATCTCTTCATCACTTTCACCATGATTATTTCCACCAAAGCTTAAGGGTAATATTTCAACATTTTCTTCATTGTTTGTGGGGGATGATTCGTCAATGAGTTTTTCAATCAGCTTTTCTTGAGTTTCAGTGATAAAAGCCTTAAATTTTTTTATAGTCATCAAATCTTAAAAACGAACAGCTAAGCATATTTCTAAAATAATTGTGTGACTCCATGATGCAGGTTTTGAAAATCAGCTAAGGTTGGTCACAGAAACAACTGATAAGAACTGATTGTTGATATAGAAAATAACTGATAATGCACAATTGGAGATCTCTTCAGAGTAGAAAATCTGCTCCGATACCAATTGTTGGTCCCTTGAAAAGGCTGACACAAGTTTAGAGGTGCGGGGGGGGGGGTGGGTGAATAAACTTGTCCCTAAAAACTTGATTTAAGCGATTTAGGTTCAGTTAAAAACTTGTGCGGAGTTAAGCTAACTTAGCTGAGTCAAAGTCATAAACTGACTTATCCTTAACTGAGTTAACCGGCAGTGGTTTAATTAAGCCTTTATAAAATATGAGTTATCAGTTAATATGCTGACTCAGTTTCCAGTGTTTGCTGTGTTGGTGAACTAGAAGAGTATAACTATTATGCAGTAAGAAAATGCGTAAAGTAAATGAAACAAGAGTTATAGAGGTTCCAGGTGGTGTAATCCTGTCAGTCCTATCTTCCCCTGTGATGCGGAGGGCAAATTCACTATGTTCTTGAGCTTTACAGTTACAAGACACAAAGTAAATTCTAAACACTTGATTGTCCTTCACTAATCTATAGTTTCACAATCTCCCAGCTTTAGTCTTCAACAGGTAGGATGGCTGTTTAAACTAAGCTTGCTGCACTGGTCCTTTGAGGGTTGAATTGCCTCTTCACCAGCTCATCACAAACACAGTGTCCCTAACTGCACTCAACTGTCCTTCACACCTTTTTGGTGTTTCACTGTCTAAAACCTTTGATTAAATCAAAGTTGAGACTTGAATCAATAACTATGATTCAATAATGATTCGAGCTTCTTCTTCTTAATATATAAGTTATGCACAACTCTGTATTTCTTCAAATGATTGATCTTGATCTTCCATTGAATGCTTTAAAGATCACTTAAAAAAATTTCATGATCTTATAATAGAATGATTAGCAGGAATTCATATGATTTGCTTTCCCCCTTAGTAAGACCTTTCTTGATTAAATTAATTCTTAGAATTCCTTTTTCTTCTCATTCTAGAAGAGATCTATTTATAGGGGTTTTTCTAAAGGTCAAAACATTTGAATTTGAATCCTTATAGCAGTTAGTTGTCCTGCTTTTCTGTATGTATGTCAGTGTCCTTTCTAACATATATAAAGGTCTGATCCTTCATCACTTTTGCTTATATCATGTTCCAAAATTGATTCAATACGACTTGGTCCGTTTCTAGTTATCAAGAGCATTAACTGATTTTTTATTGTTCTTCAAAATCTCAGTATTCTACCCTTCATTTGATATTTATTGACTTAATCGGAATACACCTTTTTCATTTTTTCATCAAAGATATCATTGTCCTTATGATTCTTTGTCCAGCATACAAGATCTATAAAGTCAGCTCAAGTCATCACAATCTTGCATGAAGTCTAACTTTATAGTCTCGACTTAGTCTTCATAAACTGAGTTTGAACCCTCAGTTCTCCAGTCTTCAATAACTGAGTTTGAACCCTCAGTTTTACTATCTTCTAGATAGGCCAACTGAGTCTCAGGTCCTCAAATGAACTTACTTCTTCATAGCTTCTTTCATAATCGAGTCGATCCTCGCTTACTCTTGATCAAGTTCAGTTGGGAATTCAGCTCAATAAATCAGTTTCTCATTTTCTCAGTTCTGAACCTAGAGTTTTTATAGTGCTTGTCTGATTAACTTATACAAATATTGGACTCTATTAAACCCTATAAAATGATTTCTAGACATCGTTTTGCTTTGCACTATAACAGCTAGTTATGACACTTCATCAATAGGGTTTAAGAACAATAACTGAATAAGTGATGAATCATCATCAAAACATTAATTTTATTTCCAACACCTATAAACGGCTGAATGGTAGGGGGACTTCGCCGAACGTGTACACCACCGGGACTAGCCCGTGGCTATTGGTGTGATCCACTAATAGGTTGCACAGTATATCTCATGGCGGATATAAACCATGCGTAGTGCCCTTGAGTGCGTTTGTAACAGAGATAAATTAAGTTAGAAAAGTATAGTCATGACATGTTGATGAACATAAAGTGAACCCGTGATTGAGTCGGTTATATAAGACAACCTAATACATTACGAGTCATGCGTTATAAATCTTAATTAAATCATAACTTCTACTTCATATTAAGTACCTTTGTACTTACCTCAAATGAATGTTTGTTGTGTTTGGGGATGAGAAGATGAACAGGTGGAACCGAAATTCGATGAGGATTTCGAAGACGACGTTTAAGGACGCCGACGTTGTAGCTGTACTTTTTTTTCATTATTCATATGACATTTCAGACTAGTTATTTCATTTGGTTTTGGAATACGATACGTTTCCCTAGGAATATGTGATTTCTTTTATTTGACTCTTTTGGAGGCTTTTCGTACGTGTAAGCTTTGGAGTTTTCGTTGTAATAAGTTTACATTTCTGTCTTAGTCGGATGTTTCTACTCTTGGTTGTTGGAAAAAAATACCCGAGTCTCTTAGCATCGGTTTTGCTAAACTCGATACGACGTAGTAGAGGCTTATGTATAATATGGAATTTATTTTATATTATATGAGCCGAGCGTTCCTTTTCCGGATATCGACTCGGTGTCCGGGAACGAGGCGTTAAAAAAAACATCCCAAAACAGCAAAGAAAACATCCACTAAACATACTAAAGCATATGATACTTCAACCCACAACTTAGAAGGTGATTTCTAACAACAAAAGCCAACACAAACTCATCCCAAACATTATAAAACCTTGATTACTCAATAGAATAACCCTATTACCTCGAATCCAACACAAAAGCAAGCAAGATCCTAAGCAACATCAACAACTCTGAAATAAAACACCAAAACTAGATGATCAACAATTAATTCTAAATTAATCATGATCATAGGTTTCTACTCAATCTAATCTACGAATTGAACAACTAAATACAACAGAAAAGGTTTAGAAACTAGAGATTCTAAATTAGGGCTTTCTATTACCTTTTTCAAAGCTTCATCTTTTCTGTACCAAAACGATCTTCTTTCTCCACTAATTCCGTTTCTACACTTGATTCTGAAAACAGACGAATGACTAGGAAGATGCTTTGAAGATTATGCTTTTCCCTATTTTCTTTCTCTCAAAGATCAGCGTTCGAATTGAACATGAAGCTTTTCTCTTCTTTTTCTTTACGAAAACATCGAACTAAAGAGGAAGTTTTATATTTTTTCCCAAAATAAACTTCCCCTCAACTTCCTTTCTCTTTTTTTTTTTTTTTTTAAATTATAAAAACTAAACTGAAATATTTTATTTAATTATAAAAAATCCGAATTTTTTCGGTAAAAGACGTTTTTGTCTTTTTTGAAAACTCAGGATGTTTCGGCAACTTCAACCTTATTGAAAGAATTTATCCATTTTAATGGCCAAACTAAATGTATTAATGGCTGAGGCTCTGCGGCGTGTGTTTCGTTTTCTTTCATCTTCTATTTTGTTGTCCATTTAGACGGTGGTTAGCCCGTGTGTCTAGTCCGGTGTGGTGTTGTATTGTTGTTCGTTGTTGGTTTTGTTTATAAAATAAAAAAATTAAAAAAAAAATCATTTTCTGGGTAGGAAAGAAGAAAAGAAAAGAAAAAAAAAGGAGGTAAACGTATAATTTTTTTTTTCTTGAAGAATAAACGTCATTGTTATTAATTTAATGCATTTTCCTTTTCAGTCATTATTTCACGGTTCCTCAAAAAAAAAAAAAAAAAAAAAAAAAAAAACCAAAAAACGTATATGCCCAACAGGCAACGTGCGTGACTTGGACCAGTATTTCGCCCTTCCCAAACATGATCTGTGCACATGTGAAGATTTAAACAGCCATTGTTCAATATTATATTATAGGGAAACTTGAAGAAATATGTCACAAAAGGAAAACATTTGAAAAATATCGCCTCGAAAAAAAACATTGAAAATATGCTCGCTTCCGCACGAACGGCGCCACACGGATGCCGCATGAATGCCGCCAGACGAGCATCAAGCAAGGCGCATGATGAGTGATTTAATGCGCGCCGCATGAGTCGAGACATTTTTTTTCAAACATTTACTTTTCGAGCATATTTCTTCAAGTTTCCCTATATTATAACCCCCCTCGAGAAATGGTAATGTCCTGAAAATAGAAATGGTAATCAATATTCTAGACTCTATAGAGTTCTACACATTCGATAAAATATTACGCAATAAATCGTCTAAAACGTGCTTGTTCCGATCGTAGGCTCGTAGGCCGACGGGAGATCAGATCTCATACTAATAAAACAGTGAATATTTTTTTGAGAATTTGAAAAAATATGCTTTAAAAACGGTTAAACCCTAACCGAAAAGGCAAATATATATATATATGTGTGTGTGTGTGTGTGTGTGTGTGTGTGTGTGTGTGTGTGTGTGTTTTAAAATATACTACACATTAACCTTACAAGATTATTATTTGTGTGGTGTGTTTTAAAATATACTACATCCGATTGAAAATATTTGCCATCCTAGAGGTATTCACACTGATTAAGAAAATAGTTGAATGTCGTAAACTTGAATGTTAATAGTTAAAATACCCCTTGACAATCAATAATGCAATAGTAGTTATGTAATGAAAAGTGGTTGAATCGATAATCAATTAGGGGTAAGATAGAAAAATGGTATAAATAGTGCAGTGGTAATGTAGAATTACTTATATATTGTGACAAATGTTAAAGTATATAATGACTTATATTTTGGGACGAATGTAGTAAATTTGAAAATTATGTCTAAAAACATTTTGCAGCCATTCCGTAGCTATTTCGCAACGAATCCACAACAAAATACTTTTTCAGACATATGTTTTAAATGTTAATTTTTTGAAGCATCGCACACAAATAAAAGCCTTTCAAAACATATTTTTGCAAGTTTCCATATGTTTTTCCAAAACAAAAATATCTTAACACACATATTTTTTAATATTATTATGTGTGACGTCCCGTCCTCGATACCGAGTCATTATTCGAAAAATAATGTTTGTCTCAGATAACATTCAATGCATCTATATTATAATGTAGCCTTACGTATGCATATCTACAAGAAAACAACGCGGGAGCTAAAAATACTCGGGTAAACATGTCAAAATCCATAAAAAAGTAATATTGCAGTCAAACTAAAGATAGAAAGATATCTTAAAACATATGAACTTGTCTTACAACAAAAATCCAAAGAGAATACTTATCCTGCAAACCATATGTACTTATCTTACTAAAGAATAGATTGTTAAGAAACAATATCGTGTGTGGAATAATTAATTGAACAATTCCGTAATAACCGGAAATTAATTATGAAATAATTAAATACTAAGAAAAAAAAATGTTGCATATAGAAATCAAACATAGGCAAGTGTAAACAAATTCCTCCGTTCTTGTGCAAACGGTTGCAGCAACTGTCTCCCAAGATTCAACGGTTTCATGTCTCGGATTTATAGGCACTTCGACGACTCAAGAACTGCGAATATATTAGACTCTTTAGTGGTGGTGAAAATAAGAGAGAATTCAATGATTATTCTCATTCACTGGGTTCTTTATATAGTGGAGAGGATGCGCTAATACTCTATTCTTACTGGCTCGATGACAACATAGCATTGAAGTCGCCAAAATTTTCACACAAGAAAAGTTATTAGGGCCAAGTCTAATTAAATACACCCAGATCAAGACTTGGCCGACATAATCAAGAATGCTAACAATCATTACATTCGCACACGAATTTTCTAGATCTGCCTCAATGTATTTGTTAATTAAAATTAATTTTTGGTCAATTCCATATGGAAATTTTATCCAAAAACTTAATAGTAATTACCAACCAAACCGAACTCGAACTCGAACTCCAGCCTTGATGAGCCGGCCGGAAGGCGGCGGTGCACACGCGCATGTGGTGAACCGATAACCATCTAGTCTTCCCTCCTACACAAAAGTGCACTTGCCCCTTGTATCACATTTTAATGGAGCAATCATGGCTTTTAAGTGGAGAGACAAATGCTCTGATCTCTCCAATACTGGAGAGTATAGGTCATACACCCTTCAACTCCTCTCCCACACACACACTTCACCAACTTTAACCAATAATTTCTCAGTCACCCAAAATCCGAATCGTGTGATTCAAAAGCCCATCATTAACTCTCGATGATATACATGATACATCAGAGCCTATCCGAAAATAGCACTATGGTTGACTGTTAAAACCATGAAATGAGATTTTTCTCCAACAATCCTCCATATAAATGGAAAATTATGCAAATGCAAATGCAAACTCTGAAGACATCGAAGTCAAACGGAAAAATATTGCATCAAGAGATGTAGCTTCTGTCCTTGAACCTGGCTTAGTTAAGTATTATCGGATCCACAAGTCTAATTAATGAACTAGGTTTTGAACTGTTTAGCCTTTAGTATAGACAAAAAAATATCACTCACACAATATGGTTCTTATGGTTGTGTCCATCCCCTAACACCTTTTGGTTCTTATGGTTGTGTCCATCTCGGCCCTGTACTACACTTGATTTCAGAAAGTGTTTTAGAGGAATAAAGCCTCAAAATTTTGATATAAGCGGCCCCACTTCGCACTTACATGTGTGACCTAGTATCAAGAGTATTCTTCCATACCACATTTGAACATCAAGATTTAGAAATCATTAAAAGCTTATGCTTAACCTCACATTCTCTATAGACATCACTCTCATTCTAACAGAATGTGTAAATTTTCAACTGCTCATAACTTAGTTGTACCTTTTGAACCCTGATCTTATGATCTCCAGTCAACATTGTTGGGTTGCTACTACAAGAAAACATGCTTAATAGGCTTCATTCATATTTTTTCAATCTTGACATCTCATCTCTAGCTAAACCTTTTGTAAACGGATCTGCAGGATCCTTTTTCGATCTTATATAATCAATCGAAATCACACCATTGGAGATCAATTGTTTAATGGTGATACGACAAGCCCGAAAAAGAGCTTGTGGATCTAGACTAAGCCCTAGGAAAGGCCCAACATTGGATAGGGTCCACGGCCCGACCAATCCGAGTGTAATCGATTCCTTCTTAAGCCATTACAATTATTGTCATTGGCTAGGAAATGGGTGTTGATCAGCAAAACCTCTAGGTCGACATGAAGCACTGGGGTTGACCAGCTCGCCGCACCCAGATGGCAGTCCATCAGCTCAGTTTGAGCCTGCTTGACTAAGAAATAGAGTTCACACATGACCATTACAGACGAAAAGCCTGCATCGGCTATCATTAAGCTCACCCAGCAGCCTTGTAATCAATTATGTTTTGATTGTATTATGCCTTAATTACCGCCTTTGTAATTATCAACTCTAGTCCCTATAAATAGCGGCATCACCCTCATACATCCCCAGAACTACGTCATTTTGGCTTGGTCCCTTGCAGTCCACCGGTGGGTAGGCAGTCTCTCATGACGCAGCCATAATCATAAACACAACACATTTTCTTGATATTGTTCTTAATCACCGCCACACAATTACCGGAGCAATTGCTCACTTTAATTCAGATATCCACCGCTAAATTCAATTTAACGTGTTTGTGTTATATCTGACGATATCAGTTGGCTACATTACCAGGAACATTATGCTTTTAACATCTTCTCCGGCCAATCTACAATCGTTCATTGGTTTTTTGGTGGCCTAAAACCTCCCAATTTTGGTTTCTTGGCTGACCTTCATTTGGACCTTCATCGTGTTCATCCTAATCTTCACCAAGTCCGACCCGATTCTCATGATTTATAAGGTTCGTCAAGATTTCATGGATCACCACCGGGATCTTCTTCAGATTAGACAGATCTTCATGGCATCCATTCCAGATATGACAAACCTTCATCGAATCTCCCGGATGTCCAAAGCGGACTAATTTTCAAACCTCCAACAGGATCATCATGGCTCAGACCAGATCTATAAGACCTGCTTTGTTCGATGGCTTACTTCCTATGACTCAAAAATCTGGCCAAAGCACGGCTTAGGTGACCAACGGGGCCCTTGTTGGTCGCGATCAAGCACAACACCCCCTGGAAAACCTGAACCTCGTCTCGCCTCAACCTCGTGTCGCCTCCAACAGAATGAGATCCGACACAGCCTGACACCAGGTCTTTTCTCAATGAAAGGGCTAAGTCTAAAGAGACACTGACAACCATAACCAGACTTGTCTTAGGGAAAAACACGGTGGGCACATGACTCCAGCTCTCTCAAATCTATCACTTCCCGTAAGGAAGTCTTATGACGAGCTCTACGCCAGAGCATTACGTGAGCATGCCAACTACATAGAAAGAATCGCTTGAGTAATCCAGGAACTCCTGGCCATGGGGAGGCCGACCCTCTCGATAAGTGAATTTGTTCCTTCACTCAAACCGCCTACCAATGGCGAGCATGATGGACTTCCGGCCCCGCCACATGGAACTTCTTCTCCTCTCTTAGGAAGGGAACAAAATGTCCATTTAACATCCAATCAAGGACCGAGAAAAAGGCCGCGCTCGACCGTCTCGGACCCGGTCATGCTGGGCTAACCAAATAACCTGAAAAAGAGAAAGAATAGAGGTTCAATCATCCCCTCACAACGTAAGGGTGAGATTAGGAGAAAGAAATGATGAGTCCCAGCAGTGATTAGAAAGATCTCGGTCAGAAAATGTGTCCAGACATTCACCCGGGCCTCTCTTCTAGACGAGGTTGCTGAACTTAGGAAACAGGTCCACGAGATTAAATGAGAAAAAGTCAATTAGGAGAACGACCCCAAATGGGGGATGATTGTGCTCTCTGACAGGCTTATAGAAGAAGCTCTTGAGGGGGTCCACTACCCCAACTTTCAGAGTTATACCGAGATGACTGATCCTTATGACTGGCTAAAGGCTTTTCACAGCAATGCTTCTTTGTCCACCAGAAGCCAGGCTGCATGGTGCATCGCCTTTGTTGGTGCCATGCAAGATAAAGTGATCTCATGGATCAAGAATTTGCCTCTTGCTAGATTAATTCCTGGGCTGACCTTGAGAACAAATTCATTGACGAGTTTAAGTCATCCGGTCAGCCGAAAAAGACACAAGACGACCACTATGTGAAAAGTTTACCTACTTGAAAATAATCCCGCCAAGCCGACGATATCAGTAGGCTTCTCAAGGAAATTGTTGGAAATAATTTTTTTTTGATGATGATTCATCACTTATTCAGTTATTCTTTTAAACCCCATTAATGAAGTGTCAAAACTAGCTGTTATAGTGCAAAGAAAAAAGATGTCTAGAATTAAATGTATAGGATCTAACATAGTCTAATATTTTTATAGGTAAATCAGACAAGCATTGTAATAGAATAGGCTTAAAACTAAGAAACCGACTTTAGAAAAACCTGCTGAGTTTACAAATGTACAAGAGAAGAATCTCACCTTAGAGAATGAACTGAGTCCACATACAAAAACTGAAGAAGGAAAGTTACTGAGAAACACAAACTCAGTTGGCTGTTCTATAAGCTAAAGGCTAAGAGGACACACTCAGTTTAGAAGGCTGAGGGACACAGACTCAGTTATTGAGGATAATAGAACTGTGGGATCAAAATCAACTTATACAAAGCTGATACTGTAACGTTAGAATTCATGTAAGTCTGTGATGGCCTAGACTGACTTCATAGATCTTGTATGAAGACCTAAATTACATAAGGACAATGATATCTTGGATGATATAAGTTTCTATGGTGTACTCTGATTAAGTCAATAAAAATCAGATGAAGATAGGGTACTAAGTTTTGATAAAGATTAAAACCTCAGTTAAGGCTCTTAAAATTGAAACACTCAGTTATACCAGCTGGAAATTGACAGCCCAAAAAGCTCTATTTCAAGCTGATGTGACTCAAACTGAAAAAGAATCAGAATGTTAGAAAACAAACAATTTGATTGGTTGAAGAAATGTCAGAAAGTACACTAACATTCAACAAACACTATGTTAGGAACATTTTATTATGTTTTGATGATGGCCATACTAGCTGTTATAGCAAGCCTGAAATAAGTTAGAACACTCTGTTCAAGTCTTTAGAGTCTGACATGTTGTATAAGTTGAGTCAGACAAGTATTGTTCTAGTTGGTAGGACGGCAAAGCAAAAACAGATTTTCGGCAGATAAAGCCAGTCAAGTTATAGCAGAGAAGCAATGAGGACATTATGGTCTGACTTATAACCAAGGAAGTCTGTGATGACCTTGGATAAGTCTAAATTATGTTTTGAGTGATGAAACTTAATGGTAAAATATGGTGTACACTGATCTCACCCAAATCATGGATCAGTGAAGTTCAAGGAATCTCCTTAAACTAAAAGAATGAAGGAAACAGCGAATCGGCAAAGTAAACTGACTTTCGGCTGAGTGAAGACAAAGCAGTGAAGGAAGATCTAAGCGGCAAAGTCAGATAGATCACTTGACCGATCAAAGAACGGCTGAGTAAACCTCACTTAGTCAGATTATTGAAATATGAAGAAGATACTGAAGATGAAGCATTAAATGCACAATGAATAGAGGGTCAATCAAGGACATACTTTTTGGTAAACGTTTGAAGAAAAATCCGATCACTAAAATCAAGGAGAATACAATTAATGGGGAATCAAGAATAAAATCAAGGATTATTCTCCTCATTAATATAGCCAACGGACGGAATTCAAATCAAGAATAATCAAGGCTACAAATAGATGGTACTACAAGAGAAAAAATGAACAAGACGATCAAGAATCTGAGCAAAAACTCTGTCAAAGTAAAAAGTCTTCTATCTGTAATGAAAAGAAATATCTAGTGATCAACTCAAAATCTGAGAGCTACAAATCAAACATCAAGCATTGAGATTAATCAACAAGTTTGTGAATCCAATTCCCATCAATCAAGCAACTGAATCAGAGTCATCTGGGAAGGAGATGTTTATGTGATAGCTGCTGAAGGATTTGATCCCAATGAGCAGTGAAAGAGACTGAGTCAGTGAAGCTGTTACATTCAAGGAGTGATAGTCTTGTAGATTGTGAAGCTTGTGAAGTCAAGGACAATCGTACTATTGTATCTGTGAAAACAATAGTGAATTCCGCCGATCATCACAGGAGAAGGGTGGATTAAGGGATTACACCACCCTGAACCACTATAAGCCTTGTGTCAATTTACTTTCTACAATTTACCTTACTGCATTCTTTTAATTGCTTATATTATATCATATATCTGTGGTTACTTAAACTACCTTGAAATAACTTAGTAAGAAGGGACATATCCGCTGCCCAAAAGCTTTTAAATAAAAGGAAAGTTTTTGAAACTCCACTAGAGTCATTCACCCCCCCTCTGACTATAATTTTACCCTTATCAGTGACCTACAATTGGTATCGGAGCAGTGTTCCTAGTATCAGAACCTGTTCAGATATATTTTCTGGTAACAAGGAGATCAGATATTTTCAAAGTCGATTTCAAATCTATGCTTTCTACTTATATACATAAATATCTCAAATCTGTACTTATGGATTCCTCAAACTTTATGTCAAAAATACCTGTTTTCAATGTTAATAATTTTGGTGAATATAAAATAAGAATGTTATCTCATCTTGCAGCAACTCATGAGGAGATGCTGGATGTAATTAATGATGGCCCAATCATGATCATGATTGTGATAACCACAGGAGCAGATGAAGGAAAAGAAGTGGATAAACCCAAGAAAGATTGGACCAAGGATGACAAGAGAAGAGCAAATCTAAACTTTATTGCAAAAGATATGATCTTGAAGACCCTAGATAGAAACATGTTCATGAGAATCAAAGACTGAAAAACAGCAAAGGAGATGTGGGACAAGCTGGCACTGATAAATGAAGGATCTCTGAAGCAGTTAAAGAAAACAAATTATCTGTTGCAACACAGAAATTTGAGAACTTCAAAATCAAGGCTGGTGAATCCATTGATGAAATGGACAACAGATTCTCAAGCATCATCAGTGAACTGCAACAGCTTCGACACACATATCCTCAGAAAGAAGTATGTTTAAAGATCTTGAGAGGCTTACCTGAAAGATGGAAGATTATAACATTAGTAATCAGAGGAACAACCAATCTTGCAAACACTGACACTCTGACTCTGATGTCTCAACCAATTGAACGGCGAAGATGGGGAACAACCAATTAATGGGGAACAACCAATTGAACGGTGAAGATGGTGCTCCGGCAGAGACACATAGAGCCAGTGCACTGATAGCACCTCAGCAAAGTAACTTTGCTGATTGTATCAGCAAAGAGACACTAGAACTTAAAGAACAAGTAGCTTTGTTAGTTAAACGTTTTGACAGGTTTAGCAAAAAGAAGCCATTCAAAGGGAACTCATCATCAATCAAGAAGTCAAGCTCAAACAATGACATTAAGAAAAGAGATGATGAATACAGATGCTTCAACTGCAACAAGAAAGGTCACTTCAAGGCTGATTGCCCCGAAGGAGATAATAAAGATGAGGAAAAGAAAAGGTAAAAAACATCTGAAAAGAGGAAAAACAAGAAAGCACTCAAGGCTGAATCCATCAGTGAAAATAATGAAGAATCATCTGACAATGATTCAGATAATAGTGATGAAGAAGACAACTCAGATAATGAAAAAGAATGTCTATGTCTCATGACCAAAGAATTAGATGAAGATGAAGGTGACAACTCAGATAATAAAGCAAGTCTATGTCTTATGGCCAAAGAATATGATGAAACTGAGGTAACATCTAGTTCTTACTCTTCATCAAATACATCCACATCTAACACTGCACAATTTTCTATTCTCCCATTAGATCCAACAGTCCTAGTCCAAAATCTCATGACTAAATTTGATGAAATTGAGATGAATCATGAAATTCTGGAAAAGGAATGTAAGGATCTAAGAAAAGAAAATAAAAGATTGAAGGAACAATTGGACAAATTGAAAGCTGAACTAGCTACTAAGGAGATATACTCACCTAATCAAAAAGCAGCAGATGATAACTCATCCACTCGCTAATGTATCACCGAGAGAGAATTCACCTAGCAGCTAAAAACACCACTGCACCACTAAATGCACCAGCTTACAAACCCCCAAGAAGGTTTGGATCCAGATCTGGTCTTGGCTACAATAGTCAGGATGAGAATAGAAACAATGGACAACACAATTCTGAACCTAGGACCAATAATGGACCAAAGTTCAAAAAAGGACAGACCATAATTTCAACCACTCATCCTGTACCAGTGAAGTCAAAACCTAATATAGTGAAACAGCAGAATAAACCATCATTCCAGTCAACCAAAAACAAAGACCTACTGAAAGGTAAAAGAAGATTTTGGCCTTCAGAGGATGATTGGAATGTTGCACCTCCAAATAAGAGAAGAAACAATGCCATGATATCCATCATGTGTTTAAGAAAAGTCAATCTAGGTATGTTCCTAGACACATGAAGCAGCATTGGTTTCCCACTGCATATTGGAAGGTGAAGAAGGATGCAAATGCACCAAAAAGTAGAGAAATGTATCAGAATACCTTCAGTAGAAATATCAGAAGCTATTCTGCCATGCCTTATACATATGAAGTTGATGATTTCAATTATCCAAAAAGAAGATCATTTGGATATACACTTGGAGTAGGAGGCATGATCTATGCAGTATGGACCCAAACAAAGTTGGGTACCTAAACATATTTAATTTGTATTGTAGAATGTCTGGTACATAGACAGTGGATGTTCTAGACACATGATAGGAAACAAGAGATGGCTCATTGACTTCAAAGCTTTTGATGGACCCAAAGTCACATTTGGACGCAAAGAAAACCCTGGCAAGATTAAGGGGGAAGGCACAATGCTCAAGAACAATTTGAAGATTCAAAATGTGGCATATGTTAAGGGACTAAACTTCAATTTGCTGAGCATCAGCCAATTTTTTGACAAAGGCTACAATATACACTTCAACAAGGAATGATGCAAAGTAATTCACAGCCAAACCAACACAGTAGTTCCTACAAGAAGAAGAAAAGATAACATCTATATGGTTGATTGGAAAACAGCTAAAGCAGAAACATGTTTGTTTGTCAAAAATAAACAATCAACCATCTGGATTTGGCAGAGAAGATTAAATCATCTAAATTTCAAGACCATCAACACATTATCAATGAACAAGTTAGTTGAAGGGCTGTCAGAGATCACATTCAAGAAGGAAAGTCTCTGTGATGCATGTCAAAAAGGAAAACAAATCAAAAGCTCCTTTAAGTCAAAGTCCTACCAATCTACTACAAGAATTTTGCATCTGTTACATATAGACCTGTTTGGACCAGTCACACCAGTAAGTGTAAGTGGAATGAAATACACTCTAGTAGTGGTAGATGACTTCTCCAAATTCACCTGCACTATATTCATGAACAAGAAGAGAGAGAGACACTCAAGAAAATGCCAGATCTACTCAGAAAAATTCAAAATGAGAAAGAACTAAAGATTATCAAGATCAGACAGACAGAGGCACAGAGTTTCTAAATGAAGTGATCAGAACTTATTGTGAAGAAAATGGAGTATTACATCAAATATCAGCATCAGGAACTCCACAACAAAATGGTGTCGCAGAGAGAAGAAACAGAACACTCAAAGAAGCAATCAGAACAATGATTGCAGAAACATGCCTACCAAAGAGGTTTTGGGCTGAAGCAGCAAACACATCATGCTATACTCAGAACAGATCAATCATCAACAAACATCATGGAACAACTCCATATGAGATATGGAATGGAAGAAAACCTAACATCTCACATTTACACATGTTTGGATCTAAATGTTTTGTTTTGAACAGGAATCAGTTACACACCTTTGATGAAAAAGCTGATGAACCAATCTTTATGGGATACTCAGACACCAGCAAGGCATTCAGAGTTCTCAACAAAATAACATTGGTGATTGAAGAATCAATACATGTAGTATTTGATGAACCAAACACAAATGGTGAAAATCTTCAAAATCAATAAGAAAAAGCAACACAAAGGGAAGTATATACAAATACAACCATACCAGCTACAATTCTGAATCATCATTTTGAAAATCAAAATGAGCCACATGTCAACACAACAGAAGAATTACCAGAACTAGAAGCTCATGCAGAACCTGAAGTTGAAGATGCACCAAGTGAAGAACAACTTCAACCTGACCTAATTTGGCTAAGAGATCATCCTGAAGAACAAGTCATTGGAAATATTCACATAGGAGTTATAACCAGAAGACAACTGGAGCATATTCTAACATGTTTTCTATCGCAAGTGGAACCCAAGACAATAGATGATGCAATTCAAGATGCAGATTGGATTATAGCCATGCAAGAAGAACTAAATGAATTTGAAACAAATGAAGTCTGCGAACTTGTTGACAGACCAGACACAGCCAACATCATTGGAACAAAATGGGTATTCAGAAACAAGATGGATGAGCAAGGAACAGTTGTCTAAAATAAAGCAAGGCTAGTTGCAAAAGGCTATTCTCAATCAAAAGGAATAGATTATGATGAAACATTTGCACCTGTAGCAAGACTGGAGGCAATCGGACTCTTTCTAGCTTATGCTGCACACAAAGACTTCAAAGTCTATCAAATGGATGTCAAGAGTTCATTTCTGAATGGACTTTTAGAAGAAAAAGTATATGTGGAACAACCTCCTGGTTTCCAACTCAAAGGAAAAGAAGATAAAGTATACAAACTCAAGAAAGCTCTGTATGGACTCAAACAGGCAACTAGAGCTTGGTATGAAACAATAACACAATTTCTGATCAAGAATGGATTCAACAAAGGAACTATAGATAAAACTCTATTCAAATTAGAGGAAGGAACAAGCACATTACAAGTACAAATCTATGTTGATGACATTATCTTTGGAACAGAGGATGAAAAGCTGTGTGAGAAATTTGCAAATCTAATGAAGAGCAAATTTCAGATGAGCATGATAGGAGAATTGAATTATTTTCTTATCCTTCAAGTGAAACAAATGAAGGATGGTATTTTTATCAGTCAAGCCAAGTATACAAATGACTTAATACACAAATATAGTATTGACACAAGTGGCCCAACAGATACACCATTGTGTGCAAGAGTCATTCTTGGAAAAGATGAAGCTGGAAAAGATGTTGATTAGAAAATGTATAGAGGAATCATTGAATCCCTACTTTATCTAACTGCAAGAAGACCTGATATATCATTTGCAGTAGGAGTATGTGCAAGATTTCAAGCTCAACCAAAAGAATCACATCTTCTAGCAGCCAAAAGAATAATCAAATACCTAAAGAACACAGTCAATGTTGGAATTTGGTATCCAAAAGATGGAGGATTCAATTTAATATCATATTCAGACTCTGACTATGCTGGATGCAAGATAGATAGAAAAAGCACTTCTGGAACATGCCAGATGCTAGGCACCAGGCTAGTCTCTTTGTTCAGTAAAAAGCAAAACTCCATATCCACATCAACAGCTGAAGCAGAATATATAGCAGCAGGCAGTTGCTGTGCCCAAGTACTATGGATTAGACAACAACTAAGGGATTATGGAATAGAGGAAAATACAATTCCAATTTTGTGACAACACAAGTGCCATATCTATTACCTAAAATCCAGTATTACACTCAAGAACAAAGCATATTGATGTGAGACATCATTTCATCAGGGATCATGTTGAGAAATGAGATATTATTCTAAGATATAAACCCACTGAAGATCAATTGGCTGACATCTTCACTAAACCACTCAGTCATGAAAGATTTAGCATGTTAAGAACTGAGTTACGAATGATTGAAATTGACTAAGTACCAAACAATGGCTAACTGGAGTAAATCAACTATGTGACTTCATTAGCTGTTTAAACCTTTGCCATTACATAAAATGTAGCAGGTAAGGCACTGGTACTCAGTGAAGTTAGCTACACTGATTGTTAGGAACAGTAGAATAAAGCAGCTAAGTGAAAAGTTCACTACATCGGCTAAGTGACCAGCCAAGGCACTCCACCAAAATATAGAATGGAGAAATAGGAAAATTAAAGTGTGAACCAAATCAACTTTTACACACGTGGAGAATAAGGAAGTTATGGAGAATTATACACGTGGAGATCAATTTACAATTATGAAGGTAACCATATTATTTCTCTGATTATAAACGCCCCGATTCCCGGGATTTATCATTAGTTACCTCAATCCACTCCCCTACTTCACTCGAATATCAGAATTCATATACACAAAATCACGCCATTATGTCATAAAATCCATCCACATTCAAACCACTTTAACACAACCCAAACTATCCTATATAAACAACACTTAGAGGTATTTCAGAAAATTTACGCTCTCTTGCTAATCAAAAATTCTATTGCAAATTCAAAACTCTCCTTAGAAAAATTCTCTTAACTTCCAACAATGGATTTATCCTCCTCAAACACCCAAACTGGATATGAAATTCGATTGCTACTGGATCGTTCTTTCAGGAAGAACACTACTTAAAACTATGCGGAAATGATGAGGGAGCAAAACGCTTGGCAGCTGGATGCAAAAACCTAAGATTATCAACGTTTCTTAAACCTCCAATAACCAAAATCTGTTATGAAAGTCTAATCTCCTTCTGGAAAACTGCAAAATATGTTTCTGGGCTACTTGCATAAGAAGGTGATGAATGGGAGGAAGACAAGATTGTTGCATCTGTCAACGGCACAGAAGTGGTCATCACGGCAAAGGTAATTTGTACTCACCTTAAACTTTCAAATAAGGGTCAAGCGAAAGTGACTTTGGTACCACAAAACTTGGATGAATTCTTTACAACAATCGCCAAAACTGCAAATCCAGGATCTAAGAAGGTCAATTGCCTCAGATTTGCACTAATGAAACAATTCAGTGAGTTTAGTGCCCTAATTGGAAAGAGCATTGAAGGAAAGCTAGGGGCAAATAATGCCATGACAGAAGCCAGAATGCGACTGATGGGAATCATCTAAAACAATTTGGAATTCAATTGGGCAACCTACTTCTTCTTGGGAATGAAAGAGCAAATTCAAGGTGAAGCTAATGCGGCCAAAAAAGGGATAGCAGAAAGGAAGAAGAATAAAGGCCATTTTTGGGTGAAAAAAGTCATATGGGATTCAGTTGCACTACTTGCTGCAATGTCTCCAAGTTCCTGTTGTAAAACTCAACAGACTGCATGAATCCAAAGTCATGTTTACCTATGTCAAACACCAAAAGAAAGCATAAGGAGGGAAGAGAAAGAAAACCACAACACATCCCTCTGGCCAAAGAAAGAAACAAAAAGTTCAAAGAAACTTGGACAAAGAAAACATTGGACGGTTAATTGATGAAGACGAAGCAGAAGATTCTGAAAGTGAAGCAGAACAACCACATGAAGAAAGTGGCAGTGAAAATGAACAACCTCCACATAAGGAGATTGCAAGTGATGCTGGAGATAACGATGAAGATACTCCAGAAGAACCTGCACAAATGTCTGCAAATGACATTGATGATAGAATTGCAGAATATCTTGAATGGATGGAAGGGGATTCCAAAACTCATCTTCAAGACTCTGAATGCATGCTTTCTGAGGAGGCCTGGTTTTTCAATTTTCTGGGCATCACAACCCTGGTTGGTGTACTTGATGAATCTCCACTTTAGGATATGGTTGATGCAGCAAAGGCAAAACTGCCACAGATCCCTGACTAAAACAGTGATGACTCGGAAGACGGTGAAGATTATCAGGACAATACTGATCAGGATTATGGTGATGATCATGATGACAATGATGATGATAATCCCCACACTGATGATAGTGATAAACAAGGAGAAGAGGATACCCCTACACCAGATGCAATTGATGATAACATTCTCCTAAGTTCGTTTCTGCAACCACAAGGTCCAGCAAAGTCAACACCAGCTGAGACAACATCACCAACATCACAAACAAAACCAGCTAACAATCCTGAGCAAATTCCACAAACTCCTGTGGATATTACTGTTCAGCCGACAGTAGTATTAGACACTGGCTCAGCTGCTGCCACTCTAGTCAAGGGAATCCCCAGCACAGAGCAAGGGGGAATAGCTGTCCAAACTACCCCAGCATACACATCCACCTAAATACTTGAAGATTTGGCAGGCGATGCAGATGTTACCCACCATCTAGACAAAGGGCATCAAGCAGAACCAGAACCAGCTAACACCCGGCACAAACTCTCTCAGCTGGCCACTGGCATCTCCAACAAAACTTTTGAAAAAGCAGCAGATCTGCTGGCTGAAGAATTGGAGCAGCAAGCCATGTACCTCAGATCCATGACTTCAGCATTTAATGATAAAAGTTACTCCATTGAGCAAAAGTTCCAGGCCATTGCAGAGTACATTGATGTGCAGAATATTGTTGTCCAACAACAAGGAAATCTGATGAGACATCTCAAGATCAATATTACTAACAACCTTGTAGGGCTTAGACAACACATTTCCCAAGAAAATGATTAAATGGCATTGGCATTCGGCACTAGATTTCACAGTGTCACTGAGAAACTGACTAATCATGAAAATAGATTCACATCCATTGAGTAAAAATAGGATTCTCTAATTGGCACAGCAGAGGCAACAAATAGCATCTTACTCCAGCAAAGGGATGATGCTGCCAAAAATGGGGAAAGTAAAGATAAGCCTGAAGGTTCAACGATTAGACCCCCAAACTTCACTGAAGAACAGCTGAGGGCATGGGATAGAGAAATCAGGATCAGAAATGAGGCAGAAGAGCAGCAAAGGAGGGCTATAGAAGAAAGATAAAAAGCCCTATATGAACCCTGCATTGGATTTCCTCATCCTTTTCAAAAAAGGGATGATGATAAAGATAGATCAGGTGGGTAGCAAAGACCTGGACCGCAAAGACCTAGATCTAGTCAACAAAGAAGGTCAGCAAAAGATCATAGATCTATCACTAGCAGAGAGAAAAGAAGCTTCCCAACTGACAGAAACAGGCAAGAGTATGAAGCTGAAATCCTAGATCACGTGAGAGAATTTTTCAGAGTCCATGAAGGACTGTATCCAAATCAAACACAAGATGAAGCTTGGGCAGACTGGCTAAGCTTCCAGGATGAAAAGATTAGAGTTGACATGGCCAAAATATACAATGATATTAAAAGACAACATGCCTCTCTCCAGCAATGTTGTGGAACCAGCAGACCATGTTCAGCCATACCACTTTCTGCAAAGGGACCTGAAGACTTGCCAACTGAGCAACAAGAAGACTTCAACTATATGGCAAAATTCTTCAACCCTATGGGGAAAATGAATAAACAAGACCAATGGGGTCTATACAAAAATCTCAAGTTTGCTGACTCAAACATTGCAGAAGCTAGGGAGAGACTTGAGAAGTACTTTGGAGAGCCCAGGGCAAATGAAACTATGCCAGACTTTAACAGACTCTTTGCCAAAAGAATTTTTCAAGGAGTATCTGAATACACTGCTATGGCATACTGGAAGTGGAAGTTTCCAGAAATCGATTGGAAAGACATTGAGGAGGTTTAGACTACAAAATTCAAGAGGTACAAAGCAGAATTAAGCAAAATGTAGTTAATGTTCCTTTAGTATGTTTTGAGATCATCCTTTCTGATTGCCCTTAAATGGATGAATAAAAATATTGAGTTATATCATGTTGTTCTTTTATGAAAAATTTGGCATACTTATGTTCAGGCTTATGAGGGTTTTGGCATCATCAAAAAGGGGGAAATTGTTAGGAACATTTTATTGTGTTTTGATGATGGTCATACTAGTTGTTATAGCAAGCCTGAAATAAGCTAGAACACTCTGTATAAGTCTTTACTTAGAGTCTGACATGTTGTATAAGTTGAGTCAAACATGTATTGTACTAGTTGGTAGGATGGAAAAGCAAAAATAGATTTTCGGCAGAGTAAAGCCAGTCATGTTTTAGCAGAGAAGCAACGAGGACATTATGGTCTGACTTATAACCAAGGAAGTCTGTGATGACCTTAGATAAGTCTAAATTATGTTTTGAGTGATGAAACATAATGTTTAAATGTGGTGTACACTGATCTCACCCAAATCAAGGATAAGTGAAGTACAAAGAATCTCCTTAAACTGAAAGAATGAAGGAAAATATTGAATCGGCAAAGTAAACTGACTTTCGGCTGAGTGAAGACAAAGTAGTGAAGGAAGAGCTAAGCAGCAAAGGCAGATGGATCACTTCACCGATCAATGAACGGCTGAGTAAACCTCACTTAGTCAGATTATTGAAATATGAAGAAGATACTGAAGATCAAGCATTAAATGCACAATCAATAAAGGGTCAATCAAGGACATATTTTTTGGTAAACGTTTGAAGAAAAATCCGATCACTAAAATCAAGGAGAATACAATTAAGGGGGAATGCAGAATAAAATCAAAGATCATTCCCCTCATTAATATATCCAACGGACGGAAATTCAAATCAAGAATAATCAAGGCTATAAATAAAAGGCACTGACAAGTGAAAAAATTAACAAGCACGATCAAGAATCTGAGCAAAAACTCTGTCAAAGTAAAAAGTCTTCTATATGTGCTGAAAAGAAATATCTAGTGATCAACTCTAAATCTGAGAGCTACGAATAAAACATCAAGCATTGAGATTGATCAAAAAGTTTGTGAATCCAATTCACATCAATCAAGCAACTGAATCAGAGTCATCAAAGAAGGAGTTGTGTATGTGATAGCTGCTGAAGGATTTGATCCCAAGGAGCAGTGAAAGAGACTGAGTCACTGAAGCTATTGCAGTCAATGAGTGATAATCTTGTAGATTATGAAGCTTGTGAAGTCAAGGACAATCGTACTATTGTATCTATAAAAACAATAGTGAATTCCTCCGATCATCACAGGAGAAGAGTCGATTAAGGGATTACACCACCCTGAACCACTATAAGCCTTGTGTCAATTTACTTTCTGCAATTTACCTTACTGCATTCTTTAAATTGCTTATATTATATCATATATTGGTGATTACCTAAACTACCTTGAAGTAACTTAGTAAGAAGCGACTTATCCGCTGCCCAAAAGCTTTTAAATATAAGAAAAGTTTTTGAAACTCCACTATAGTCATTCACCCCCCCTCTGACTACAGTTTTACCCTTCTCTGGGACCAACACACTAGCAGGACCACCAACGGCTAGAAGAATTCAAAATCTAACAAGATGAACGTTGAAAACCCTATAAATAGATTACTTTACTTCAAGAAAAAGTGCGGAGTTCTAAAATTAAGATTACTAAGGAAACATTCAGTTAAAGGGGAAATAATTTAAAAGAACTCCTGCTATTTGTTATATTGCAAGATCCAGATCAAGAAATCTTTAAAGTGTTCTTAAGATTTCAAGAAAGGCATCGAGATCCACACTTGAAGAAAAACAGAGCTCATTGTGCAAATCATGTACATTCAAAAGAAGAAGCTCATATCACAAGTTGAATCATTGTTATTGATTCAAGTCGCAACTTTGATTTTATCAATGGTTTGGACTTTGAAACACCAAGAAGGTGTGAAGGACACTTGAGGTGCAGTCAGGAAGACTGTGTTTGTGATGAGCTGGTGAAGAGGCAATCCAACTCTTCAAGGACCATTGGAGCAGACTTATTGAATAAGTAATTCAACCTGTTACGGACTAAGACTCGAAGATGGTGAAGCTAGGTAGTAGTCAAGGACAATCAGTGTTTAAATTTACTTCGTGTCTTGTAACTATAAACCTGAAGAACATAGTGAATTTCCTACAACATCACAGGAGAAGAGTGGATTGACAGGATTACACCACCTGGAACCTCTATAATTTTTGTCATATTCATTTATTTGCTTTACGCATTTATTTACTGTATTTTAGTATATATTTCATCAGATCACAAACTCGACAAACATAAGAACTGTGTAAGCATTACGTATTTTTCTATACAAACTAATAACATGAGTTTTAAAGGCTTTAAAATATCCGCTTCCGGTTAACTCAGTTTCAGCATAAGTCTGTTTGACATATACTCAGCTCCACGAAACTTGTGTCAGCCTTTTCACAGGACGAACAGTTGGTGTCGGTGCAGTTCTTCTGCTGTAAAGAGTTCTCCGGTTGAGTTTTATCAGTTTGATAGCTTGTTTGAAGTAACTAGCACTCTGTTATTTCCAATATCAATCCAATGATTGATATCTGAGTAGACACTCATACCTGAAGGGATCAATTGTTGTTTTTAAAAGAATTTTTCAAAAAGTGCTTCATGGATTCACATTATCACTTTAGAAATTTTCTTAGCTATTCATTTTTAAGATTTGATGAATACAGAAATAAATTACAAGCTCTTTTTGCGGATACTCAAGAAAGACTAATTGAGACATTCATCGAAGATCCAGCTGTTACCATAAGCAAAGGGAATGCTGAGATATTACCAATAAGCTTTGCAGTAGAAGATCATGTTGAAAGTGATGAAGAAATCATACTGTTTGGAACTAATCCAGGAAAGGACATTGTTGGATCAAGCAAGGGAAAATAGATAATGGAATGTGAAGAAGCCAGAACTAAAAATTCATTAATCAAATACCATGTGGTAAATGCTTATACATTCAACTATCACACTTCCTTGAACGATCATAGAAACTCTGATTTCAATAAAACTTTAGACACACTCATGAAGGAATTATAGGAAATTCAAAAGAATTATGCAAATTTCAAAAAGGAAAAAGAATTATTGAAAGCTGAGGTTCTAAGATTGAATGCTGAAATTTACCTTATCAGGACTAATAACAGAGATCAAGGTGTTTGCTCTACATATGATATAGCAGAAGTAATAAATATCACTGAATCATCAGCTGATCCAACTTTTAAAGTTCATTTCAAACCAGGAAATCCATATGGTGACAAATCAGGCTTAGGGTTTGACAATCTACTGAATTCTAAGACTAGACCTAGTTCAGCTACACCTAAATTTGTGGCTGCACAAAAGTCTAGATCTTAGAAAACCGATGAAGTTATTAGAACTGATAATAATTCAGAACAACCATTATTAGAAACTAACATAACTGTAAGATCAATTGGTGGCACTCAACAAACTGACATATCCTACAGAAAAAGTCAGAAGGTTTAGAAAGGCAGAACTATTCAAAGACCAGTTAACAAAACTTTCAAGTCCAATATACCAATGAATGACTCTCATTCAAGGGTTAATAGATTCAGGGGGAAATAGAGACTCTTTCCTACTGATGAAGACTGGAATGGTCCTACAACCACTTCTAGATCAACTCAGTTTCACAAAATACATAAGGATAAGATTGTTAAGCCAAAATAGAAAAATTATGTGAAAACTGATAAATCTAACAGGGATTGTACTAAGTCAAAAGGTCAAGAAATATATATGAGAGAAATGAGCTCAATAGTTAACATGTTCAAAGCTCTCAAAGAGGAGATTAATTCAGTGAAAAAAACCATCTTCACATGGTTCAACATTTAATCCAAAGACTAACCAGAAAGGACCCAAACAGATATGGGTACCAAAAAGATCTTAATTTGTTTTGCAGGAAAGAAACTAATTTTTTTAGGAAGTATCAAAAGCTGAATTTTTTAAAAACATAATAGTGAAGTCATCTTTCACATATGAGACAGTGAAACTGATAAGCTCAAAGCTGGATATTCACAGCTAGAGCTATAGTGCATTTACTGATACTGGCTACGGTTGGTAGAAAAGTTGTAACCTACACTGATCCAAACTGTCTATCTCCACTACTTACCATCTTTTCCGCATCTCAAAATAGGATGTGATTTATGACAAGACGTTTAACCCACTCAAAATCTATTAACTGCTCACCCACCATCAATCTATAAATACCATCTTTCTACTTTTATCAAAATCTTTACCATTGATGACCAAAATAGTAACGAACAACCTTTACCGGCAGAGTACCGGGTCGGAAGCATTATATTGGAGATCAAGGTCATATCCTTTGAGGAATCAATCGAGTACCAAAGCCGTTATCAAACTTAGTTTTGGTGAATAATAGGTTGTTCACATTATCAATTATACTACAACGACAATTAAACGAAAGATACTTAAAAGAGAGATGCGTAGCCAAGACATGCTCCAATTGCATACTTTCACCCCTCGAATCGACTATTTCGGGAATAAGCTTAACCAACTTACCAACCTAATGATCATATCGACTCATTCATGGGTGCAATCTCATAAGCTAGTGTAAGACTCCATGGAACAATCAAACACCCTTTGCCCGGTTCAACAGTCCACCTTTGGGGATTTAGCTGACCGAGACAAGATTAACGAGCTAGAGTTGACCGATTTCACAACCGAATGAACCTCACTCCCTAATCAATCTAAACAATAGTTGATTATAAGAAGTGATCTTAAAATCCATTTTCCTATATTTCTTCGCAACATACATTTATAAAATTGGTGTTTGATCATGAACTAGGTGATCAATCTAATTCAAGCATTAAGAACAAGTTTTAAGACATGAATTCATCGATGCAACATCAATTAAGCACTACCCATTCCCAATTTCATTAATTAGAGGGTGATTACTTCAATATTCACATGACTTAGCTATGAAATATTTAGCTACTCATAATTAAACATGAAATAGCATTCAAAGAAAGGATTAAAGCCATAAAACAAGAAAGGAAGGCTATTTGTAGGAAAAAATATTTATGTTTTGATGAAGATTCATCAGTTATTCTATTATTATTTTTAAACCCCATTGATGAAGTGTCATAACTAGGTGTTATACTGCAAAGTAAAAAGATGTCTAGAAATCAATGTATAGGTTTTCATAGTGTCTGATAATTGTATAAGTAAATCAGACAAGCACTATAATAGTTCTAGGATCAGAACTGAGAAAACGAGAAAATGACTTGATGTTACTTAGAATGCTGAGTTTACAACTGAAGATATAAAACTGACTCGAAGTACACAACTGAAGAAATAAAGAAGGTAAGTTCGCTGAGAGACACAGACTCGGTTGACTTATCTACAAGCATAAGGCTGACAAACCCAGTGGATGAAGAACTGAGGGTCCCAACTCAGTTATTGAAAATTGAAGAACAGGGGGTTCAGACTCAGTATGAAGATTTAAGCCGAGATTGTAAAGTTAGAATTCTGGTAAGTTTGTGATGGCCTGAACTGACTTTATGGATCTTGAAGAATACCTAAGAAAAATAAGGACAATGATATCTTAGATGATTTGTTTAAGGAATGGTGTAATCTGATTAAGTCAATAGTAATCAGATAAAAAATGGAGTACGAGTTCTTGAAGAAGAATAGAAACTCAGTTAATGCTTCAAAGCACTAACCGTTATAAAGCAAGCAATTTTATTGGACACACAGAAATGTCAGAAAGGACAATGACATTCCTCAGGACAAGCAGGACCATTAACGGATAAACTGGTTTGTCAGAAAGGGAAGTTTGGAGCTCTTAAAAGTCAAGGCATTTGACAAGCCCCAAGTTCTTGAAAGCTTTGATGATAAACTTGTTGAACTACAGAAAGCCAGATGAGATATTACTGATGAAGAAATGGAGCTGATTTCAAAGTTCTCAGAACCAACTGAGAAAAGACTTGGCCTTGATTCACAACTTTACAACCTCTTCAAATAATTGCCTAAAAAGGAAGGAGAATCAAGAGAACAAGCCATGAAAAGCTTTTTAATTTGTCAATAGGTTCTTGTGCACTATTGGCACAAACAGGGTAAATAGGAGTAAAATGGTACTCTAAGATAAAGCTTTATATCAAGTTGAAGAGACTGACTCTGTGTTTGTACAAGACTTACTGAAAACTAGCACAAGTGAAAAATTAAGAAGGGTTGTGCAAAAAACCAGGTTTTTCAGCAAACACAACATGGTAGATTCATGGAACATATGGGCTAATATTCATGGAATCGAAAGCACTGCAAAAAATACCGCTATGAGAGAACGTGCTGAGATCTATGAAAGTAAATCTATTGAAGCTAATCAAGGGAAAGGAAAAGAAACTATAACCTAGTTTTCTTTTCATGTATTTTATTTTAAAACTCTGTGTTGTAACTCACTATCATCAATTAAAAACTCAGTTTCTCAGTTCTTTGTGTTGTTTTTTTATTTTGACCATATCATTTTACATTGCTTTTAAGGAGGGTATTGACACCATCAAAAAAGGGGAAATTGTTTGAAATAAAATTTATGTTTTGATGATGATTCAAAGATTATTCTTATTATTATTTTTAAACCCCATTGATGAAGTGTCATAACTAGTCAATTATAGTGCAAAGCAAAAGATGTCTAGAAATCAACGTATAGGTTTTCATAGAGTCTGATAATTGTATAAGTAAATTAGACAAGCACTATAATAGTTATATGATCAGAAATGAGAAAACGAGAAACAGACTTGATGTTACTTCGAATGCTGAGTTTACAACTGAAGATATGAAACTGACTCGGAGTATGCAACTGAAGAAATGAAGAAGGTAATTTCGTTGAGGGACACATACTCAATTGACTTATCTACAAGCAGAATGCTGAGGGTACAAACTCAGTGGATGAAGAACTGAGGGTCCAAACTCAGTTATTGAAGATTGAAGAACTGATGGTTCAGACTTAGTTATGAAGATTTAAGCCGAGACTGTAAAGTTAGAATTCAGGTAAGTTTGTGATGGCCTGAACTGACTTTATGGATCTTGAAGAAGACCTAAGAATCTTAAGGACAATGATATCTTAGATGATTTGTTTAAGGAATGGTGTGATCTGATTAAGTCAATAGTAATCAGATGAAAAATGGAGTACTGAGTTCTTGAAGAAGAATATAAAATCTGTTAATGCTTCTAAGGTGAAAACTGACTAAGTCTACAAGACTAGTTTTCATGCTAAGGTCAAAGAGAGAAAAACTGAAGAAGAACTGACCGTTATAAAGCAAGAAATTTTATTGGATGCACATGAATGTCAGAAAGGACACTGACATTCCTCTGGACAAGCAGGACCACTAAAGGATACAAGACTTCAAATTCAAACGTTTAGATCATCTAACCATTGGAGAATACTTCTATCTAGAAGTGCAAAGTTCTAAGATAAATTGTATTCAAGTGAAGGGGAAAGTCGATCAAGAACAAATCCTGCTGTGTACTTTATTACATGATCAAGAAATCTTCAAGTGTTCATAAGCATTCAAAGAAAGATCAAGAACAACACTGGAAGAGAAACAAAGAGCCTGAGTATATCATATACATCTAGAAGAAGAAGCTCGAAACACAAACTGATTCATAATTATTGATTCAAATCTCAACTTTGATTTTATCAAAGGTTTAGAATGTGAAACACCAAGAAGGTGTGAAGGACAATTGAGTGCAGTTAGGAAAACAATGTTTGTGTAGAGATGGTGAAGAGGCAATCCTACCCTCTAAGGACCAGTGTAGTGAGCTTAGTTCAAACAACAATGCTACATGTTGAAGACTGAAGCTGTAAAATTGTGAAGCTAGGGATTAGTGAAGGACAATCAGTGTTCAAAATTTACTTTGTGTCTTGTAACTGTAAACCTCTAGAACATAAGGAATTTGGCCTCCTACATCACATGAGAAGAGAGGACTGACAAGATTACACCACCTGGAACCTCTATAATTTATGTCTTACTTACTAACTTACTTTACACATCTAATTACTGCGTCTAAGTTTATGTTGAACCTGATCACATACCCTGCAAATGTAAGAAACTGAGTCAAGCACAACATTGCTTTTCATTTAGACAAAATGATAAACTCAAGTTTTCTTAAAGGCTTAACTTATCCCGCTTCTTTGTTAACTCAGTTAAGTATAAGTCAGTTCTGACTTATACTCAGCTAAGTTAGTTTATCTGCACACAAGTTTAAATCTGAACTCAACATGGTCAAGATTCAGTTTACAGTCATTTTTTGGGGACAATTTTATTCACCCCCCTCTAAACTTGTGTTAGCCTTTCTAAAGGACCAACAATTGGTATCGAAACAAATCTTCTACTGTGAAGAGATCTCCAATTGAGCTTTATCAGTTTGCTTGCTTGAGATAACTGAGCATCAGTTATTTCCGATACCAACAATTGGAATCGGAGCAGTGCTTCCATTCTGAAGAGATCTATAACTGACTCTCTATATCAGTTTGTTTGCTCGAAGTAACTGGCCTTCAGTTATTTCTGACTGAGTTCTATCAGTTATTCCATCACGGAATCACATAATCATTTTAGAAATATGCTTAGTTGTTCATTTTTGAGATTTGAGGAATACATAAGTAAATTTAAGGCTCTGGTTGCTGACACTCATGATAAGTTGATTGAAACATTCGTTGAAGATCCACTCATTACAAGCAATGAAGATAATACTGAAACTCTACCCATAAGCTTTGGAGGAAATGATCATAGTAAAAGTGATGAAGAAGTGATACTTTTTGGTACTAATCTGATAAGCAACACTGCTGGATTAGATAAAGAAATGCAGATAATGGAATATGAGGAAGCTAGAGCTGAGAATTTATCGATCACACATCATGAGGTAAACGCTTCCATATCCAATACTCACAGTACCTTGAACAATCATAAAAATGAGGATTTCAATGAAATCCTGGACATACTCAAAAAGGAATTAGAGAAAATTCAAAAGAATTATGAGAATGTTAAAAAGGAGAATGAATTGTTGAAAGCTGAAATTCTAAGATTGAATGCTATGATTAATCTTATGAAGACTAACAATAGAACCAAGGAGAATTGCTCAACTGGTGAACTATTAGAGGTAATTAACATCATAGAATCATCAGTTGATCCAATTCCCAACGTTCATTTCAAACCAGGAAAACCATATGGAGACAGAACAGGTTTAGGGTTTGGCAATCAATTGAATTCTAAGTTCAGACCTAGTTCAGTTGCACCTAAGATTGTAGCTGCACGAAAGTCAGGAACTCAGGAAACTGGCAAAATTGTTAGAACTGACAGAAACTCAGCACAACCTCGACCTAAAACTGACAAAACTGTAAAATCAGTCAGTGGCAACTAAAAGATTCTACAGAGAGAATCAGAAGGCTAAAAAGGGCAGAACTGATCAGAGTCAGTTAAAAGAACATTCAAGTCATATCCATCTAAGAATGATAATCATTCATGGAATAACAAATTCAGGGGGAAAGGAAGACTCTTTCTTACTGATGAAGACTGGAATGCACTTATGACCTCAAAAAGATCATATCAGTCTCACAAAAAGGATGACCAAAAGACTGTTAGGCCAAAACTGCAAAATTTGTGAAAACTGATTTTACTCAGTCAAAATATCAAGAAAGGTATAAAGCTGTGAATTATAGAAATTCAAAGACTAACCTAAAATGACCCAAACAGATATGGGTACCTAAAAACTCTCAATTTGTTTTTTGCAGGAGTAAGTCAAAAACTGAGAGGACTGAGAACTTGTAGTTATCAAAACTGAGTTGTGTTCCAAACTGTGGTTTGGAGCTGATCAAAAGGACTACTGACTCAAGTATTGAATAAGATCAAAACTGAATCTTTACAGCAAGAGATACATCGTATCCACATCATTTACTGACGCAAGCTACGGATGACAGAGAATTTTTGACCTACATTCATCTCAACCGTCCATTTTCCCCACTCACCATCTTTTTCGCGATCTCAACATCAGATGTGATTTATGACAAGACTTCTTTGAACCTACTCAAACATTCCATCTACCCTTTCTACCAATTATAAATACCCTCATATTGTTTTCCACATTAATTCTTTACACTCAGTTTCGCATAATCTATACTCAATTCCAAAATATTTCCAACCTCTATTCAACCTTCAGAAATAATGTCTTTTACCCAGGTTGAACCTGGAATGATCAACTCTCTCGATCAATAAGTCGCAAGATACATGGATCAAACACTAGCCAAGCAAATAGAAGAGAAAATCTGGAAAATCAAAGGTCTGGAGCAGGTGTTCAACATTAATTTGAAAAGTGTGTGTCTGGATAGCATTGGTAATTTCTATGAGTTTTGGATGAAAACCAAAGAGAATGAAAAACATTCTTACCTATGTGACCCAGATCAATAGGAAGAAAATCAAGGCCACTAAAGATCTCTTTGCATATATATTTGGCTTTGAGAAATCTGAACATTCTTCAGTGCTAAAAGTGACAAAAGAACAGAAAGAAAAACTTTGGAAAGACATTTCAATCATTGGAGATTCAAATGTATCACTGTCTGGATCAATAGGGCTACTCAAACCAGAATTCAACTACTTGACCAAAATGCTAGCTAATTGCATAATTGGAAACGCAAGCAACTTCAGTAATCTCTCAGGCACAAAGATAGACTGGATGTATGTTATCTGGTTCGAAGAAGATTTCAATTGGCCCAGATATTTTGGAGCAATTGATGGCACAATCTACTGATGAGCCCAAGAAGAAGACTGAAGTGGTGAAAGGAAGATTTTACCACAAGAAGACTCTTGCTTTTCTAGCTCAAAGAAATTGATCACTTTGGGATGGCAAAGAGTAAAGACACTGCGATTGTTGATGGCAAAATCGCCGCAAATGATGAAAAGAATAAATCTAAAAAGAGGGAAGCTGAAGGTTTTGAAGCTGAACCTATGAAGAAGAGAAAAAGATCATCCAAGAATAAAATGACCACTAGAGAAGCACTGGAAGATTTTGAAAAATTAAGAGAAAAGAAGAGAAAACTGGAAGAGATAGAAAATGCCAACACTGTGGCATTTGGTGATAAAATTTTGGAATCCTCACCACCAAAATCTGCCATGTCAGTTGTTGGGAGTCAAGCAAAGAAACCTAGAATTGAGGTGACCCCCACAAAATAATCCCTTACTGAGAATGAAGCTGTTGTTGATGAAGCTGTGGAAGAAGAAGTTGTTCCATCAACGCTGGTTTACACTTAGGGAACAAACCCACAGGCGATTTCAATGATGAGGTGGTGACAAGTGATGAAGAATCGATTGGGCGTGGTGTATGGGCTACGCTTAACTTCATAAATTTAGCGAATACCACACAACAAAAATCAGCATCCAGAATTGAGTATGAAGATTCGATCAGAGGATTGGAGGATTCTCGATCGCAAGAAAGAGAAGGTTTTGAAGTAGAATCTAGACCAGTACAAGTCATCACGCTGGATGAACTTGTTAATGAAGAAGAAGTTGAAAAAGAATCTGTTAGTATTAAAAAAGGGAAGGAACCGGTTGCTGAGCTAGAACTGGATCAGTCAAAGAACTTGTTCCTGATGAGCCTCAGGCTGCCGAGTCCAAAAATGATCCAGAACATGTTGTTGAAATAGCAGCTGAAACCGTACCTGAAGCTGTGATTGAATCCCGACCAGGAAAAGAAGTTTTTGGAAAAGAATCTGGGAACTGAACAAGTTGAAACTGAATCTTCTATCTTCATCCCAGTTGTTGCTGAGGGAGAATCCAGTGAAACTATAGAGAAGAAAACTGAAATCAAGAAATTTGAGACTCTAGCTGAATCTATCCTGGAGAATCCTAGAGAAACTGAAGAAGTTACTACCCAGCCTAATTCATTTGATGACATTAAGGAACTGAGTGAAGCTGACTGCAGAAGACTTGATGATTATCCACACTGAAAGTTCAGTTCAATCCAAAATCAAAGAAGTCAACTTGATGAAATAGAAAGCACAAAACAATGTGTTTTTGACTTATTTGATATCACTCATCTATCCAAACTTTTCAACTATGATGAATTTTTGGGCACTGGCTACTCACTCATCAGAAACAGTTACTGGATGAAATTTTCTAGAGAAGGAGGCTTTAAGTCAAAGAAAGATGATAATGACGACGATGATGACTCACAGGGAGATCCTGATTTAGAAAAAGGGATTCTCGCCTCAGTATAGGAAAAGAAACAATCAAAGATGCTACTGGAGAAGGGTCATCTGAAGAATGTTCGGAAGGAAGTGAAGCAAGTGAAACTGACTCAGAAAGTCAGTCTAAAGATCATGAAATGGAAGGATATCAGTCTTCAACGGACAGAGGGTGCTTGAGATTGAAAAAGTCGGTTTCCACCAAGCTAAAGCTAATATTACTTGAGGAAGAAACGATGATGAGTTTGATGTGAAATGTCACCGATGGGAAACTGATTCTTCCACCCTGGAGAAAATTAGAAAGGAGTCTAAAGAAAGAAGAAAGTCTGAAGCATACCAGGAAAACTGAAAGATATTATCCCTCCCTTGTCCAATGAAAAGAAAGAAGCTGAGAAAGCATATGGAACTAGAAAAGACAAAACTAAGAATACTGCTGAGATCAAAACTAACAAGAAAGATGTGCCTACACAAGTTGAACTCATCAAGGAACATTTTATTGAATTTGTGAAATTGCAGAATGAAGACATAGGCGACTTTGGAAAGGTGCTACAATCCATGGAAGGAAGCAAAAATGAATGATCCAACATGGAAAAGAACTTAAATAGTGTTAAGGAGGATTGTCATGACACTTTAATCGTAATCAGGAAGACAACCATTGAATCAGATTCCAGAAAAACTAAGACTCAAGAACGACTGGTGAATATAGTCACAAATGTGCATGACAGAATGCTTCTACTGGAAAAAGCTATGATAGACTCAGTAGTCACACAAACCATATTGGCATAAAATCAGCAGTACTTAAATTCCTACATCGCGATCTTAACAATAAAGATGATGTCAACAAAAGGGAATGTTTGGAGCTCTTAAAAGTCAATGTAGTTGACATGCCCCAAGTTCATGAAAGCATTGATGATAAACTGGTTGAAGTAAAGAAAGCCAGAGGAGATTTTACGGATGATGAAATGGAGTTGATTTCAATGTTCTCAGAACCAACTGAGAAAAGCTTGGCCTTGATTCACAACTTTACAACCTCTTCAAAGAATTGCCTAAAAAGGAAGGAGAATAAAAAGAACCAGCCATGGAAAGATTTTTAATTTGTCAATAGGTTCTTCTGAACTATTGGCACAAACTGGGTAAATGGGAGAAAAATAGTACTCTAGATAAGGCTTCAGACAAAGTTGAAGAGACTGACTCTGAGGTCGTACAAGACTTACTGAAAACTGGAACAAGCGAAAGATTAAGACGGGTTGTGTTCTTATTTGTTGTATTGTTCAAAAGCAAGTTTTTCAGCAAACACAGCATGGAAGATTCATGGAACATATGAGCTAATATTAATCGAAAGCACTGAAAAAATACTGCCATGAGAGATCGTACTGAGAGCTATGACAGCAAATCTATTGAAGCTAATCAAGGGAAAGGAAAAGAAACTGTAAAATAGTTTTCTTTTCATGTACTGTATTTTAATAATCTGTGTTGTAACTCAATATCTTCAATTAAAAACTCAGTTTCTCAGTTCTTTGTGTTGTTTATTTTATTTTTTCCATATCTTTTTGCATTGCTTTTAAGGAGGGTATTGACATTATCAAAAAGGGGGAAATTGTTGGAAATAAATTTTATGTTTTGACGATGATTCATCAGTTATTATGTTATTATTTTTAAACCCCATTGATGAAATGTCATAACCAGCTGTTATAGTGCAAAGCAAGAAGATGTCTAGAAATCAATGTATAGATTTTCATAATGTCTTATATTTGTATAAGTAAATCAGATAAGCACTGTAATAGTTCTAGGATCAGAACTGAGAAAATGAGAAACTGACTTGATGTTACTTAGAATGCTAAGTTTACAACTGAAGATATAAAATTGACTCGGAGTACATAACTGAAGAAATGAAGAAGGTATGTTCACTAAGGGACACAAACCCGGTTGACTTATCTACAAGCAGAAGGCAGAGGTTACAAACATAGTGGATGAAGAACTAAGGGTCCCAACTCTGTTCTTAAATATTGAAGAACAGGGGGTTCAGACTCTGTTATGAAGATTTAAGCCGAGACTGTAAAGTTACAATTCAGGTAAGTTTGTGATGGTCTGAACTGACTTTAGGGATCTTGAAGAAGACCTAAGAATCATAAGGACATTGATACCTTAGATGATTTGTTTAAGGAATGGTGTAATTTGATTAAGTCAATAGTAATCAGATGAAAAATGGAGTACTATGTTCTTGAAGAAGAATAGAAACTCGGTTAATGCTTCTAAGCTGAAAACTGACTAAATCAATAAGACCAGTTTCCATGCTAAGCAAGCAATTTTATTAGACACACAGAATGTCAGAAAGGACACTGACATTCCTCAGGACAAGCCTGACCACTAACGGATACAAGAATTCAAATTCAAATGTTCAGATCGTCTAACCGTTCGAGAAACACCTGAAAATAGTTTACTTTTATCTCAAAAAGAAAGTGCAAAGTTCTAAGATAAATTGTATTCAAGTGAGGGAGAAAGTCGATTAAGAAGAACTCCTGTTGTGTACTTTATTGGAAGACTAAGAAATATTCAAGTGTTTATAAGCATTCAAAGAAAGATCAAGAACAACACTAGAAGAGAAACACAGAGCCTAAGTATATCATCTACATTTAGAAGAAGAAGATCGAAACACAAATTGAATCATATTTATTGATTCAAGTCTCAAATTTGATTTTATCTAAGGTTTAGACTGTGAAATACTGAGAAGGTGTGAAGGAAAATTGAGTGCAGTTAGGAAAACTGTGTTTCTGTAGAATTGGTGAAGAGGCAATCCTACCCTCTACGGACCATTGTAGTGTGCTTAGTTCATACAACAATTCTACCTGTTGAAGACTGAAGCTGGATAATCGTGAAGCTAGGGATAAGTGAAGGACAATCAATGTTTAGAATTTACTTTGTGTCTTGTTACTGTAAACCTCAAGAACATAGTGAATTTGCCCTCCTACATCACAGAAGGAGAGAGGACTGACAGGATTACACCACCTAGAACCACTATAATTTCTGTCTTACTTACTTACTTACTTTACGCATCTAATTTTACTGCATCTAAGTATATGTTGCACCTGATCACATACTCAGCAAACATAAGAAACTGAGTGAAGCACAACATTGCATTTCATATAGACAAACTAATAAATTCTAGTTTTCATAAAGGCTTAACTTAATCCGCTGATGGTTAACTCGGTTAAAGATAAGTCTGTTCTAACTTATATACTCAGCTAAGTTAGCTAAATATTTAGTTTACAGTCAGTTTTTTATGTCAAGTTTATTCACCCCCTCTCTAAACTTGTGTTAGCCTTTCCAAGGGACCAACAATTGGTATTGGAGCAAATCTTCTTCTGTGAAGAGATCTCTAATTGAGCTTTTTCAGTTTGTTTGCTCGAGATAACTGAGCATCAGTTATTTCCGATACATACAATTGGTATCGGAGCAGTGCTTCGGTTCCGAAGAGATCCATAGCTTAATCTCTATATCAGTTTGTTTGCTCGAAGTATCTGGCCATCAGTTATTTCTGACTGAGTTCTATCAGTTTGCATCATGGAATCACATAAACATTTTAGAAATATTCTTAGTTGTTCATTTTTGAGATTTGATGAATACAGAAGTAAATTTTAGGATCTTGTTGCTGACACTCAAGAAAAGTTGATTGAAACATTCGTTGAAGATCCACTCATTACAAGCAATGAAGATAATACTGAAACTCTACCAATAAGCTTTGGAGGAAATGATCATAGTGAAAGTGATGAAGAAGTCATATTTTTTGGAACTAATCTGATAAGAAACACTGCTGGATTAGATAAAGGAACGCAGATAATGGAATACGAAGAAGCTAGAGCTAAGAATTTATCGATCATGCATCATAAGGTAAACGCTTCCACATCCAACACTCACATACCTTGAACAATCAAAGAAATGAAGATTTCAATGAAAACCTGGAAATACTCATAAAGGAATTAGAGTAAATTCAAAATAATTATGAGAATGTCAAAAAAGAGAAAGATTTATTGAAAGCTGAAATTTAACAATAGAACCAAGGAGAATTGCTCAAGTGATGAACTAATAGAGGCAATAAACATCACAGAATCATCAGTTGATCCAATTCCCAACGTTCAGTTTAAACCAGGAAATCCATATGAAGACAGAACATGTTTAGTGTTTGACAATCAATAGAATTCTAAGTTCTAACCTAGTTCAGTTGCACCTAAGTTTGTCATTTGCACAAAAGTCGAAATCGAAAAATCGACAAAATTGTTAGAACTAATGAGAATTCAAAGACAAACCTCGACCTAAAATCGACAAAACTATAAAATCGATCGGTGGTAAACAAAGAAAAATGAAGATTCTCTGAGAAATAATCCGAAGGCTGAAAAGGGAAGAACTGATCAGAGATCAGTTAAAAGAACATTCAAGTCATATCTATCTAAGAATGATTATCATTCATGGAATACCAAATTCAGGGGGAAAGGAAGACTCTTTCCTACTAATGAAGACTGGAATGCACTTATGACCACAAAAAGATCATACCAGTTTCACAAAAAGGATGAAAAAAGACTGTTAGACCAAAACAACAAAAAATTGTGAAAACTGACTTTTCTCAGTCAAAATATCAAGAAAGGTATAAAGCTAAGAATTATAGAAATTCAAAGACTAACTTAAAAGGACCCAAACAGATATAGGTACCAAAAAACTCTCAATTTGTTTTGCAGGAGTAAATAAAAAACTAAGAGGACTGAGAACTTGTAGTTTTCAAAATGAGTTGTGTTCACAACTTAGGTTTGGAACTGATCAAAAGGACTACTGACTCAAGTATTGGTTAACATCAAAACTGAATCTTTACAGCCAGAGATACACCGTATCTGCAGCTTTTACTGATGCAAGCTACAGATGACAGAGAATTTGTGACCTACATTCATCTCAACCGTCCATTTTCCCCAGTCACCATCTTTTTCACGATCTCAACATTAGATGTGATTTATGACAAGACAACTGTGAACCCACTAAAACTTTACATCTACCCTTTCTACCACTTATAAATAGCCTCATATTAATTTTCCACATTAATTCTTTACACTCAGCTTTCGCATAATCCTTACTCAATTCCAAAATATTTCCGAATTCTATTCAACCTTCATAAATAATGTCTTTTACCCGAGTTGAACCTGGAACTGTAACGCCCCAAGACCCCGGGCCTGTAGCGCTAAATGAGTCATAAATGTCCGGTCAACTGCTTAGACCGCCGTCCTCGCTTGGTCTAAAAGGGCTAACCCGAA
Source organism: Gentiana macrophylla (assembly GCA_026214975.1). Lineage (NCBI taxonomy): Eukaryota > Viridiplantae > Streptophyta > Magnoliopsida > Gentianales > Gentianaceae > Gentiana > Gentiana macrophylla. The sequence continues at coordinate 65,174,225 of CM047807.1, forward strand.
TTGACAAGACCTTTATGTCTCACACTTATATGGGGGTGATCATTCACTTAATTTACCGATGTGGGATATCACATTCTCCCCCGCCTTATAAGGGACTGGCGTCCTCGCCAGGACGGCCAAGACTTGTCCCGGATCGTCCCTAGCAGAGATAACTAGAGGCCATCCTTACACCATCTTCTTGTACGGTGCAGCGTATAGTTCCATCTGATAGTCGGCTCTGAATGCCATTCTGTAACACCCCCAGACCCCGGATTAGCCTCGAAAATCGAAACCCTCCTCTCCCTTTTTTTTCAAAACCTGCGCCCTCTTTTTTTTCAAAGCTTTGGTAGTTTGGATCGTTGTACCACGCAAATTAAGGTAACGTGGTTTTCTTATCGTATGATTAAGATTTCGTAAAGTGGTAGAGAAATTTGTATGATTGTTTTTCATGGTTTTAATTTGTTTAAGTCGAGGTTGGGTTGAATTTGAGTGGAAAACGCAGAGTGCTGAAAACTGTCCTCTGTGGTGCAAGAAAAACGTGTATCTGTGCAAGAGAGAGGCTCGGTCGACCGAGCCTATCCATTCGGTCGACCGAGTGTTGGTTCATCCGTACGGATGAGTTGTGTATCCGTACGGCTATTTCTCAGTATCGGACATCAAGTTTATCCGTCCGGACAGGGACTGTTCCAGTGCTGTTTTTCTTTGTTATATGTTTCAAGCTCCATGATAGCGTATTTACTGTATAACCTTTCGTGACAAATCTCTGAATTAGCTTTTGATGCGTTTAGTTCCGGCACCACATGGATTTCCCTGAAAAGGTCAAGTGTGGGACCGTCGAAAGCTTTGGATTTGCCTTGTGCTTCGATAAGCTAGAGTTTATCGATGTCTGTGTAATTGCTAGGCCTTGTCCGTGTCTAGTGGTCTAGGAAAGAGAGTAAGAGATGTGAGGGAGCTTACTCGAAAACACTTAGGTGGCTAGTTAAACATCTAATCAAACATATGTGCTAGATTAATAATCATAAACATCATGCAATGCTTGGTAAGACATAATACAATATCGCGATGTGTTCTCTGACCAGACAAAGTAGACCGTACCCACGCCGGTCAATCGATTGGCTAGATAAAGCGTCTGGTACATTCTGCCGGTTATCACACTATCGGGACTCAGATATTCCCGGGGCTACTAGAGCGTGTCTCTAAGTACGTTGCACCCAGTTGTCCTAGTACATCCTATTACTAGGCGTAGTGCCCTTGTTATTCATGATGTAACAAACTTGTGCTAAGCTAGATAACTTTGGAACCTCATGTTATGCTATGAACATAATATGATAGTTAGCTAGGGTTAACAACGGAAATGAATTAATAAAAGACGGCGTTGCTTTTATTTCTTTATGAGATCATAGTTATATGATCTTCTACGCGTTACTGAGTACTTTCGTACTTACCCCGTTACGTTGTGTTTGTCTTCCCCTTTCCCCAAAGAAGATGAACGGGTTGCTAACGCTGACGTGTTCTTTGATGATGAAGTTTGAGATGAAGATTTTGAAGACTTAGTTCTTTTAGTTGTTTGTTTCTTAAAACAGTTGTTTCTCGTTTGAACAATGTTGTCCTTCTTTTTTGTATAGCTTCTTTTGAAATCTTTTGGGATATGGATGTTGGATGATTAGTTCTCTTTATTGGATTTAGTTTTTCATAGCATTGATTATGTTCGATCTTTTGGTTTCCCCGAGTTGTTGAGTTGTTTTATCTTCCGCGTCGTTTGGTTCTGATGTATGACGTAAGGCTTACATATATTATTGAATTTATTTGATAATATATGTGTCGAGCGCTCTTTCCGGATAAGGACTCGGTGTCCGGGAATGGGGCGTTACAGGAATGATCATCTCTCTCGATCTTTATGCCACAAGATACATGGATCAAACACTAGCCAAGCAGATAGCAGAGAAAATCCAGAAAATTGAATGTCTGAAGCAGGTGTTCAACATCAATTTGAAAAGTGTGTGACTGGATAGCGTCGGTGATTTCTATGAGTTTGGGAGCAAAACCATAGAGAATGAAAATTTTCTTACCTACGTGACCCAGAGCAAGAGGAAAGAAATCAAGGTCACTGAAGATCTCATTGCAGATATATTTGGCTTTGAGAAATCTGGACATTCTTCATCGCTAAAAGTGAGAAAAGAACAAAACGAAAAACTTGGGAAAGGCATTGCAATCATTGGAGATTCAAATGTATCACTGTCTGGATCAACAAGGCTAATCAAACCAGAATTCAACTACTTGACCAAGATGCTAGCTAATTGCAAAATTAGAAACGCAAGTAACTTCAGTAATCTCTCCGGCACAAAGATAGACTTGATGTATGTTATCTGGTTCGAAGAAGATTTCAATTGGCCAAGATACATTTTGGTCCAATTGATGGCACAATCTTCTGATGTGCCCAAGAAGAAGACTGATGTGAAGAAAGGAAGATTTTTGCACAAGAAGACTCTTGCTCTTCAAGCTCAAAGAATAATTGATCACTTTGGGATTGTAAAGAGAAAAGAAACTGTGATTATAGATAGCAAAATCGCATCAAATGATGAAAAGAATAAATCTGAAAAGAGGAAAGCTGAAGGTTCTGAAGCTGAAGGAAATCAATGTATATGTTTCCATACAGTCTGCTAATTGTATAAGTAAATCAGACAAGCACTGTAACAGTTCTAGGATCAGAACTGAGAAATGAGAAACTGACTTGATGTTACTTAGAATGCTGAGTTTACAATTGAAGATATAAACCTGACTCAAAGTACCCAACTAAAGAAATGAAGAAGGTAAGTTCACTGAGAGACACAGACTCGGTTGACTTATTTACAAGTAGAAGGTTTAGGGTATGAACTCAGTGGATGGAGAACTGATGGTCCAAACTCAGTTATTGAAGATTGAAGAACTGATGGTTCAGACTCAGTTATGAAGATTTAAGCCGAGACTGTAAAGTTAGAATTCAGGTAAGTTTGTGATGGCCTGAACTGAATTTATGGATCTTGCAGAAGACCGAAGAATCATAAGGAAAATGATATCTTAGATGATTTGTTTAAGGAATGGTATAATCTGATTAAGTCAATAGTAATCTGATGAAAAATGGAGTACTGAGTTCTTGAAGAAGAATATAAACTCAGCTAAGGCTTCTAAGCTAAAAACTGACTAAATCAATATGAACAGTTTTCATGCTAAGGTCAAAGAGAGAAAAACTTAAGAAGAACTGGCCGTCATAAAGAAAGCAATTTTATTGGATGCACAGAAATGTCAGAAAGGACATTGACATTCCTCAGGACAAGCAAGACCACTAACGGATAAAAGAATTCAAATTCAAACATTCAGATCGTCTAACCATTTGAGAAACCCTTAAAAATAGTTTACTTCCATCTCAAAAAAGAAGTGTGGACTTCTAAGATAAATTGTATTCAAGTGAGGGGGAAAGTCGATCAAGAAGAACTCATGATGTGTACTTTTTTGCAAGATCAAGAAATCTTCAAGTGTTCATAAGCATTCAAAGAAAGATGAAGAACAACACTAGAAGAGAAACACAGAGCCTGAGTATATCATATACATCTAGAAGAAGAAGCTCGAAACACAAATTGAATCCGAGTTATCGATTCAAGTCTCAACTTTGATTTTATAAAAGAATTAGACTTTCAAACACCAAGAAGGTGTGAAGGATAGTTGAGTGCATTTAGGAAAACTGTGTTTGTGTAGTGCTGGTGAAGAGGCAATCCTACCGTTTAAAGACCAGTGTAGTGAGCTTAGTTCGAACAGCAATTCTACCTGTTAAAGACGGATGCTGGAAGATTGTGAAGCAAGGGATTAGTGAAGGACAATCAGTGTTTAGAATTTACTTTGTGTCTTGTAACTGTAAACATCAAGAACATAGTGAATTTGGCCTCCTACATCACAGGAGAAGAGAGGACTGACAAGATTACCCCACCTAGAACTCGATAGTTTCTGTCTTACTTACTTACTTACTTACTTACTTTACGCATCTAATTACTGCATCTAAGTTTATGTTGCACCTGATCACATACTCAGCAAACGTAAGAAACTGAGTCAAGCACAACATTGTTAATATAGAAAAACTGATAAACTCAACTTTTCATAAAGGCTTAACTTAATCCGCTGCCGGTTAACTCAATTAAGGATAAGTCAGTTCTGACTTATACTCAGCTAAGTTAGCTTAACACCACACAAGTTTAAAGCCGAACTCAATCTGCTCAAGATTCAGTTTACAGTCAGTTTTTAGGGACAAGTTTATTCACCCGCCCTCTAAACTTGTGTTAGCCTTTCCAAAGGACCAACACTATTATTTACCAAACTCCCAGAAATTCATCTTTACATCAAGTTTCTTCAACGCCCATGTCCAAAGATGAAGAAGAGAAGCCAAAATGTAAAATCTAACTTGATTGAGCTAAAATCTAAGGTTGATTTAGCTCAATATAAGGGTATGAGGAGTAGAAATTAATCTAGGGATTAAAGGGGAACTTTTCGACATAAAAGGGTGTACGAGTATCTAAGAGTGTGTGTCTTAGAGTGTGAAGAAGTGTGTAAAAATCCGAGAAAAAGTCTATTTATAGGTTCTTAAAATTGTGCCGGAGAAGTGGTTTTCGCGTTCCCCAAAAGCTGATATGTGACTCTATGAGGTTTTTGTTCCATCTTGGCGTGCCCCAAAGCTGTTCTGAAGTTTTTGGAAAGTCTGCCAGATCTTTGGCATGCCCCAAAGCTATCCTTCCCTCAATTGGACATCCTGCTTGATCTTTGGCATGCACCAAACCTTTTGGCGTGCCCTGAACACATCCATACCCCAATTTCATCACTTTTCTTCATTTCCTTCTATCTCTAACCCTTGGTTTCATCTTTATACGCCCCATGCCTCAATTTCTGGGTTCCCAAGTCACTTGTATCTTGCATCACAACATCCATACACATACCGAGTGTTAGACATATTTTAGTGTTAATGATTAGTGCAAGACTAGCTGTTATAGAGCAAATGCAAAAAGATGTCTAGATTAAATGTATAGGTTTACTTGAGTTTGATCTTTGTATAGGTTTGATCAAACATGCACTGTAAAGAGGTTAGCTGACTTGTTCAGTAGACCTATCTTGGTCAGTAGGCTATCTAGGTCAGTAGAGTTTCTAGGAAACTGCTGTTGAAGGCTGAGGGTTCAAACTCAGTTATTGAAGGCTAAGGGATCGAACTTAGTATTTAAAGTCAAGGATATGGGATCAGAATTTAGGGAAGTCTGTGATGACCTAAACTGATCACATATACCTTGTGTTGAAGGTCTAAGTTCCATAAAACTTAATTGGTTATTGGAACTTTGTTATGGTTAAAATGGTGTACTCTAACTTCATAATAAAAATTTAGATGAGAAGCAGTCAGCTGAAGTCTTTATAAGACACAGTGATGTGATATTGCGCGGATCTAGGAAAAGCGGTATTTGGATTCAAGTCTTTCTGCTCGACACAACTACAGCAATTGCGTAGAAGTACCTTGGAATATATTTCGAGAGCTCCTCGACACAGTCTCAACTTGTGAGAAAGCACCTTGGAATAACCTCATCACATATAAAACTTGTTTCTAAACACCTTGGTATAGGACACCCACAAAGGTTGCTCAAGCCTTTGATAATCTGAAAGAACCTCTATCCAGAGAATTCATCACACTAATCCAAGTGTAGAAAAATATAAAATTTTATTATTGCAAAAGATGATGGTGAAAATACAAGTACATAGCTTGGGTATTTATAGGGTACTTGCATTAACTAAGTACATGAATACTAGTATTAATAAGATGAAAAGTCTTCTTAAATACTTCAAAAGGTGGCGCCACTTTTTTTTGGGTATAGGAGTCCACGGTAAATTCATTCCATGCTTCCATAAATGCAATGCATCTTCAATTGTCCAAGGTCAATGTATTTAGTTTCTTCCAAGCTAGCTTTTATCAACCAAATGGCGCCATGCTCCTTGATTTTCAGCATTAATACTTGATTTAAATATAGTTGTAAACAGTGCATTTATTTAATAATTATTTAATTAATCCGAGATTCCGTTGAATAAATGACGATCTTCAAAACTTCAAAATGTGACGAACACTTGGTCTCTAGGTCTTCAAAATGTTGTAGGACCAAATTATTCATCGATTCAAGCCTTTTTTTCGTTGGAGACGAGTTTCGGGTCTAAGTCTAGTCGTGAGGGGTGGTGGAGTGTCGGATGGCTCTATATTTACATCATTCCCTCCCGGTTGAGAAGGATTTGTCCTCAGATCTGTTGGATTGTCATAGGGTCGCAGGTCCGTCACGTTAAACGAGTTCAAATTTCCCCAGTCGGACGAAATGTCAAGTTTGTAGGAGTTATTATTGATTCTTTCCAAAACTGGATACAGTCCATCGCCACACGGATGTAATTTTGTTTTGTGCTTGTGGGGAAATCTATCTTTGTGAAAATGCAACCAAACCCAATCGCCGGGGTCAAATATCATCTCTCTTCGGCCCTTGTTTGCTTGTTTCTCGTACTGAGCTGTTTGGGCTTCCACATTTTCCCTTGCTTTGGCGTGCAACTCTCGAACCATCTCAGCCTTCTTGTCGCCATCGAGATTGGTAAGTATACCTGGAGGTAAAGGAACCAAATCAATAGGGGTGATTGGATTAAAACAATACACAATCTCAAATGGTGAAAATTTAGTAGCAGAATGTGTGGTACGATTATAAGAAAACTCCACATATGGTAACCACGACTCCCAATTCTTTAAATTCTTTTGCACTACCGAGCGCAATAACTGCACCAAAGTCTGATTAACAACCTCAGTTTGACCATCAGTTTGTGGATGATATGCAGTAGAATACAACAAAGTAGTACCCAAACGGATCCACAACACTCGCCAAAAATGACTTATAAATTTAACATCGCGGTCACTAACAATTTATTTAGGTACACCATGTAGTCGCACAACTTCCTTAAAGAATAATTCAGCAATATGCGAAGCATCATTTGTTTTACTACATGCAATAAAGTGAGCCATCTTAGAAAATTGATCAACAACTAAAAAAATAGAATCCTTTCCCATTTGAGAACGCGGTAAACCCAGCACAAAATTCATAGAAAGATCAATCCAAGAGGAAGTAGGAATAGGTAAAGGAGTATACAAACCATGTGGTTGTGATTTTGATTTAGCCCTAAGACAAGTAATACACGACTTACACACTCGATGAACATCATGAGCCATCCTAGGCCAATAAAAATGTGTGTGAAGTATTTCCAAAGTTTTAGAAATTCCCAAATGTCCCATAAGCCCACCACCATGTGCTTCTCGCACAAAATATTCACGCAACGACCCCCGAGGGATACATAGTCGATTTTCATTAAATAAAAATCCCTCGTGTTGATAAAATTTATTAAGAGCAGCAGTATGGGTCGACTTATATATTTCAGAAAAATCAATATCCAAAGCATACAACTCTTTAAAGTGCTCAAACCAAGTAGCTTGGTTTGCATGTGTGATAAGAGTGTAGCGTCTAGACAAAGCATCGGTGACAGTATTCTCTTTTCCCTTTTTATACTTAATCACATAAGGGAATGACTTAATAAATTCCGTCCTTCTAATGTGCCTCAAATGCAATTTCGATTGTCCCTTCGAGTATTTCAAAGATTCATGGTCCGAATGAATAACAAACTCTCGAGGACGCAAATAATGTTGCCAAACCCGTAGACATTGAACAAGTGAATATAATTCTTTGTCATAGGTGGCGTAATTTAATTGTGCGCCTTTTAATTTTTTGCTATAGTACGCAATCGGACGTCCCTCTTGAATTAAAACTCCACCAATTCCCACCCCGGATGCATCACATTCTATCTCAAACATTTTAGAAAAATCGGGTAACGCAAGAATATGTGCATAAATTAAACAAGATTTAAGAGTTTCAAATGCTTCCCTTTGTGTGTTTGCCCAATGGAATGGAGCATTCTTCTTCACCAACTCATTCAATGGTGCAGCGATAGTGCTGAAATTTTGAATAAATCTCCAGTAAAAACTAGCGAGGCCATGAAAACTTTGAACCTCCGTTGCATTTTTTGGTTCTGGCCACTCGGATATCACCTTGACCTTTTCTTGATCGACCTCGATCCCCTATCCACTCACAACAAAACCAAGGAAGGCAACTCGATCCAAACAAAATGAACACTCTTTTAAGTTTGCATAAAGTTGTGCTTTACGGATTGCTCCCAAAACAAGACTTAGGTGTGAAAGATGCGACTTTAAATCGTGACTATATATTAAAATATCATCGAAATAGACCATGACAAATCATCCAATAAATTCCCTAAGTATTTCATTCATCAACCGCATAAAAGTACTAGGCGTGTTGGTAAGTCCAAAAGGCATAACGAGCCATTCATACAAGCCATGTTTTGTTTTAAACACGATTTTCCATTCATCGCCCTCACGAATCCTCACTTGGTGATAACCACTTTTTAAATCAAATTTCGAAAATATTTTTGCTCCATGCAGTTCATCCAACATATCATTAAGGTAAGGAATGGGATAGAGATATTTTACCGTGATTTGAATAATGACACGACAGTCGGTGCACATTCTCCATTCGGCATTTTTCTTTGGCCCAACAATAACGGGAACCGCACATGGACTCATTGATTCGCGACTTTTTCCTTTCTCTAATAATTCTTGAACTTGGCGTTGAATTTCTTTTGTCTCCTCGGGGTTTGCCCAGTAAGCTGGGCGGTTAGGCAAAAAAAGCCCTAGGAAAAATATCAATTTGGTGTTCAACGCCTCGAAGTGGTCGTAATCCGCTTGGTTCTTCTTCCGGAAATATCTCCTCAAATTCCTGCAAAATGGTTAGTACTTCATCGGGAAAAGTACATGCAAGGTCACGGATAAGCATACAACAAGGATAAGAAATAGAAAAATCACTATTAATTCCCGAATGAGATACCAATGGATAAAAATCCTTATATATGAACAAAATTGGACTCCGAACAGCCGCACAACTCACTTTCTTATCACGAGTTTGTGAGTTAATTTTTACAGGCTTGGGCGGTACTTTCACTACCGTTTTTTCAGAAGAAGTACATGCTTGTTCTCTTCTTTCAGCAAATTTGACATAATCGGCATGAGCCTCGTGTGGAAGTAACGGACTCAAAGTGATACGCTTGCCGTTGTGGGTCAAAGTATATTTATTGAGGAACCCATCATAAATAACATGCTTATCAAATTGCCAAGGTCGGCCAAGTAACAAATGAGTGACATGTATTGGAACAACATAGCAAAGAACTTTATCATCATATTTCGACAATCTAAAACTCACGTATGCTTGCTTTGTCACTTTCATGGATCCACTCACGTTTAACCATTGCAAATTATAAGGTAGTGCATGTTTTATTGTTGGAATTATTAACTTCTGAACAACCTCACTACTAATCGCATTGGTACAACTACATGAGTCAATTATCATCATGCAATTTTTTCCCTCGATAAGACAACGACTTTGAAAAATATTCTCATGTTGTATTTCGTTGTTATCAATTTGACTCACCGTGCTAAGGACCTTTTTTGTTACAAACTGTGCACGCTCATAAAAAAAAGTACCTTGGTCTTCGTTCTCATTGACCTCAACTTTTTCACTTTCATTAACAATTTCATTCTCATCCTCTGATTCCGACTGTTATAATCCATCCTTATTAGAAATATAAGAGTGTTTATTTCCACATTCGTTAGACTTATGTCCCAACCCTTTGCAATTATAACAAATCACAGGTTCTTCAGATTTTCCCATAGGCGCAGATTCGGGAGGGGTATATTTAACAGCAGAAGTTTTAACAGGGAACTTACCTCCGTCGTCCTTAGATGATGTTGGCCTATATGGAGCGGTGCTGGAAATTTTGCTAAGTTTTGCTTTCCGCCTTTTGAGTTGTTTTTCTGTAGTCAAAGCTGCATGTACCATTTCATCGTAAGTTGTAATATTCATCATCTCAACCGGGTCGGCTATATCAGGCCGCAATCCTGCCAAAAACCGAGCCATGGTGAGTTCATCGGATTCGTCCGTATCGGTGCGAATTAATGCCATCTCCAATTCATCTTGATAGACTTGAATAGATTTCTTGCCTTGTTGGAGAGTTTGCAATTTCCTCACTTGCTCCCATCGATACGACTCGGGCACCCACTTCCTATGCATCTCATTTTTAAGTACTTCCCAAGAGGATATCACCTGTTGTCTTGATTTCCTGCCCTTTTCATTAGTTTTCTGAAACCAAAGCATAGGTCGTTCCTCAAATTCACTTGTGGCAAGTGAACCTTAGTTCTTTACGAATAACTATGACAATCAAATATTTGTTCATTTTTAAGAACCCAAGAAAAATACTCATCAGGATTAGAATTACCTTTAAACGCCGGAATTTTCTGCTTAATACCTTGGAGATTTTCTCTTGGTGCTGCCAAGACAATAGCTGCATCGTCAAAATCGTCATCCCCATTGGCAGAATGATTATTGGGTTCAGGCCCGTGTGCTGGAACCCCTTATGCCAGTTGCAGTTGTGCGAACCGATCATCTATCATTTGAATCAACATTTATGTAATCTGCTGTAGGCGTTGTTGGTCCCCCTTATCCATACCTGGAATTTGATTGTGGTTGTGAATTTTTTTTTTAATTTTTTTTTAATGTGTGTTGTTTCTCAAGATGGAAGAATGTACCGAATATATCAAGCAACTTAGAAACCTTGAGGATTTATTACAATGAGATGTAGACACAAGAAGTTAAGTATCGTTGGAAATTCTAGGCGCTACTCTGAAATTTAGAAAATATCGGGAGCAGGAAAATACTACAAAATGTAACACAAATTATTGAAGAGTGTGAAGAAAAAAATTGATCCCTTCTTCCGTTTTTTTTTTCACTTGTTGCTCGTACGGAACAAAATTATTCTTCAAATACACACGGTTTAGATGTGCAACCCAATCTTATAAAATATATATACATATGTATATATAGATGCTTGTGTGGAATAAAGTGTTCTTCAAATACGTACGATTATATGCAACAATAAGGATGGTAATAAGATGAATGATAGAATACCGTCGATTTCGTCTTGTTCTCTGATACCAACTGATGTGATATTGCGCGGTTCTAGGAAAAGCGGTATTTGGATTCAAGTCTTTCTCCTCGACACAACTACAACAATTGCGTAGAAGCACCTTGGAATATTTTTCGAGAGATCCTCGACACATTCTCAACTTGTGAGAAAGCACATTGGAATAACCTCAACACTTAGAAAACTTGTTTCTAAGCACCTTGGTATAGGACACCCACAAAGGTTGCTCAAGCCTTTGATAATCCGAAAGAACCTCTATCCAACGAATTCAACACACTAATCCAAGTGTAGAAAAATATAAAATTTTATTATTGAAAAAGTTGATGGTGAAAATACAAGTACATAGCTTGGGTATTTATAGGGTACGTACATTAACTAAGTACATGAATACAAGTATTAATAAGATGAAAAGTCTTCTTAAATACTTCAAAAGGCGGCGCCACTTTTTTTTGGGTATAGGAGTCGAAGGTAAATTGATTCCATGCTTCCATAAATGCAATGCATCTTCAATTGTCCAAGGTCAATGTATTTAGTTTCTTCCAAGCCAGCTTTTATCAACCAAATGGTGCCATGCTCATTGATTTCAGCATTAATACTTGATTTAAATATAGTAGTAAATAGTGAATTTATTTAATAATTATTTAATTAATCCGAGATTCCGTCGAATAAATGACGGTCTTCAAAACATCAAAATGTGACGAACACTTGGTCTCCAGGGCTTCAAAATGTTGCAAGACCAAATTATTCATCGAGTCAAGCCTCTTTTTTTGTTGGAGACGAGTTTCGGGTCCAAGTCTAGTCGTGACGGGTGGTGGACTATCGGATGGCTCTATATTTACATCACACAGTAGACTTGAAGTCAGCTGACAGATATGGACATCAGCAGATTTATACTATAGGTGTCTGCTGAATGCAGGATTCGAATTAATTCAAGTTTATGTTTAGAAAATTAAATGGATAAGGATGACATACAAGCCTTGGATTATTGAATAAATCAATAGCCAAGATTAGAAGAACGTTGGAAAGATTCAGAGCTTTATCCAATGGAAATAATTCAAATGGTTGACAGACTGGACTGTCAAAAAACAAGACTGATAGTGTCAGTTTTATGTGGCAGAGGTAAAAGTAAGTCAAGATAGAGACAAATCTGAAACGGCTATATTTGAAATTGAAACACAAGTCACAGGATTCAAGACCTGCTGGACTGCTGGACCTAAGGTTAGGATTGTTGGATCTTCAAGACCTGTTGCAAAGTCTGCTGGACCACAAAAAGGGAAAAACCAAAAATATTCCAAAGATAAGAATGCTAAACCCAAAAATTTTAATCATTCAAGGGATACTTATCTCAGGGGGAAAGGCATATTGTTCTCTGCTGATGAAGATTGGAATATTCATGCCCCTGCTACTAGAAATAACATATATAACCATAATGCTAGGGTTAGACCTCAACAGTTGAATAAGTAGAGGACTCAGCAGAGACCTCAGTACAGACAACATTACAGGGTTGTTCCTAACCGACAACAACCTTATGGTTATGCTAATGTTTCTAACAATAGAAATCACTTCAAACAGCACTTTGTACAAAAAGGCCACATACCATATTTGAGTCTTAAATAACCAAATGTTAGATTTTATAGAAATGTATGATACATATATGAACAAAAGTGCAACACTTTCCAAAGAAGACCATATTGAAACTTGCCAAGAGTTGTGCTTACCACTGACCACTATGGGCTCAAACAAGTTAGGGTACCTAAAACATATTAAATTTGTTTTGTAGGGTACCTGGTACTTTGATAGTGGATCTTCCAGACATATGACAAGGAGTAAGCACTGCTTGACAAATTTTGTGGCAAAGGATGGTCCAAATGTCAATTTTGGAAACAAAGTAACCCTACGATATACAAGAGGGTATGGAACATTAGTGAGGAATGGACTGACAATCAAGAATGTTGCTTATGTTGAAGGCCTGGATTACAACCTGCTGAGCACTGGACAATTTTGTGACATGGGTTACAAAGTTACTTTTGGAAAAGGGTACTGCACTATCATAAGTGAAATGGGAGACAAGTTGTGTCGGCTGGAAGAAGACAACAAAGCATGTATGTGGTACATTGGTCTACTGTTGATTCTGAAGCATGCCTTATTGTGCATACAAAGTAAGACGTAAATTGGTTACGGCACAAGAAGTTTAATCTTCTCAATTTTGAAGATATCAATCAGTTGGTGAAGAAGAAGTTGGTGATTGGTTTACCTGAAATCACATTCAAGAAAGATGGAATATGTGATGCCTGTCAGCAAGGTAAACAAACAAAATCAATCTTCATGTCAAAGACCAATGAATCAACAAAGAGAGCGTTGGAACTGGTGCATATGGATTTATTTGGACCAGTAATACCAACAAGTGTAACAGGAAAGAAGTACACTCTGGTAGTTGTGGATGATTATTCAAGGTAAACTTGGGAAATTTTCATGAATAAGAAAAGTGAAACAAGAAAAGTTTGATATTAGAGAAGATCAGACCAGACAAGGGTACTGAGTTCTTAAACAAATTCATAAGAGAATATTGTGAACAAAATAGTGTGCTGCATCAATTAGCAGCTACTTGAACACCTCATCAAAATGGGGTTGCTGAGAGAGAAACAGGACTTTGAAGAAAGCAGGGAGGATTATGATATGTGAAGCATTGCTACCCAAAAGATATTGGGCTGAAGCAATCAACACAGCATGCTACACACAAAATAGAACCTCCGTGAACAAAAAGCTGCTGAAGACACCTTATGAAGTATGGAATGGAAGAAAGCCAAATATATCTTATTTCCGTCCATTTGGGAGTAATTATTTTTTCTTAAATCATAAGAAACAACTGAAGACCTTCCAACCGAAATTAGATGAAAGAATCTTTTTAGGATATTCTTCAGTCAGAAAGGCATTCAGGGTACTGAACAAAAGGACATAGAAACATGAAAAATCAATAAACGTTGTTTTTTATGAACCTAAGTTCACTGGAATGGAAGATAAGAATTTTAGAGCCTGCTGTGAATCTAGAAGTCACTGATCCGGAATATGGTGATGTTCTAAGGAAGATAAGTGATTTGAAACTCACTGATTCTAGAATTGAAGGATCCCCTACTGGAGAACCTACTGGTAACACTACTGATGCAACAACAGATGCAGTTCAAGGATCTGCTAATCCCGGTATTGAATCAACAACAGACCATACTGAAGATGAAGTTCCTGTAAATCAAGAAAACCATGATTTACAATGCTTGAAGGACCACCCTACTGAACAAGTAATTGGAAATGTACAACAAGGTGTAAGGACTAGAAGACAATTAGAAGCAATGTTCACTTGTGGAAAGGCCTAATCATGCAAATATAATTTGTACTAAATGGGCATACAGAAACAAATTGGATGAATCTATAACCATTGTCAGAAACAAGGCCAGACTAGTGGCAAAAGGCTATTCTCAAGTTGAAGGAATAGATTTTGATGAGACATATGCCCCAGTTGCAAGACTGGAAGCTATAAGATAATTTTTGGCATATGTTGCTTATAAAAACTTCAAAGTATACCAGATGGATGTCAAAATGCATTTTTGAATAGCATTCTGGAAGAAGAGGTTTATGTTCAGCAACCTCCCGGTTTTGAAGTTAAAGATCAAGAAGATAAAGTGTATAGACTCAACAAAGCACTTTATGGTTTAAAACAAGCTCCAAGAGCATGGTATGAGACTCTATCTCAATTCTTGGTGAATAATGGTTTTACCAAAAGGACCACTGACAAGACTTTTTTCAGAATCAATGAAGGAGACAACACCCTGCTGGTACATATTTTTGTAGATGACATAATTTTTGATTCTGAAAATGAACTGCTCTGTGAAAAGTTTGCTAATGTCATGAAAATCAAGTTCCAAATGAGTAGTATGGGAGAAATAAACTATTTCTCAGGATTGCAAGTCAAGAAAATGCAAGATGGAATCTTCATTCATCAAACAAAGTATACCAAGGAGCTACTGAAGAAGTTGGGTGTGGAAAATATCACCAAAGTATCAACTCCTATGAGTACAAGCATCAGAATGGATGAAGACAAAGAAGGCAAAGATGTTGATCAGACTTTATACAATAGGATGATTAGAAGTCTACTGTTCGTCACAACTAGCAAACCTGATATATCATTTACAGTAGGTTTGTGTGCAATATTTCAATCAAAACCTAAGGAATGTCACTTAGCTGTAGTAAAAAAGAATCTCAAGTATCATAAAGAGTCTTTGGAAGTAGGGATTTGGTATTCAAAAGATGGAATTTTCAAAGTTATATCCTACTTAGATTCTGATTATGCTTGTTGCAAGATTGATAGAAAAAGCACCATAGGAACATGTTATTTTATGGGAAATAGACTTGTTTCTTTGTTTAGCAAGAAACAAAATTCAATTTCAACTTCCACTGCTGAAGCTGAATACATTGCTGCTGGAAGCTGCTGTGCACAAGTATTATGGTTAAGACAGCAATTAAGGGATTGAAGAAAGAGAAATTCCCATAATGTGTGACAATACCGGTGCAATTGCAATCACAGAAAATCATGTTTTGCGCTCAAGAACCAAGCACATTGATGTAAGACATCATTTTATAAGAGATCATGTTGAAAAGAAAGATGTGGTGGTTCTCTACATACCTACTGAAGATCAACTTGCTGACATCTTCACGAAACCTTTGGACTTGCTATGTTAAGAACCGAACATGGCATCATCAAGGTTGACTGACATTCTAATGGTCAGCAGAGTACTGGTATTCACTAAGGGGACTAGTCTTTGCCCTGCAAGGTGTGCTCACTTGGCGGATTAGTCATTGGTATCAACAATTCCTAAGTGCTTCTTTAGTTTAGACAATTGAGCAAGGGTATTGGTATTTTCCCGGTTGGGTGAGCTTACTTGGCAGATCAGTCATTGGTATTAAACTTCATCTTGTGTTATCAGTTGGACAAAACTATGTTAAACAAAGATTAGATGTGCATTTGTGTATCAGCAGGCTGTTGAAGCTGCTAAGTATACCGGAGAAAAGCAGCAGACTTTATTCACTCTACTGAAGATCAAGTCTACTAAAGACCCATTCTACTGAATAATGTGTTACAAAGAAAGTGAGACTTTAATGAAAGTCAACAGTAAAGTAAATTGATATTTTGCTTATCCTTTATCATACCCGTTACATTATCTAAAGGTTACTGCACTTAATGGGATCAGTTAGTGGAACACGTGACTGCAACACATATACTCCAACTTAAATTGCGGTTAATACTACAGTACGTTCACAGTACCTGCCTGAAATTTCTCACCCATTACTTTTCCATATATATATAGACATATACACACAGAGTTTATATGCAACTCAAAAGGTTTTCTCTGAGAAATACTCAAGTTTGAACACATATTTATAGAGCTTTCTTCTTCATCTTTCTCAAATCATAACAATGGCAGATAAATATGTTCATCTTGGAACCAGTCAAAGTGTTAGAGGCTATGTTACTGATTTTGATGCAACAGATTTAGCTATAAATCTTTGAAAGAGAATCAGACGATTTGAAGGACTGGAGAATGTCTTAAATCTCATATTAGAGAAGATCTCATATCACAATGTTTGTGATTTCTGGAGGAATATGGTGATTAGAGATGGTGTTGAGGCATTTACAACGACTGAAATGGCCAGGAGATAGAAATAACTTCAGACATGCTGAGAGAGGTCTTTGGATTTGGTCTAGGGAATGAAGCCCCTACAATTCCAGAATCTATGGAGTTAGGAATGCTACCTTTTGTGGAGTCAATCAGAACTAATCTTGATGCACCAGTAGCCTTGAACATCAATGTCAAAAATATTTATTATGAGTATTACCTGCTGAGCAAAATTATTGCTAAGAATGTTTTGGGGTTTGTTGAAAGCTTGGGTACTCTATCTGGACCCAAAATAGACCTATTGATAATCATCTTAAAGAGCATTAATTTTGATTCGTCTGGTTTCTTTGTTCAATACATGAAGAGGATTCTGTAAGATAAAAGAGAAACAATAAAAATGAGGCTCAAAGAGAAGAAATCTGCTGGTTATAAGGGATCCCGTTTCTTCATCAAGACAAAACCCTTGGAATTAATGGTTCAGGCCCTACTGAATTATTTGAAGATTGCTCATGTAACTCCTTCTACCATCAACAAGGCCAAATACAAGCCAGAGTGCTAGGAACATTTTATTATGTTTTGATGATGGCCATACTAGCTGTTATAGCAAGCCTGAAATAAGTTACAAATTCTCTGTATAAGACTTTACTTAGAGTCTGACATATTGTATAAGTTAAGTCAGACAAGTATTGTACTAGTTGGTAGGACGGAAAAGTAAATCAGACATTCGGCGAAGTGAGGCCAGCCAAGCACCAGCAAAGAAGTAGTGAAGACTTAATGGTATGACTTATAACCAAGAAAGTCTGTGATGACCTTGGATAAGTCTAAGTATATTTCAAGTGATGAAAATCAATGTTCAAATATGGTGTACACTGATCTCACCCAAATCAATGATCAGTGAATTACAAAGATTCTCCTTAAAACTGAAGTAATGAAGGAAACAGTGAATCGGCAGAGTAAACTGACTTTCGGCAAAGTGAAGGCAATAACGGGAAGGAAGATCTAAACGGCAAAGTCAGATGGATCACTCGACCGGTCAAAGAACGGCAAAGTAATCCTTATCAGAACGGAATTGAAAAATGATGAAGATTCAGAGGATCATGCATTTAATGCACAATCAATAGAGGATCAATCAAGGACGGATTTTCTGCTATACATTTGAAGGAAAAATCCGATCACTGAAATCAAGAAGGATAAAATTAAGGGGGAATAAAGAATAAAATCAAGGATTATTCCGCTCATAAATATAGCCAACGGACGGAATTTCAAATCTAGGATACTCAAGGCTATAAATAGAAGGCATTGACAGACAGATAAAATAACGATTAAGAAAAGCAAAAAAAAAAGCAGAAACTCTGTCAATTTGAAAATCCTTCTCTCTGAACTTACAAGGATTTATCTAGAGATCAACTCAGACATCAGAACTACAATTTCATATTTATCACTGAGATTGATCAATCAAGTTTGTGAATCTCATTCACAATATACTGAAGCAACTAAATCAGAAGTCATCTGAGAAGGAGTTGTGCTTGTGATAGCTGCCGAAGGATTTGATCTCAAGGATCAGTGAAAGAGATCAATCACTTGAAAGCCATTGCGATCAAGGAGTGATAGTCTTATAGATTGTGAAGCTTGGGAAGCCAAGGACAATCATACTATTGTATCTGTAAAAACAAAAGTGAATTCCTCCAATCATCACAAGAGAAGAGTGGATTAAGGGATTACACCACCCTGAACCACTATAAGCCTTGTGTCAATTTACTTTCTGCAATTTACTTTACTGCATTCATTTAAATTGCCACATCATAATCTATATATGTGATTGTCCAAACAACTTTGAAACAACATAGTAAGAAGGGACTTATCCGCTGCCCAAAAGTTTTTAAATACAAGAAAAGTTTTTGAAACTCCACTATAGTCATTCACCCCCCCTCCCCCCCTCCGATCGTAGTTTTACCCTTCTTTGGGACCAACAATTGGTATCGGCGTTGTTCTAGTATCGAAACCTGCTCGAGATCTAATTTCTGATAACAAGGAGATCACATATTTTCAAAGTAGTTTTCAAATCTGAGTTTTCTATTCATTCACATATAAACCTATTACTTGTGCTTATGGATTCCTCTAACTTTATGTCAAAAGTACATGTTTTCAATGTTAATAATTTTGTTGAATATAAAATAAGAATGATGTCTCATCTTGCAGCAACTCGTGAGGAGATGCTGGACGTAATCAATGATGGACCAATCATGATCATGACTGTGGTATCCACAGGAGCATATCAAGGAAAGGAGATAGACAAACCTAAGAAAGATTGGACCCATGATGACATGAGAAGAGCAAATCTAGACTTTGTTGCAAAAGATATGATTTTGAAGACTCTAGATAGCAACATGTTCATGAGAATCAAAGATTGCAAAATAGCAAAGGAAATGTGGGACAAGATAGCTTTGATAAATGAAGGATCTGAAGCAGTTAAAGAAAACAAATTATCTGTTGCAAAATAGAAATTTCAAAATTTCAAAATGAAGACTGGTGAATCCATTGATCAAATGGACAACAGATTCTCTAGCATCATCAGTGAACTACAACATCTTGTACACACATATCCCCAGAAAGAAGAATGCCTAAAGATCTTAAGAGGCTTACCTGAAAGATGGAAGATCATAACATCAGTAATCAGAGGAACCACAAACCTTGCAAGCACTGACACTCTGACACTGATGTCTCACCTTAAGGCTCATGAACTCGAACTGAACGGTGAAGATGGTGCTCCGGCAGACACACAAAAATTCACTGCACTGATTACACCCCAGCAAAGTAACTTTGCCGATTGTATCAGCAAAGAGATGCATGAACTTAAAGAACAGGTAGCTTTATTAGTTAAACGCTTTGACATGTTTAGCAAAAAGAAGCCATTCAAAGGAAACTACTCATCATCAAACAAGAGGTCAAGCTCAAACAAAGACATGAAGAAGAAAGATGATGAATACAGATGCTTCAACTGCAACAAGAAAGGTCACTTCAAGGCTGATTGTCCTGAAGACAATGATAAAGATGATGAAAAGAAGAAATATAAAACATCTGAAAAGAGGAAAGGCAAGAAAGCACTCAAGGCTGAATCTAGTAGTGAAAAGAAAGAAGAATCATCTGATAATAACTCAGCTAACAATGATGAAGAAGACAGCTCAGACAATGAAAAAGCATGTCTATGCCTCATGACCAAATAATTAGATGAAGATGAAGGTGATAGCTCAGACATTGAGAAAACAAGCCTATGTCTAATGGCAAAAGAATCAGATGAAACTGAGGTAACATCTAGCTCTTACTCTTCATCAAATGCATCCACATCTAACACTGCACAATCTTCTATTCTCCCTTTGGATCCAGCAGACCTAGTCCAAAATCTCATGACTAAATTTGATGAAATTGAAATGAATCATCAAATTCTGGAAAAAGAATGCAAGGATCTAAGAAAGGAAAATAAAAGATTAAAGAAAGAATTGGATAAAGCAAAAGATGAACTAACTAGTAAGGAAATCTGCTCAAATGATCAACAAACAGCAAAAGTTCATACATCTGTTGTTGACAGATCAGTTGAGGAAATTCCCCTACCAGTTAAGACAACAAATGAACTAGTTTACAAACCCTCAAAAACGTTTGGATCCAGATCTGGTCTTGGCTAAAACAGTCAGGATTAGAGTAGAAACAATGGTCAACACAATTCCGAATCCAGGATCAACATTGAACCAAAATTCAGAAAGGGACAGACCATGGTCTCAACCACTCATCCTGTACCGGTCAAGTCAAAACCCAGTGCAGTAAAACAACAAACTAAATCTTCAATCAAGTCAATCAAAAGCAAAGACTTTCTGAAAGGTAAAGGAAGACTTTATCCTTCAGAGGATGATTGGAATGTTGCACCTCCAAAATACAAGAAGAAACCATTCCATAATATGCATCATGTGCTTAAGAAAAATCAAACCAGATATACTCCTAAACACATGAAGCAAGTCAGGTTTCCCACTGCATATTCGAGAGTGAAGAAGGGTGCAAATGCACCAAAAAGTAGAGAAAAGTATAAGAATAACTTCAGTAGAAATACAAATAGTCAACTAGCTGGTTATGGCATAGAAGACTAAATCACCTGAATTTCAAGACCATCATCAAATTATCAAAGAACAAGTTAGTTGAAGGCCGGACAGAGATCACATTCAAGAAATAAAGTCCATGTGATGCATGTCAGAAAGGGAAACAAATCAAAAGCTCTTTCAAGTCAAAACCCTTTCAATCAACAACAAGAATTCTACATCTGTTGCACATGGATCTGTTTGGACCAGTCACACCAATAAGTTTAATTGGTAAGAAATACACCCTGGTAGTGGTGGATGACTACTCAAAATATACCTGGACCATCTTCATGAACAAGAAGAAAGAAACACTCAAAAAGCTGCCAGATTTGTTAAGAAGACTCCAAAATGAGAAAGAGCTGAAAATCATCAAGATCAGATCAGATAGAGGCACTGAATTTCTTAATGAAATTATGAGAACCTATTGTGAAGAAAATGGAGTACTGCATCAATTATTTGCAGCAGGAACCCTACAAAAAAATGGTGTAGCAGAAAGAAGAAACATAACTCTTAAAGAAGCAGTCAGAACAATGATTGCAGAAGCATGCTTGCCAAAGAGATTTTGGGCTGAAGCAGCAAACACAGCATGTCATACATAGAACAGATCAATCATCAACAAACATCATGGAATGACTCCATATGAAATATGGAATGGTAGAAAACCTAATATCTCATATTTACATATGTTTGGATCAAAATGCTTTGTTTTGAACAGGAATCAGCTGCATGCCATTGATGAAAAGGCTGATGAAGCAATCTTTATAGGATACTCAGACACCAGCAAAGCTTTCAGAGTACTCAACAAAAGAACATTGGTGATTGAAAAATCAATACATGTAGTCTTTGAAGAACCATATACAAATGGTGAAAGTATTCAAGAACAAGAAGAAGAAGCAGCACAAGGACAAGTGCATATGAATACAACAGTATCAGCAACTATTCTGCATCACAATTTTGGAAATCTAGATTACCCACAAGTCAATACAACAGAACAAGAACCAGAACTTGAAGCTCATATACAACAAGAAATTACAGAAGCACCAAGTGAAGAACAACTTCAACCAGACCTAAATTGGCTAAGAGGCCATCCTGAAGAACAAGTTATTGGAGATATTCACACAGGAGTAAGAACCAGAAGACAACTGGAAAATATGCTAACATGCTTTCTATCACAAGTGGAACCCAAAACAATAGATGATGCAATTCAAGATGCAGAATGGATCATAGCTATGCAAGAGGAACTAAATGAATTTGACAGGCATGAATTCTGGGAACTTGTTGACAGACCAGATATGGCTAACATAATTGGAACAAAATGGGTAATCAGAAACAAGATGGATGAACAAGGAATTGTTGTCAGAAACAAAGCAAGGCTAGTTGCAAAAGCCTATTCTCAAGCAGAAGGAATAGATTATGATGAAACATTTGCACCAGTGGCAAGACTGGAAGCGATTAGACTCTTTCTAGCTTTTGCTGCACACAAAGATTTCAAAGTCTATCAAATGGATGTCAAGAGTGCATTTCTGAATGGACTTTTGGAAAAGGAAGTATATGTAGAACAACCCCTGCTTTCAAACTCAAAGTAAAGGAAGACAAAGTATACAAACTAAAGAAAGCTCTTTATGGACTCAAACAGGCACCCAGAGCCTGGTATGAAACACTATCACAATTTCTGATCAAGAATGGATTCAACAAGGGAACTATAGATAAGACTCTATTCAAACTAGAGGAAGGAACAAGCACATTGCTAGTACAAATCTATATTGATGATATCATCTATGGATCTGAGGATGAAAAGCTATGTGAGAAATTTGCAAATCTGATGAAGAGCAAATTTCAGATGAGCATGATGGGAGAACTGAATTATCTTCTTGGCCTTCAAGTAAAGCAAATGAAAGATGGAATTTTCATTAATCAAGCCAAGTATACAAAAGACTTGATACACAAGTATGAGATGGACACAAGTGGCACAGCAGATACACCAATGTGTGCAATAGTCATTCTTGGAAAAGATGAAACTGGGAAGGATGTTGATCAGAAAATGTATAGAGGAATCATTGGATCCCTACTATACTTAACTTCAAGTAGACCTGATATAGCATTTGCAGTTGGAGTGTGTGCAAGATTTCAAGCTCAACCAAAAGAATCACATCTTCTAGCAGCCAAAAGAATAATCAAATACTTGAAAAACACTATCAATGTAGGAATTTGGTATCCAAAAGATAGAGGATTCAAGTTTATATCACACTCAGACTGTGACTATGCTGGATGCAAAATAGATAGAAAAAGCACATCTGGAACTTGTCAAATGCTAGGCAGCAGACTAGTTTCATGGTTCAGCAAAAAGCAAAACTCCATATCCACATCAACAAAGCAGAGCGGAATATATATAGCAAGCAGGCAAATGTTGTGCACAAGTACTTTGGATTAGACAACAGTTAAGGGACTATGGAGTGGAGGAGAAAACAATTCCAATCATGTGTGACGACACAAGTGCAATATCTATTACTGAAAATCCAGTATTGCATTCAAGAACAAAACACATTGATGTGAGACATCGCTTTATTAGAGATCATGTTGAAAAATGAGATGTCATTCTAAAATACATACCCACTGAAGATCAATTGGCTGACATCTTCACTAAACCACTTAGTCATGAAAGATTCAGCATGCTGAGAACTGAGTTAGGAATGATTGAAATCGACTAAAAGAGCGGCTAACTGGAGTAATCGGCTAAGTAACTTCTTCAGCTGTTCAAACCTTTGCCGTTATGGGAAATGTAGCAAGTAAGGATCCATCAAAGTGACTTAATTGATTGTTAGGAACAGTCAAATAAAGCAGCTCAGTGAAAGAGTCACTACACCGGCTAAGTGGTCAGCCAAGGCACTTCACCGAAATAAAGATTGGAATCATGGGTAAATTAAAGTGCAAACATAATCTACTTTTAGACACGTGGAGAACAAGGGAGTTATGGAAGATTACTCTGTGGATGATTACACACATGGAGATCAATTTATAAATATGGAGGTAATTATATTATTCTTTTCGAATTAAAAACACCTCGATTCCCGGGCTCTATCATTGCTTACCACAATCCACTCTCTCACTTCACTCAAATATCGCGATTTACATACACAAAATCACGCCATTATGTCATAAAATCCTTCCATATTCAAACCACGTTCACACTACCCAAATCATCATATATAAACTACACTTAGAAATTTTCAGAAATCTTTACACTCTTTTGCAAATTTACAAGCCCTACATTTGACTCTCTCTGAAAACTCAAAGTATTTTTCTCCAAAATTATCAATGGTTTCATCTTCCACAATCTCTCCCACTGAAAAATTCTATGAAAAATCAATCATCACTGGGACATTCTTCAAACCTGAACATTATCTCTGTTTTTGTGATAATGATGCAAAAGCTCAACCCTTGGTTGATTGCTATTCAACCTTGGGGCTAATGACCTTCCTAAATCCACCAATCACTGGCATCTGCTATGAAAATCTGATAGCATTTTTTAAAAATGCCAAGTTTGTGCCTAGCTCAAAGAAAACTGAGATCGATTGCATAAAAAGTTCAATCTTTGGGAAAGAGGTGGTCATTACGCCTGGTCTTCTCAATAGGTTCCTCCACCTACCGATTATAGGCACATCCAATGTCAAGTTTGTGAAGACTGACATCACAAAATTCTGGGCTGAGATATCAAAAAATCCCAGGAAAAACAGCAAAACATACAATCTACCTAGATCAACGCTCAAACTTCCGTTTGCTGAATTTGCACCGGTCATCACAAAGAATATCGAAGGCAGAAAGGGGTCAATGGAAAACCTAACTGAGGTATGGATCAAACTAATGGCCATCATCTACGAACTCATCAAATTCGACTAGGCAACATTTGTATTCAATAGATTGAAGGATCAAATTCAAAAGGAGATTGACCTATCAATTACGGCACCAGACAAGGGCTTGCAGAAGAAAGGTGACTTCTGGGAGAGGAAATCATATGGTTTCCCTCTTGAACACCTGTTTGACGCATTGAAAGTGAAACCCACAAATTTGCAGGTCCCACACAAGTCTAAGACAATGTTTACCTACATCAAGGCATCCATGAAACCCAAACCCATTGCTGGGAACAAAAGAAAACAACCGTAAAGCAAAGCAGATCAAAGTGTGGGGCGAAGAACCGATCCCGTAAGGCACAAGAGAATACCACGATGATCGGCACCAAAGAACTTGGAAGAACCGTGACAATCAAAGTGATAACACAATAATGTAAGAAGAAAAGCGAAGAGAGGAAATCACCTTCCTAGAGGAAGGTGAGGAAGGATATAGAATCACTTCATCTGAAGAAGAGGAGATAGTTGAGGAAGAAGATGATTCAGAAGATGAACACTCAGAAAGCGACCATCTTGAAGCAAATCAAGAAAACATGGAGATTTATGACGATGAACTGACACTTCAAGAAGAGCTTTTCAAAAGCATTGGCAAAGTTGACGAACAACTAAGTGAGCCAGCTAATAAAGCTCACTCAGCCAAGCCTGTCAACACCCCCACTATTGCACAAGGGGGAACACCAGCAGAAGAAGATGACAAAGTAAGCACTCCTCCGCAACCTCTCAATGACACTAAGGTTTCAGAGGAACAAAAGGAAGGACATGAAAAAGAGGAAGAAAGAGAAAATGAGACAGAAGGTGAACAAGAAGAGGAAGAGGATGAGGAGAACAACGAGAAAGAGGGAGATGGAGATGAATAGGAGGTCAATGTGGCACCAGAGGAAATTAATCCAGAGAGAATCTTCAACCTGGACATTCAACCTCTTATTGTGGACATGGAAAGGCAATATCACAGCAGGCAAAACCTGAACTATGCCTTAAGGAGTGCAGCAACCTCCTTCTACCACAAGATTGAGGCCCTCATCAATCATATAAAGATCCAAGATGAGGTCATGGAAAGAGAAGGAAACCTACTGTGCAACTTACAACAACTCATTTCTCACCATGTCCAAACCAATCCTGAGTTTCATGCTGAAGCTATTGACAACAATCTTAAGCCCCTGGTGGACACTTTCAATACTCACACTCATCAAATTCAGCATCTGGATGAGATAATGGAGCATTCTGGAAAACAAATTGATGTTCTACTCAATGTTGGTGAGGCAAACAACAAGATACTGGAAAGAAGGTATGGTCCTCTCCCTGAGTCTGACGCAGTAACGGCAAATCTTGAAGCACTCTTTGGTGCTGCCAAAAAGGGGGAAGGAAGCTCAAAGCCTAAATGCTCAAGTGAAAAGAAGGCAAGCCCAACAGAAAAGGGCATGAAAGGCAGCAAAGGCAAAGGCAACTGGTTTAAAGAAAAGTTGAAGAAGTAGACCTGATATTTGAACTATTTCTATTTGGTTGCCTTTGTCTTTGAACTTTGAATAAAAAGATGTAATATCTTATTGCCCTATGATGGATGAATAAAATTATTGATTTCTTTTCTGAAAAATTGGCATACTTATGTTCAGGCTTGATAAAGAAGAAGGGACATGAAAAGGGTAAAGAATTAAGGTTTCTGGAAGAACAGAGAGAAGAAGAAGCAGAATTAGATGTTGAAGATCAGCCTACTTTGGAGGCTACCAAAATTGTTGTTGAACAAGTTTTAGAGCCTACTATGGAGGCTACTGAAGTTGTTGTTGAACAACAGGTCGAAGAACCGGAGAAAATTGCTGAGACTGGACCTGCGGTGGAGGTTAATGAACCTGCTGAAGAGCCTACTAAGATTGCAACAACTAAGGGGGAAGGAAAGTCAGTTGATATCCCTGGTGAGGAAGATATAAGTTAGGGGGAATCCAGTGTTAAGTAATTGGAGATAGTAGACACAAATTTACCTACCGGAGAGTCTACTGATCTCTTTGTATCTGCTGAGGATACACTGAGTCATCTTGTTGAGACTTTTGGAAGTCAAAAAGTTTAACAGCCAGCACCACCTACTCCAAAGAAACCAAACATGCCCTATGAAAGGAAGGAGAAGAAATCTAAGAAGCCTAAAGAAAATCCAAATCTTTGGAAGATTTCAAAATACTTTGCATGGAAGTTTTGTTTCTATAAGAGACAAGAGCCAGCAAGATAACCAATGAGTTGTTTTGTGGAATAGGCTTTTGAAAGTCTTGGGGTGGAAAGTTTATTGGGATTTATTGACACATCAATGTTATTGATGAGGCTGCTGGAAATTATTGAGAATGAAAAGCAGCAAGGAAGTATAATGTTCAAAGATCCAAAATTTTCACCTGATAGTGATGATTCATCATCATCATCAGATTCAGATGATGATCATCCTACACATCCAGGAGAGTCCAGTGCCATTGCAAAAGAAAAATGAACTGAGGATGCAGGACAAGGATCCACTGAGAAAACAACAGAGCAACCTACTAAGGATGGCAAATCTGCTGAGGGCCAGAAGATAGACAATTCTGATCAAGAACTGTTTGCTGCATTTACTGAAGATATGGAGGAGCAATTAACAGCAGCAACAATTCTTGAAGATACAATGTTAAATGCCACTGCTGATGCTATGATGATTGAGTTGACTGAAGTTATTTCTGCAGGATCAGCTCAATATCAGGATAGTGTGGATACTGATGAAACCTTGGCTTAAGCTGCTAAAGTACTTAAGGAGATTGCTGAGGTACATGGTGTGTTAGAGGAAAACCTGGCTATTTTTCCTCAAGTTAGAGAAGATGGGGAGGTTCAGTCTACTGAGGTACAGATAGCAACTGAACACAAGTCAGAACTGGAGGTTCAAAGTACTAAGGATCAAACAGTTTTAGGACCAAAGTTGGACTTATTCTTGGGATTGGAGGAATCCCCTCTATCTTATGTAGAGGCTACTGAGGAAATGGCTACTGATGGAAAAATTGGGCAACAAGCTGCTGATGAACAACCTGAGGAACAACTTGTTGACTATGATTTTAGTGATGAAGAATTTCAGTTTCCCGTAGAAGAAGTAGAAGAGCCTCAACAAGCACAAGATTAACCTATAATTGAGGAGGTACCTGTTTTGAATGTATTTGAATAAGGTCCTACTGAAGGACAAAAAGAATTACATCTCCCTCTTTCGAGCATTAAATCCTCGGGATAGTGGCTTCGCTCCTCTGACGAGCATTAAATCCTAAGAACCCTAAGATTTTTATTTTGTCCCTTCCAGGCGACCGAAAAATAAAGAAATGGTTAATATATTCAAAATAATTACGTATTTACAAAGTACCGTCTCAATTCATCCTATTTCATCAGCTCGAGTAGAATGTATTAATTTTTGTCTCGAAACAAAAATCTAGGGTTAATGTAAATCAAAGAATTGAAATAACTTCATAAACTGTAAATCTATATAAATTGAAGGGATCCCAATCGAGCAAATTTCCAATTCAAAAGTCCTGAACCCCATGTATGGGATGGGACAAGAGCAGTTGTTGTGAGACAACCAATGGCAGATGTTAATGCTGAAGAACCTACTGAAAACTTTGCTAGATGTATGGATGGAATGGCTGCTGCAATTCCAGTACATATTTTGGAGGAGATAGGAGATGTAAGAGATGACATCACTCAACAGAGAACTCAATTGACTAGGAGTGAACAGAGATTTGAAAACTTGGTATTTACTAGAAAATAGAGGAAGGACCATCGAGACAAGAGCATCAAATGTTATTCATCTACAGCTTTACCACTAATGATTTGCTGAGACAAGTTGCCTATGTCAAGCGGGATGTTATAAAAAGAGACAAAAACATGGTTGAGCAGATTGCATCTCTGCGCAGAAGAAGGTTGATAAGTTGGCCGAGAAACATAACACCGCTTGAGACACTCAACTCGCAAAGACTTGATCCCAAACTTACCGAGAGGATCAACTCACTGGAAGAGACTGTGGAAGGCCGGATTACTGCAGTTGACACTAGAACTGAAATTAGGGAAGGACAACTGAATAATTTGGGAAACACATATGAGAGTGTTCTGGGCCAACGAAACCGTTTTATTGATAATAAGGGGGAAGAAGGACAGAAAGCATAAGCAAATGAGGCAGCAAGAATATACAACCTGAGGAGATTTGAGGCTGATATCAATCAATTCAGAGCACCTGCACCTGGAAGAGTACAACTGACAGTTGATCTGCTAAAGGAATTCAAGGCTGCTTATGGTGCAAGAAGAAGACCATACCAGGATATGTCTTTTTAGGAAGGTCTAAATTCCTTCCTTGGATTAAAATTGTGGGAGACAAGGATAAAATCCATGAAATTGACTAGAAAATGTAAAACTGGTAGAGGAGATCATCCTGGAAGAACATTTGGAGGTAGACAACAAACATCTGCTGAACGAAAACCAAAAGATTGTGTAGAAGAATTCAAGGTATGTTACATAGGAGGAGGATTTAACTGGCATGGTGTCCAGTTAACTCTAGCTGAAGCCCCGAAGTGGTGGAAAATTGTACACACTTGGATTGAATTCTCAAGAATTGAAAATCAGTGGATGGTGGATATGCAAAGAGAAATCAGAGAATACCTTCAGAAAAGAGAACAAGACAGAAACTAGATCAGCAGACTTATTCCTATTTATCTATATGCTGATACTAGTTGTAATAATGTTTGAACATCAATGATAAATAAATAAAGTTTGTTTTATTTTTTTATTCTTTTTGCTTTGCTGTAAGGAGAGTATTGGCATCATAACTAAAAAAGGTGAAATTATTGGACATATTATAGTTTTAATGATGAGTGCTAGACTAGCTGTTATT
The DNA here is from genome assembly GCA_026214975.1 of Gentiana macrophylla. NCBI lineage: Eukaryota > Viridiplantae > Streptophyta > Magnoliopsida > Gentianales > Gentianaceae > Gentiana > Gentiana macrophylla. The sequence goes on from CM047807.1 coordinate 65,203,890, forward strand.
GAGCAATGGCAAAAAGATGTCTACATTAAATGTATAGGTTTACTAGAGTTTGATCTTTGTATAGGTTTGATCAAACAAGCATTGTAAAGAGGTTAGCTGACTTGTTCAGCAGACCTATCTCGGTCAGTAGGCTATTTAGGTCAGTAGAGTGTCTAGGAACCTGCTGATGGTTGAAGGCTGAGGGTTCAAACTCAGTTATTGAAGGCTAAGGGATCAAACTTAGTATTTAAAGTCAAGGAAAATGGATTAGAATTTAGGGGAAGTCTGTGATAACCTAAGTTGATCACATATACCTTGTGTTGATGGTTTAAGTTCCATAAAAGTGAAATGGTGATTGGAACTTCGTTATGGTTAAAATGGTGTACTCTAACTTCATAATAAAAAGTTAGATGAGAAGCAGTCAGCTGAATTGTTTATAAGACACAGCAGACTTGAAGGCAACTGACAGATATGGAAGCAGACTTATACTACTGGTTTCTGCAGAATGCAAGATTCGAATTAATCCAAGTTTATCTTTGGAAAATTAAATGGATAAGGATGACATACAAGCCTTGGATTAATCAATAAATCAATGGTCAAGATTAAAAGAACGTTGGAATGATTCAGAGCTTTATCCAATGGAAAAAGTTAAATGGTTAACAGACATGACTGTCAAAAAGCATGACTGACAGTGTCAGTACTATGTAGGAGAGGTAAAATCAAGTCAAGTTAGGGACAAATCTGAAATGGCAATATTTGAAATTCAAACACAAGTCACAAGATTCACACCTATAAATAGGGGACTCTGACCTAGAAGATTTACGGATGAAAAACGAGAATACATATGATGTAACTGAGCAAGAAATTTTATCAAGTGAAATCTTACACAGCTAAACATCACTGAGCTATCAATTTGCTGATCAAGAATTTTCTTCAAGTGTTTCCTCGCTATCAAGTTACATCCAAAGATACACACTAGATGACTACAAGTCGCTGATCATTTCATCCTCGATCAAAAGTCACTGAAAGTCAATCACTTTCTTGATTCAACCCTTCTTTTCAAGAACTTTGCCGAGGACGGAAAAGCACTTTAGAAGTGTCAAGGACTGTTGTTTGTGGTGGAGCTGGTTAAGAGGCAATGCTACCCTTCAATGACCAGGGGAATACTTTGAAGCAGCAATCCTACCTGTTTCAAGAGTTTAGTTTGTGAAGCCATAGTCATTGGTGAAGGACAAACAGTTTAGGGATTTTTTTAACAGCAACCTCAAGAATCTCTAGTGAATTTTCTCCAACATCACATCAGAAGAGTGGACTGACATGATTACACCACTTGGAATCACTATAAATATTGCCTACTTTACTTTACTGCATTTATATTCTGCAATTTACTTTATCAGCATACACATCAGATCAATCTACTGAACTAGCAACTGACTCACACTACTTGCACTACTTAATATCCAATCCTTAGTATCATCTTTGAAACAACATGTAACAAGTCTTAATATAATATATTCCGCTGCAACAAATTCTATAGCATTAATAGTTTATTCACCCCCCCTAAACTTAACCAAATCCTTTTCAAGGGACCAACACCAAGCGTAACTCCACAAGAAACTAGGGCTCGAAAAGGGCAAATGACAGTGTAAAATGGTGAGGTTTTCCATCTATGTGATGGTTTGCCTGATAGTGGATGTGTAATGTGGTTTCTGCCGTATACATGGTCTAAAACTTCCCAGAATGAACCAAAAGTGCCGTAAATGGGGGTTAAAACATACACCGGAGCATAGTAAAGTTGACTCTCATCAACCACCCCCCACTTAGCATTTGCTCACCCTCGAGTAAAAATGAGCTTTTTAAAAGAAGCCAAAGAGTCAACGTAACATGCGTAGGTCAATCCAATCACATATCAAAGATAACCGACAAGTAAATATGTAAATGCATGCGACTTAACCCTACCTTATCAAGCAAATGGGATGTTAGTGTGTGAATAGCTTCTCCTACATTTACATTGGTTCACCGGTTTGGATTATAGACATTTGTTTATTACGACTACACCATAGGCTCTTACTTCATAAGGATTTCCACTAATCGGGGCCAAACCGAGGCTAAGCAAGGTCGAGTAGGACTTGCACGGTTGTAATGTTAGGCTAGGGACGGGGCTAACCGAAGGGAATGTCTGGAGAATAAACAACATAGAGACAAAATGAGCTAATTCTACCCTTCTCTAGCTTAAAATGAAACTAGAAACATGATCCAAGAAATAAAACGCCATCTCCTACTATGTTTCAAGTGTAACGAGGCAAAAATGTATAAGAATCATGTTTCTACCCTAAGGACTCATCCCAAACACCAACATCATATAACAAATCAATACATGAGACCTAAAACACTTGGCTTTCTTTGTCTCAACCTTTATTACTCTTCATTTTCTTTTGATTTTGGACTTCTCTTTCTTTTCTCTTTTTCCTCACTTAACTTTAAAATTTAGAAAGCTGTGCTATAAAATGCTTTTATTAGGTTTGAGTCAAAAGCCATAACATATGCATAACAAGAATTGAGCTCCTACCCTCCCATATCATGAAATAGCTCGAATATCAACTCTTGTATACAAACACACCACCCTACAACTCCACACTTGCCTAAGCAAGTGTGATCTAAATTAAAAGATTAAGCTTAACTCATAAGGTGTTCATGGGAATGTTGACCACAAATAAGGCTTAGGATCAGGAAATTACGGGCTAAATACGAATGGCTAAGTGTCGGATGAGGGTCTAACTATCCTACCAAGGCTTAGAGGGGTTACGGTGGAATATGTCAGGGAAGAACATTTGGCTCTGGTCGGGTCAAAGAAATGCCATAACTGTCATTCCAAACTCTACCAAGGTCGGCCTTTCTATTTCATCTCGAAGTTAATGATATGAGTTCTAGGTAGCCGAATTGTGCCTAAGTCTACCATAATCAGTCACTAGTTACTGCCGTTCATGAAATTGAAGCTATACGTGCATGAAAATCACGTTCACAAGGTATGGTAGAAAGACAAGTAACATGCATTTAAAAATTCACTAAATCGTTTATCTTATCAACATGAAGGCTCAATACACGAATGCAACATCAAAACCTTAGAAAATTTTAAAAATAGATCAATTTTACTAAAGAAGTGACCAAACGATAAGCATACAACACAATGGCTAAAATATCAAAGAAGCACATATCATAGCTAAGCCTACCACCGTCACTTTAAATGCAACACTGTCCTCAGTTTGTGAATGATAAAGGAAAAAGAAGGCATAGCTTAACACGGAAGAAAGGCGCAAAGTAGTCCATATGACATATCCGCGAAGCTCAATCTCGTATACCTAAAGCCATGAAACAGAAACACCAAGAAAACGAACGTGTTGGACTTATTTTTAAGTTTTAGTAATGAGTGCCAGACTAGCTGTTATAGAGCAAAGGCTAAAAGATGGCAATATCAAATGTATAGGTTTATTAGAGATTGATCTTGTATAGGTTTGATCAAACAAGCACTTTAAAAGGTCAGTTGACTTTCATCAGCATACTAGTCTAGATCAGTAGGGTAGCTGAGTCAGTAGACTAGTCAGGAACCTGCTAAAGACTGAAGGCTGAGGGCTCAAACTCAGTTATTGAAGGCTAAGGGATCAAACTTAGTAATTAAAGTCAAGGATATGGAATCAGAATTTAGGGAAGTCTGTGATGACCTAAAATGATGACGTATACCTTATGTACAAGGTCTAAGTTCCACAAGTTATGTGATGATTGGAACTTAGTTATATGCAAAAGGTGTAATCTAACTTCATAAATAAAAGTTAGATAAAAGACAGTAAGCTGAAGTGTTTTTAAACACAACATAATAAGGATAAGCTTACTGATGTGTATATCAGCAGACTTATGTTCTCAGGAACCTGCTGGACACATATTTCGATTTAATCAAAGACTACATTGCAAAATTTCAAAGAAAGGGACAGCTAACAACCTCTGATTTATCAAACAAATTAATGGTTAAGATCAAATGGATGTTGGAAAGATTCAGACATTTATCCAATGGTTACAAGTCAAAGGGTGGACATACTGTAAACTGTCAAAAATGAATCTCACAGTGTCAGTCCTAGGAACAGTCAGAAAAAGCAAGTCAAGATAGAGACAAATCTGAAATGGCTATGTTTGAATTTCAAACATAAGTCACAAGGATTCCTACCTATAAATAGAGTACTCCTAATTCAGATACAAGTGATGAAAATTAAGAATCTACCTTGAGCAATCAGAATTAAATCAAGAATAACACCCTGCTGACCCTACTGAGCATAAAACTGCTGATCAAGTAAAATTCTTCAAGTGTAATCTGCATTCAAGCTGCATCAAGTTTACACACTTGAAGACATCAAGCTGCTGATCATATCATCTTGATCAAGCTGTTGAAAGTTGAATCACTTACTTGATTCAATCTTTCTTTTATAAGAAATCTACTGAAGACAATGAAACATCTTTGGGTGTGAAAGACTGCTGTTTTTTGTGGAGCTGGTGAAAACGTAGTTTTACCCTTCTTGGACCAGTGGAAGACTTTGGAGCAGCAATCTTACATGTTCCAAGTGTTCAGTTTGTGAAGCCATAGTTATTTGTGAAGGACAAGCAACTTAGGGATTTTTGTAACAGCTACATCAAAGATCTCTAGTGAATTACCTCCAACATCACATGACAAGAGTGGACAGACAGGATTACACCACCTGGAACCAATATAAAATCTGCCTACTTACTTTCTGCATTTATATTCTGCACGTAGTTTATCTAACACATCAATCTACTAAATCTAGCAACTAAACCACACACATACAGTACTGAGTATCTAATACTTGGTATCATATTTAACAACAAGTAATAAGGCTTAATTTTTGATATATTTCCATTTGACAAATTCAAGAAACTCAACAATCGGCAGACTATCGAGAGTCAAAGACTATCAAGTATCAAAGCTGTCAATTCTTTGCCGAGTTTGTTAACTCCAAAAGTGTAAGTGTTAAGTTTATTCACCCCCCTTCTAAACTTAACCAAAGCCTTTTCAAGGGACCAACAATTTGTATCGGAGCAGTGCTTATGTTCTGAAGTAATCCTACTTGTTGTGCTTGTGAAAATACTTTGAAATTTTTTTCAAGTTTCTGATTTTCAAAGCTTTGCGTAATGGATAACAACCAGTATGCTAGAACAATGTTGATGTGTTCTTTAGATCGTTTTGATGAGTATAAACGTCGTATGCAGGCTTATCTAGCTGCAACACATGATGAAATGATGGATGTGCTGACAGATGGACCACTGGAGATTACTAAGTCGATAATAATGGGAGATGAGACACGATACATTCCAAAACCAAAAGGTAATGGATCAAGAAGATAGAAAGAGAAAATCTTAACAATATTGCTATTGCTATTATATACAGAACTTTGGATAGCAATATGTATACGAAGGTGAAAGATTGCAAGACTGCAAAGGAACTTTGGGATAAGTTGCAATTAATCTGTGAAGGCACTGATGCAATGAAAAAGAACAAGATCAGTGTGGCAAAGAAGAAGTTCCAGGAGTTCAAGATGAAACTAAATGAAACCATTGAGCAAACTCACCCTACTGAGTGTGAAGTACTCACAAGAAGAAATCAACACAAAAATCTTGGAAGCATTACCTACAAAAGAAGTTTGGGAGATGAAGGTGACTGCCATAGAAGAAATGAGGAGTTTGCATGAAGAAGACACCTTCAAACTATTTTCAGATCTTAAGGCCTATGAATTTAGCAAAAAGCTTGTGCCTGAAACTGAAAAAGAAGAGCCAAATACCACTGCATTGGCTGCTTCACATGAAGAAGAGACATCAAGATTGCCCTACTGAGCAAGAAAATCAGGATGATGCAAAATGGAAAGGGTTCTCCAAGGAATTTCACAAAGAAATTGAGTGAAAATAAGAAGGATGAATCAAAGAAAGATAATGATTACTTGGGCTATCATTGCAAGAAGTTAGGACACTTCAAACTTGATTGTCCTGAATTAAAATAGAAAAAGGAACCTAATTATCTTTGCTTTAATTGCAAGAAACCTGGACATTTCAGACCTGACTGTCCAGACCTACTGAAGACCAAAAGTCAACAAAGAAGACATGGCAAGAAGGCTATGGTTGCTGAATATGAATCAGGATATGAAGTAGAATCAGAAAAGGGAAATGAATCTGATGATACTGCACTTGTTGCTGATATGGAAGATTATGCTTTAATGGCTAATATGGATGAAACAGAGGAGGTATACAATTATGTATCTATAAACACTCTTGCTGGAAGTGATTGTGAATCAACCTGGGGTTCAAATCCGAAAAATTCTGACAATGAAGAAACTTTGGATGCCCTCATTAATCAACTAAGGATAATACAATATGGTTATGAGATTGTGAAGGCTGAAAAAGAAGCACTTCAATTAGAAGTAGAAAGATTAGATGTTGAATTAAGAATTCTCAAAGGAAAGGAAAATGAAGTCAGACAGAATCAACATAAGCCTGCTGAACTTTTAGTAGCTATTGAGTCTGCTGAACCATCTTGTTCCTTCACTGCATTCAAATCTGGAAAGCCTTATGGTGATAGAACAGGGGTTGGATTTGGAACTCAACAATCCAATAAGAGTGGATCCAGTAAGGTCACTGAATCTAGTACCAGAATTGGTCCTAAATTTGTGGCTGCACAAGATCCAGCTCCCAAAAGGGTTGCTGAGGCAACAAAGCCTACTGAGAAAGCTTCAAGGAAGCAAAATCAGAAGTCAAGAAAGTCAACAGCTCATAATAAAAAGAATAAATCTAAAAATAGGACTGTTGTGCCTTCTAGACCTGCTGATAGCAGACCTACAACCAAGTCTGCTGCATCACAAAAAGGGAAAAACCAGAAATATTCCAAGGATAAGAACCTAAACCCAAAAATGCTAATCATTCAAGGGATACTTATCTTAGGGGGGGAAATGTAGACTGTTCCCTATTGATGATGACTGGAATATTCCTGCACCTACTTCTAGAAACAACAGATATAACCATGCTGCTAGGGTAAAACCTAAGCAATGGAATCAGCAGAGGGCTCAGTAGAGGACTTATACAAGAGCTCAAAGAAATGACCTCAAAGAGACTCCATATTACAGTGGTCTGTTCCTAACAGACAAAGAAACCTATGGTTCTAACAAAAGAAATCACTTTAAACAAAGATTATATTCCAAAAGGCCGAAAAGCATATGTGAATCCTACACAACCAATTGTTAGACCTTATGGATGTGTAGAATACATGTATGAACCAAAGTATGATACCTTTCAAAGAAGACATTATGGAAACTTGCCAAGGGTCATGCTTACCACTAACCATTATGGACGCAAACAGGTTTGGTTACCTAAAATGCATTAACTTTGTTTTGTAGGGTGTCTGGTACTTTGACAGTGGATGTTCCAGACATATGACAAAGAATAAGCACTGTTTGTCAAATTTTGTGACAAAGGATGGTCCAAGAGTGAATTTTGGCAACAAAAACACACCTGGATACACAAGAGGATATGGCACACTTGTGAGAAATGGATTAACAATCAGGAATGTTGCATATGTGGAAGGACTATACTACAACCTACTCAGCACTGGACAATTCTGTGACATGGGATACAAGGTCACTTTTGACAAAAACACTTGTACTGCCATTAGTGAGAGAGGTGATCAAGTTGTGTTGGCTGGAAGAAGACAACAAAACATGTATGTTGTGGACTGGTCTACTGCTGTTCCAGAAACATGTCGGATTGTGCATACCAAGTCAGAACTTAATTGGTTATGGCATAAGAAGTTGAATCATCTAAACTTTTATGATATCAATCAGTTAGTGAAGAAGAAACTGGTGATTGGTTTCCCTGAGATCACATTCAAGAAGGATACTATATGTGATGCATGTCAGCAAGGTAAACAAACAAAGTAAAGCTTCAAGTCAACGACTAAACAATCAACTAAAAGAGTTTTGGAGCTGATGCACATGGATCTATTTGGACCAGTAACACCAACAAGTGTAACAGGAAAGAAATATACCTTAGTAGTTGTGGATGATTATTCAAGATACACTTGGGTGATATTCATGAACAAGAAAAGTGAAACACTTCAAAAGATGTCTGAACTTTTGAAGAGATTATAGAATGAGAAAAGTTTGACAGTAGTGAAGATAAGATCAGACAAGGGTACTGAATTTCTCAATAAAGTAATAAGATAATATTGTGAACAAAATAGTGTACTACATCAACTGGCTGCTGCTGGTACACCTCAGCAAAATGGGGTTGCTGAAAGAAGAAACAAAACTTTAAAAGAAGCAGTAAGAACTATGATTTGTGAAGCATTGCTGTTAAGGCCATATTTATATGATTATTAAGGGTGTATTTCATTATTATTTTCCCCACATTTGCATAATTTACATGAGAATTAAGGGTTTAAGTGTAATTATTTAGTAAGGATGATTTTAATATGGTTATTTGCAAAATTGATTATTTTATGAGTTAAATTAATGGAATTATTATTATTTGAGTTTTATTACATTTTGCAATGTTTATTTATCCTTTAGGAGGCTGAATTTCAAGTGCTAAAGAGGATAAATGAAGCTCAAGTCGAATTATTCAAGATAGAGTTGGAATTGGCTTGAAGAAAATGGATAAAGATGAAGAGATCCGATCCTAAGCATTGCAAACGAGCGTATGCATCCCGTCCATTCCAGACGGGCGTCCATCGATCTTGACGAAGCGCCCGTATGAATCGGCGCCCATGCGGCGTCCATAATCGTATTTTACATTCGAGTCTTGAGCGTAAGCCAAACGCACGCTTCATGCTCCGCCCAGTATTCGACGGACGCCTGGTTGTTCAAACGAGCGTCCGGGGCCGACTTACCTCCAGCCGACTTAAAACTCTATAAAAGCACCGCATTATGAAGCCTTAAACCCGGATCTTTTACACAACTCTTTCACGCATACTTTTACATAAAAGCTGCGGCCAGAGAACCCTAATTCCTTAGAGATGAATTTCTCCAATCCAACAATCTTGTCCAACATGATTGTTGGCTAAAAGCCTTGCTGTGAGTCGACGGAGGAAGCCCATCATCAACACAACCAACTAGAGAGTTCGATGCTTTATGATTAGTGAGTTAATTCATAGTTTTTCATTACTTTGGATCTGTTTTGTATTGTTTAAGTTTTGTTGAATTAAGATTTGATGAAACGATCTAGGTTTATTTTATGCTTGAATGATTATATGAAAGTATATTATTTAAGTTCTATTTTGTTCAAAGTAATGAAATTATTCATGTTATAAGAGATTAGGCATGGTTGATTGAATAAAAGTTTGGAAACAATCTCGTGATTTCGTTTTGATTGCATGATTAGTTTGTTTGAAAAGATAAACGAAACCCTAGAATTTGGTTGTAGAAATTCAATTGAATTAGTGAAAAATCACTACTAAAAACTATATCTTTAAATCACCATCTAGTTGGGATTGTTGGTTGATGGGTGGAATCTAGTTGCCTCGCTGTGTTTTCCTTTATTGTTTATTAATCGAATCGTTAGTTTAATCTTTAGTTAAGTTCTAGTGTTTAAACCTTAAGTTTTTCCTGCTAATTTCTTGCACTTTCCTTTCTGTTCGTAGTTGAACGTTCGACCGCAATAGCAGACGCTCGTCCAGTAGATTTCGTTTCCAGACGTTCGTTCATTAAATTGAACGCTCGTCCAACTTGTCTGCTTTCGCTTCGCTTTTGTTTTCGCTTTTAGGTTAGTTAATAGTTTTATCTTTTAGTTAGTTTCAACCTTAGTTTAGTTAATAATTGTGACATAATCGATATAGGTTTATACTTGAATTCGATAAACATTCCATTCCCTTAGGGCGACCCGTTAACATCCTTTACTACTGAGATCCTTACACTTGGGGTGTTTCGGTTTATAAATTTTAAAACTAGTTTTTACCGAACAAGTTTTTTACGCCGTTGCCGGGAATCGTAACGGTTGTCTCGATTCTTTTAGGTATAAAATTTTATATCGATTCTAATTTTAATTGTGAGGTCTAAATTTAGAATTACGTTTATTTTTGTTTTCGCTTTTACCTTGTTTTATTTAATTTTATTTTCCTTCAATTATTTTTTTTTATTTTCGATAGTTATATTAGTTTCTATAATTTTAGATTTGTTTTTTTCGTAATTTTAGATTAGCCTTTATTTATTTCCGTACGTTCTTTTTTTAGTTTCCTTAATTATTTCTATTTCGTTTTTAAGTTTTAAGCCTTAGTTTTAGATTTTCGAAGTCTAGACGAGCGTTTAATAACTTGAACGCCCATTCACTTCAATCTGTTCCCAACGAGCGTTCATTTATTTGAACGAAGCGTTCATCTCTCGAACGAACGTCCACTAACACCGGGGCCGATTCGATCTGCTCAATCATCACTTCTTTTCTATCTTCTCTTCTCTTCTCTTTTCTTTTCTCCCTCTAAACCATCAAACCTTTTCTAAACCTGTTCTAATCAACCCTAAGGTTGATTTTTCCTTTTCTTTTCTTCTGGTTTATGCAAACGAGAAGTAAGAAGGGACTTCTGATCTTCGATCCTGAACCTGAACGATCTATCCTAAGAAGGAGACTTCTTCCTGATCTTGACGCCATGGAAGATCAAGTTCCAATTCCAAATCCTGATCCCCAAGCTCAGTTAAATTTAATCCTTCAGCATATGCAAGCTCTGCAGCAAAAACAGAATCAACAAGCTGGCATAAATCAACAACTTCAACAATTTAGACAAAACCAGCTTAATCAATTGAACCAGGACCCTTACACACCATATCTAAATCAAGATTTTCTCGAGGGGCATAGACCTATTTGTCCTCCTGACATGGGAGGAGTGAATTTCGATCTAAAGAACGGAGTAGTTGCTCTAGTTCAGAATAGCTCTTTCCATGGTACTGCTCAGGAAGATCCACACGACTTCTTATCCACATTCGTACAAATCATGAAGCGTGCCATTATCCTGGTGTTGATTCGAGAGATCGTAAAGTTGAAGCTATTTCCTTTTTGCTTTGAAGGGTGAAGCAAGTCGATGGTTTAAGTCATTAGAACATCATTCCTCCATACATGGAATGATGTCAAAAGAGCCTTCGCTCTTAAGTGGGTTTCACCAGCAAGATTATGGAGATGAAACGGGAAATAGCTACGCTTGAGCAATTGGAGGATGAGACTGTTGGCAAAGCTTGGGAGAGATTGAATCTCTTGATGATGAAATGCCCCAATCACGGATATGACAGAGATATGAGTTGTTTGAATGTTTCTATAGAGGTGTCTCTCAACCTAATAGAGACTATCTTGACTCCACAGCTCATGGATCCTTCTTATATGGAGGTGATGAGACTGCCTACATAGTGGCTGAGACCATCGCCAAGAACAATATGTGGTCGACTCCCAAGAAGACCAATGTTGCTAAGAAAGAAGGTACTGCAAGCAGTCCTGATACAAAGCTGTTGGTTGCTCAGATGGAATTGATAAGCAAGCAGCTGGCCAATCTTCAGACGCAGCCTTCTGATCTGGGAATGCAGGTAGGAACGGAGATGACGGAAGAAGTAAATCTAATGGATAATCAAAACCAACCCTTCCAAAACTTTAACCAGAATCAGAACTACTCGGGATTTCCACGACAAAACTTCAATCAAGCCAAGTTACCACCTAGCCCTTCAAATTCGAATTCTTTCAACTCAAACTATCAAAGGACAGCTCCTAACTCCCAAAGGCCGCAGGGTGGATATAACCAAACTCAAAATCATACCACCTCATGTGTCCCTCAACACAAATTCGATGAGCTGGTAGACATGGTGAAGACCTTGTCTACCAAATAAAAAGCTATTGAGAGACAAGTTGGTCATATGGCGGACATCAAATAGCAAGCGCACCTCACGGTAAACTTCCGAGTTATACCGAGAGAAATCCGAAAGCTGATGTGAATGTTTGCACTGCCATTACACCTCAGTGGGAGTATGGACAAGAAGAGGAGTTGAATGAAGTAACGTTGAGAAGTGGTAAAAAGGCTGGACCCGGCAAGATGTCGGGAAACGAGTAGCCCCTCCTGACGCCAAGAGTTCAGGAGGGGGAAATCAGAAACCACATGGCGAAGAAAGCAACGATGAGGAGCTTAGTGACAATTCTTCGGAGGACGAAAATAATTCTGATGATGAGGAAAGAAAGGAAAGTCAAGGGGCGGTACCCCTGACTAAGAAAAAGGAAGAAAAGTTCTTGAGATGGAAGGATAAGGAGGATGATGCGATAAAGAATCAGGCCACAGTGAATGATAAAGCCCTTCCTTATCCCCCAAAAAGAAAAGAGAAAGCCCTCACCGATGACAAGCGGATATCTGGAGTGAGGAGGATGCTTAGAGACACTCAAGTTAGTATGCCCTTAGCCGAGGTATTAACTGAAATGCCTAAATGCTCTAAGTATCTTAAAGAATTATGTGGGAGTAAGAGAAATCTTGAGGGATGGTGAAGAAGTGCTCTGCGAAGATTGCGCGATGGTTTCACGAAAAGTCGTTTGTTAAGCGAGGTGACCTCGACAGACCTTCAATCTCCTGTGAGATCGAAGGCCATTTGTTCGAAAATGTCTTATGCGACTCGGGGCCTCTATTAATGTGATGCCATTAAACGTATGCAAAAGCTCGGGTTAGATAAAGGATGCGGGACGCCCGATTTCTCTTCGAGATGGTAGATGATCTAGCGGTCTGCGGCCGGTTGTGTAGCTAATGTTCTCCTTCAAGTTGAACATTTAGTCTTCCCTACCGACTGGGTTATTCTAGACTATCCACCTGATAAGGAGATGCCTCTAATTCTAGGCCGAACCTTTTTAGACACTTCTAACGCTCTCATCGACTTCTGCAAAGGATAGATTATTCTTAGAGTCGATGACACATCCGTCACCTTCACACGAGGGACAAGTCCTGAAAGTACCATAACTGATGAAATATCGTTTGTTGTAGCAATTTATGAGGATGAAAAAGATGCCTACTCTGAAGAAGCAGAGGAGTTGACAGAGATAGGTGTTTTTGAAGTCATGGACATTGAAGATCAAGCTGACTGCGGACCATCTTCTAATTCATTTCAAGCCGTAGGCATTGACGAGTCATCTTCACTCACTCACACTGAGCCTGTTATTGAGTTAGAAGCATGGAGATGCCCAACAACAAACGATGATTTCAAAGAACTGAGTCAGGAAGACTTCATCCCTGGTGAAGAAGAAGCTCTGATGGGTAGTTGGGACGAGGTAGACTTTCGGAGAGAAGCTACTCATTGGGAAGTAGATGATTGGGAAGAGCTGGCAGAAGAGCTTAAAGATGAAGAGTTAAGAAAAATGATCGATCACAAGAAAAAGGAAGCAAGTGTTGACCGGATGATTCCGATGGATGATTTGATCCAGTACCTTTCTGGGGTTGAGCCTCGGGAAGATGAGTTATTCTTTAGTCAACTACTCCAAGCTTATAAAGAGAAAGGTGGCCCGTTAAAGTCTAGTATAGAGCAACCACCTCATCGATTTAGAGCTCAAACCGCTTCGAAAACACCTTAAGTATATCTTTCTTAAGGATGGAGATAAATTGCCTTTGATCATTTCTTGAAACTCGACCACGAGCAAGAAGCACAAATGATAGAAGTGCTTAAAAAAGAATATCCTCGCGTTCGGATGGCAAGTGGGTGATATCCGAGGAATCGACCAGATGTATGCATGCATAAAATCCGAACGGAGGAGGAGCTAAAAAGGTTAGACAACCTCGAGAGAAGGCTGAATCCGCATATGCGGGGAGGTTGTCAAGAAAAAGTGATAAAGTGGCTTGACATGGGCATCATCTATGCAATCGCCGATAGCGAGTGGGTCAGCCCTACTCAAGTTGTGCCAAAGAAGGGCGGAATCACAGTCGAAAAGAATGAAAAAGGGGAGGAAGTTGCCTTACGACTCGTGATGAACTCTGAGTCTCAGATTGACTATCGTGAGACTTAATGAGGTTACTGCCAAGGACCACTTTCCCCTACCCTTCATTGACCAGCTTATTGAACGACTGAGTGGTCATAAGTATTATTGTTTCCTTGATGGCTATTCTGGCTACTTCCAGATAGCCATTGATCCTAATGACCAAGAGAAGACAACTTTTACGTGTCCATCTGGTACTTTTGCTTTTCGCAGAATGCCATTCGGCCTATGCAATGCACCCGCGACTTTTCAACGGTGCATGTTAGCCATTTTTGATGGACTTGTGGAGCAATGCATGGAGGTCTTCATGGATGACTTCTCAGTCTACGGCGATAGCTTTGATGAAATCTTAAAGAATCTAGATATGGTACTCCAGCGGTGTGTTGAGAAAAATCTGGTGCTTAACTGGGAAAAATGCTATTATCTAGTAGACGAAGGAATCGTTTTGGGACATAAGGTGTCCAATGCTGGTATTCAAGTTGATAAGGCTAAGGTCGAAGCCATTGAAAGGATGATGTACCCTAAGACAATGAAAGAGGTACGAGGTTTTCTAGGTCATGTTGGCTTCTACAGGCGTTTCATTAAAGATTTCCCTACCATCGCCAAGCCTTTATCAAATCTTTTGAAAGATGATGTAGATTTCTTGTTCGATGCGAAGTGCAAAGAAGCTTTCAATTGTCTCAAAGACAAGCTTATCGCTGCCCTATTTTAGTTGCACCTGATCGACCAAGCCTTCGAGTTGATGTGCGATGCCTCTAATTACGCCGTAGGCACAGTTTTAGGTCAAAGAGTTGATAAAAGGTTCAGGCCCATTTATTATGCGAGCCGCACCTTGAACCCGGCTCATTGCAATTACACTACGACTGAGAAGGAATTCTTAGCCGTCGTTTTTGCTATTGACAAGTTTAGAAGTTACCTTCTAGGGTCTCAAGTTGTCGTTTGGACCGACCATGCAGCCCTACGCTACCTTATGGACAAAGCAGATGCAAAACCAAGGTTACTTCGATGGATTCTGATTTTACAAGAGTTTGACCTTGTGATTAAAGATAAGAAAGGTTGTGAGAATATTGTGGCTGATCATTTATCTCGCTTAGTAAATGAGGATGCAGAGAATCACAATGATATAGGCATTGATTTTCCGACTGAGCAATTGATGAAGCTTGAAACGGTTAGGCCGTGGTATGCTGACTACGTCAACTATTTAGCGAGTGGTCATTTAGAGGACATGACGTATCGGGAGAAGAAAAGTTCTTTTCGATCTTAAATATCTCGTATGGGAAGATCCTTATTTGTTCCGAGTGCAGAAAGACGGATTGCTTCAAGGTGTGTTCGGAGCTTGATCGGTGGGATATCCTAGAACAATGCCATAAGCGGTCCTACCGGAGGTCATTATGGAACACCAAGACGGTTGCAAAGATCCTTCAAGCCGGATTCTACTTGGCCGACTCTGTTTAAAGATGCGTGAAGCCTTTTGTAAAGGTTGTGATAGGTGCCGAGAACCGGGCGGCGGGGTAGTAGGATGGAAATGCCACTTAAGCCCATTCTTGAATGCGAAGTTTTCGACGTTTGGGGCATAGATTTTATGGGACCCTTTCCATCTTCGTGCGGTAATAAATATATCCTCGCCTGCAGTATCGACTATGTTTCCAAGTGGGTTGAAGTCATAGCTACCCAAACTAATGATCATAAAGTCGTGAATAAATTCTTGCAAAAGAATATCTTCACCAGTTCGGTCATCCGAGAGCACTCATTAGTGATGAGGTACCCACTTTGCAATGCACCGCTTGATAAAATCCTTGAAAAATATGGTGTCAAACACAAAGTTGGTTCACCATATCATCCCCAAACCAAAGGCCAAGTCGAGGTAAGCAACCAGAGCTTGAAAAGAATTTTAGAGAAGACCGTGAACAACAATCGATCTAACTGAGTCTTAAGTTGGATGACGCATTGTGGGCTTATCGTCTTCGCATTTAAAACCCGATGGGCACGCTCACCCTTCCAAATGGTCTATGGCAAAGCTTGTCATTTACATCGAACTTGAACACGAGCTTTACGGGCAATTAAATTCTTAAATTTCGATAGCCAACTCGTGGGGAGAAACGGTTGTTACAATTGAACGAGCTCGACGAATTCTCGACTCAGAGCGCATTTAGATTGCTAAGCTTAGCAAGGAAAGAACGAAGATACTCCATGACGCTAAGATCAAGGACCGAGAATTCAAAGTTGGTGAAATGGCTTTACTCTATAATACTAGACTTCACCTGTTTCCGGGTAAACTCAAGTCTAGATGGTCCGCCCTTTGAGATTCTCGAGGTTAATCCAAGTGGAGTAATTACTTTGAACGGGTATGGTAATCAAGCTTTTAAAGTGAATGGTCATCGACTTAAGAAATATTTTGGGCAACCAAAGGAAAAGCCTGAGACTCTTTATTTCCAAAGAAGATATGAGAGTACAGATGTCCTGATTTGTGAAGAGGTTCCATCTTATTTCTTTGAGTCGATGATGACATTCCTACCTCTACCTCATGAGGAACCTTCTCCGAGACTCCCGAGCATGTTAGCACACCTACGCCTATCATCCGCAAGAACACAAAAAGAAGAGAGTCGAGTGTAGTTTGGAGAGAAAATTTAATGATCTTATAGCACACTTGACTTGTTGTTGTGGTGAAAATCATTTCCGCCCAAAGGCTCCTCGATTACGATCATCGAGGTGGCGGTAGTCAAACCAAAGTGGCCCGATCCGGGTTGATCTTTTGAAATCTGTGTCAAGCTATTGACATTAAAAGAGCGCTCCTAGGAGGCAACCTAGTTATTTTTTTTAGGTTGTTTTAGAAGTAATACTTTAGTTGATTATGTGTTGATGGTTATTCCTCATGCATTCATTGTAAGTGTTTTGTGTTATGTGTTGCTCATGTACCCCGTGTAGCCCAATATTATATGGTATGTCGAGTGTGGCAGATACTTTTGAGCGGTGTTCGCAAGCTTTTATGTCCAAGTGTTGTCTATTCGAGTTGTCGCGGTACATTCATGCTCCGGCCGACCTCTCGCCAACTTTCATCCGACAACCACCGTTGAAACCAAATAAGTTTTCTTTTCTTTTATTCTCGCACATTACGAGGACATAATGTGATTTAAGTGTGGGGAAATTGGGTATGTTTTTATGCTATATCCTTTGAAATATGAGTGAATGTTAAATTTCCACGAAATTTAATTTTTGTTAGTCTCGAGCATATGATTGAAACTAAATGCTTGCTAGTTGTAGTTTTCTAACGATGATAGTATGTGACTTAGTGAGATAATTATAGCATGTCTTTACTTTCATGGAGCTAGTATTCATTTTTCACGTTCACGAGCCCTTTGATATTGAAGCAAGATTTTTGAAATATATCCTTTCATTGTTTTAGTGATTTATCTTAGGAAGGTCAAGATAGTAACACCTTAGTTAGACCGTGTCTTTGTGAATATCATAAAGTTTGAATGTGATAAGTGAGATGTAACTTATGTCTTGAAAAAAAAGAATGAATAAGTAGTGAATTGTTAATAAATACGTTTGTCGAAAGCTGGTCGATGATTTGAGTGCGATAGGGTATACCACGTATGTCCTATACCACTATGATGACCAGAAGCTCATGACAGTCAGGAGAAGCTACCTTATGATTTGAGTAAGGTAGGGTGTTATCATGAAACATCCTATTCTACTATGATGGGTAAGAGCTCATTCTGATATGCGTCAAATTTGAAAATTTTGGAAATGATGAGTAAAAATAAAGTGAAGTCTTTGTTATCATGGATCTTATACCCAGTGAGAACCGCATGATATGTCAGTAGGGATTATCCTACCGAAAGCGTGGGAAGGCTTTGAGTGGAGCTATTCATCGCCTATATCTAGGATAGTCATTGGATTTTTGAGAGGATATTTCTTTGAAAGGCTTGTTAAATTTGTAAAGGGCTTGTCACACATACACTGAATCTATCTCTGTGATGGTATTGTTTGCTATAGTTGTTGTATCTTTTGTTACGTGAGTTAGAGATCTATGTGGATTGCATGAAAGTTGAGCTATAGTTTTGATTGTTTTGTCCGAGGACGTACAAAAGCTAAGTGTGGGGGTGTTGTTAAGGCCATATTTATATGATTATTAAGGGTGTATTTCATTATTATTTTCCCCACATTTGCATAATTTACATGAGAATTAAGGGTTTAAGTGTAATTATTTAGTAAGGATGATTTTAATATGGTTATTTGCAAAATTGATTATTTTATGTGTTAAATTAATGGAATTATTATTATTTGAGTTTTATTACATTTTGCAATGTTTATTTATCCTTTAGGAGGCTGAATTTCGAGTGCTAAAGAGGATAAATGAAGCTCAAGTCGAATTATTCAAGATAGAGTTGGAATTGGCTTGAAGAAAATTGATAAAGATGAAGAGATCCGATCCTAAGCATTGCAAACGAGCGTATGCATCCCGTCCATTCCAGACGGGCGTCCACTGATCTTGGACGAGCATCCATGCAGCGTCCAGAATCGTATTTTACATTCAGAGTCTTCAGACAGAAGCCAAACGCACGTTCATGCTCCGTCCAGGTATTCTGGACGGACGTCTGGTTGTTCAAACGAGCGTCCGGGGCCGACTTACCTCCAGCCGACTTAAAACTCTATAAAAGCACCGCATTATGAAGCCTTAAACCCGGATCTTTTACACAACTCTTTCACGCATACTTTTACATAAAAGTCTGCGCCTGAGAACCCTAATTCCTTAGAGATGAATTTCTCAATCCAACAATCTTGTCCAACATGATTGTTGGCTAAAAGCCTTGCAAAGTGAGTCGACGGAGGAAGCCCATCATCAACACAACCAACTAGAGAGTTCGATGCTTTATGATTAGTGAGTTAATTCATAGTTTTTCATTACTTTGGATCTGTTTTGTATTGTTTAAGTTTTGTTGAATTAAGATTTGATGAAACGATCTAGGTTTATTTTATGCTTGAATGATTATATGAAAGTTTATTATTTAAGTTCTATTTTGTTCAAACTAAGGCAATTATTCATGTTATAAGAGATTAGGCATGGTTGATTGAATAAAAGTTTGGAAACAATCTCGTGATTTCGTTTTGATTTCATGATTAGTTTGTTTGAAAAGATAAACAAAACCCAGAATTTGGTTGTAGAAATTCAATTGAATTCGTGAAAAATCACTACTAAAAACTATATCTTTAAATCACCATCTAGTTGGGATTGTTGGTTGATGGGTGGAATCTAGTTGCCTCGCTGTGTTTTCCTTTATTGTTTATTAATCGAATCGTTAGTTTAATCTTTAGTTAAGTTCTAGTGTTTAAACCTTAAGTTTTTCCCCATTGATTTCCTGCACTTTTCCTTTCGTTCGTAGTTGAACGTTCGTCCGCAATAGCAGACGCTCGTCCAGTAGATTTCATTTCCAGACGTTCGTTCATTAAATTGAACGCTCGTCCAACTTGTCTGTTTTCTGTTCGTTTTTGTTTTCAATTTTAGGTTAGTTAATAGTTTTATCTTTTAGTTAGTTTCAACCTTAGTTTAGTTAATAATTGTGACATAATCGATATAGGTTTATACTTGAATTCGATAAACATTCCATTCCCTTAGGACGACCCGTTAACATCCTTTACTACAGATCCTTATACTTGGGGTGTTTCGGTTTATAAATTTTAAAACTAGTTTTTACCGAACAATTGCTACATGAAAGCTATTGGGCTGAAGCAGTCAATACAGCATGCTATACACAAAATAGAACATCAGTTAACTAGAAGCTGCTGAAGACACCTTATGAGATTTGGAATGGAAGAAAACCTAATATATCCTATTTCCATCCATTTGGGAGCAAGTGTTTTATCTTGAATCATAAGGAACAATTGAATACATTCCAACCAAAATCAGATGAAAGAATTTTCTTGGGATATTCTTCATTCAGCAAGGCATTCAGGGTATTGAACAAAAGGTCACTGAAACATGAAGAAACAATACATGTTGTATTTGATGAACCTAGGTTCACTGGAATGGAAGATGAAGCTTCAGAACCTACTGAGAATCAACAAGTCACTGATCCAGAATGTGTTGAAGTTTTTGAAAGATTCAATGACTTAAAGGTTTCGATTACGCATTTGCTTGAACACCTGCTGGAAATACTCATCGATGCAAAGAATCGAGGCAATTCAAGGATCTGCTGAATGCCCTATTGAAGAAACAACAAACCCTACTGAAGATGATGTTCCAGAGAATCAATCTAACCAAAATCCACAATGGTTAAGGGATCACCCTGCTGAACAAGTAATTGGCAACATACAACAAGGTGTGAGGACTAGAAGACAATTAGAAGCAATGTTTATATGTTTTCTATCTCAAATAGAACCTAAAGTTGTTGAAGAAGCAATTTCAGATCCAGATTGGATAATTTCTATGCAAGAAGAATTGAATGGATTTGAAAGAAATCAAGTTTGGACACTAGTGGAAATGCCTAATCTTGCGAATATAATTGGTACAAAATTGGTATACAAAAACAAACTTGATGAATCTGGTACCATTGTGAGGAATAAAGCCAGACTAGTAGCAAAAGGATATTCTCAAGCAGAAGGAATAGATTTTGATGAGACATATGCCCCTGTTGCAAACTTGGAAGCTATCAGACTATTCCTGGCACATGCTGCTTATAAAAACTTCAAAATATATCAGATGGATGTCAAAAGTGCATTCTTGAATGGCATTCTGGAAGAGGAGGTGTATGTTCAGCAACCTCCTGGATTTGAAGTTAAAGACCAAGAGATAAAGTGTACAGACTCAACAAAGCACTTTATGATTTGAAACAAGCACCAAGAGCATGGTATGAGACTCTATCTCAATTCTTGGTGGACAATGGCTTTACAAAATGCACCATTGATAAGACTCTTTTCAGAATCAATGAAGGGAACAACACCCTGCTGGTACAAATTTATGTTGATGACATAATTTTTGGTTCTGAAAATGAATTGCTATGTGAGAAGTTTGCAAATCTAATGAGAAGTAAATTCCAAATGAGTATGATAGGAAAAATGAACTACTTTTTGGGTTTACAAGTCAAACAAATGAAAGATGGAATCTTAATTCATCAAACGAAGTATACCAAGGAGTTACTGAAGAAATTTGGTATGGAAAACAGCACCAAGATATCAACTCCTATGAGTACAAACATTAGATTGGATGAAGATAAGCAAGGCAAAGATGTTGATCAGACTTTATACAGAAGGATGACAGGTAGTCTGCTCTACCTTACTGCCAGCAGACCTGATATATCCTTTGTTGTAGGTGTTTGTGCAAGATTTCAATCAAAACCTAAAGAAAGTCATTTAGGTGCAGTCAAGGTATCTAAAAGAGACTTTGGGAGTAGGGATATGGTACTCAAAGGATGGAAGCTTCAAGGTTATATCCTACTCAGATTCTGACTATGTTGGATGCAAGATTGATAGAAAAAGCACCACAGGAACCAGTCAGTTAATGGGAGATAGACTGGTTTCCTGGTTTAGCAAGAAACAGAATTCAATATCAACTTCTATTGCTGAAGCTGAGTATATTGCTACTAGAAGTTGTTGTGTACAGATACTGTGGTTAAGACAATAGTTAAAGGATTATGGAATTGAAGAAAGAGAAATTCCAATTATGTGTGACAACACAAGTGCAATTGCAATCACAGAAAATCCTATTTTGCACTCAAGAACCAAGCATATTGATGTGAGATATCATTTTATAAGAGATCATGTTGAAAAGAAAGATGTGGTGGTTCTTTATATTCCTGCTGAAGATCAACTTGCTAATATTTTCACTAAACCATTGGACAGTGAAAGATTTGCTAAACTAAGGACTCAACTTCGAATTATAAAATTGACTGATATAATCTTAATCAGCAGTGTACTGGAATTCACCAAGGGGATTAGTCTTTGCTATGTTGGGTGAGCTCACTTAGCAAATTAGTCATTGGTATCAACAATTCCATGTACTTATGGTTGGACAATTGAGCAAATGAAGTTGCCAAGGGGATTGGTCTTTGACATGTTGGGTGAGCTCACTTGACAGATCAGTTATTGGTATTAAACTTCATCTTGTATTATTAGTTGGACAATACAAAAGGAATTAAATATCAGTAGAGTAACTTCATCAGCAGGTTGCTGAGCCAAGTCTACTAATGACAAGGCTGCTGAAGGAAATGTTACACAGTCAAACTTACTAAAGTCAAAAAGCAAATTGCGGGATATTTATTTTATCTTTATAACCATAGTTACACGATCTGACGGTTACAAAACGTTATGGAAAAGTAATGGGGTATGTGTCAGACATCATTCATTCAAATTTAATCATGGTTAATGAACAAGATGTGTTCGTGTTACGATAGTTTCAACCACATCTGTCTATATATATATATATATATATATATATACAGACCTATATACAGAGGCTACTTACAAAAACTCAAATCGATTTTCTCTACGTATACACTGTGTGAACACAGATTTCAGAGCTATCTTCTTCATCTTTTTCTTACAACAATGTCAAAGAAGGATGAGGTTCATATTAGAACCAAATCAGTGTAAGAGGATATATTCATCGACTATAACTCCACTGAGTTGGCCATTAATATTGGACGAAGAATCAGACGGTTTGCTGGGCTAGAAGGTGTTATGAACAGAAGATTGGAATGAATCTCTTATGTCAATGTGTTGGAATTCTGGAAAAACATTGTCATACATGAAGGTAGAGAGGCCTTCACTGCAACTGTTAATTGAAGAGAGATTGAAATATCTTTAGACCTACTGAGAGAGGTATTTAGATTTGCACATGGAAACAATGCACCCACCAATCCAGAAGCAATGAATCCACCAAGAATGAAGTTTGTGGATTCAATAAACACAGATGATTCAATTGCTTCAAATATGGGCATCAATGTGAGGTATATTGGTTATGAGTACAACCTGCTGAGCATGTTGATGATCAGCAGACTGTGGATTCAGATGAAGAAAAGATCACTGATATTAGTGAGCCTAATGTCAGTTATGAGGATTCAATTCAATATCAAGACTGGATTGACACTGAGGACACTCTAACCAAGGCAGGAAACATTCTAAGAAGGATTTCTGATTTAAGGGAATTTCAAAAAGAGAATATGGATGTATTCCCTGAACAAGTTGTTGTGGCACAGGTGGTACAGGTTCTTGATCTACAAATAGCACCTGGACAAAGGTTGGAACAGGAGGTACATGTTGCTGAGTCTCAAACAGCAACTGGACAAAGGTTGGAACTATCTTTGGGTTTGGAGGAAACCCCTGCTGTTGTTGTTGAACAGGATGCTGTAGTGGAGCCTACTTGAGACAAGACCACTGTAGGGAAAGATGGTCAGCAGACTGCTGTTATTGATGAGGATGAGTAGCTGCTGGACTATGACTATAGTGATGAGGAGTTTCAAGTGCCTGAAGAAGAAGCTATTGATGATGAACCTCAACAGGCATTTGTACCAGTTTTTGAAGAGCATGCTATTGATCTCATTCTAGAGGAATTCCAAGGACCTAACCCTGCTGGAAGGGATTTGAGCTATGCCATGGTTATCAGCAGACAGAGGCAACAATACTGTTGGAAATAAAATTTATGTTTTGATGATAATTCATCTTATTTGTTAAAATATTATCTTAACCCCAATTGATGAAGTGCTTTCAAGCCAAATTGTGTTATAGTGGAAAGCTAAAAGATGTCCAGAACTGAATGTATAAGTTTTACTAGAGTCTGATATTTGTATAGGTTACATCAGACAAGCACTGTAATTGTTAGTGTGTCGTAAAACTAAAAACTGAAAATCATTTAGAAAACTGGAAATCATCGAGACAAGCAAACAGACTCAGAATACACCTACATGAAACTGAAGAAGGTAAGTTTGCTGAGAGTTACAGACTCGGTTGGCTTATCTAAAAAATCGAAGAACTGAGAGTTCAAACTCAGTTATTGCAGAATGAAGAACTGAGGGTTCAAACTCAGTTATGAAGATTACAAGTCGAGACTGTAAAGTTAGACTTCAGGCAAGATTGTGGTGACCTGAACTAACTTTATAGATCTTGTATGAAGACCTAAGGATCATAAGGACAATGAATTCTTAGATGATAATGAATCATGGTGTACTCTGATTAAGTCAATTATGATCAGATGAAAACTGGAGTATAGATATTTGAAGAAGAGTAAAATCTCAGTTAATGCTTCAAGTCAGTTAGGAAACTGATAAAAGAAAACCCAATACAAAACTGATAAGGAAACTCAGTTTTATAAGTTAGCCATCCAACAAACTGATCGTACAGTCGAACGTTGTAAAGAAAGCAATTTCATTGGATGAAATACTGACACAGCAGAATGGTCAGAAAATATAGCCGTTGCAAGATAGACGTTGATACAATTCAAATTGAAGCCCGATGAACGTTGGACTTCACACTATAAATAGAAGACTTTGCACCAACAACAAAATATATAGAACGCAGCATATACAAGAATCAACAAGCAATTTTGTGCATCGATCTATTCTATTCGAATTGCTATCATCTCGAACTATAACAACATCATATCTAGTATTTCTTCAAGTGTTCAAGCTACAAAGAATTTATCAAGAATCCAACACCTTGAAGAACCACAAACAAGAATCAACTTATTGATTCTCAGTCCAACCTTGATTCTACATCAAAGGTTTTAGACTGTGAAACAAACATTGAAGGTTTCGCCAAGGACAGTTGTGACAAGCAGTCGGGTAGACTGTGTTTGTGGTGGTAGCTGGTGAAGATGGAATACTACCCTCTAAGGACCAGTGGTTCAAGCATTTGAAGAACAGCAATTCTACCTGTTCTACAACTGTTTAGATAGTGAAGCTAGGGATTAGCCAAGGACTATTGTTTATAACTTTTTGTAACAGTTCACCTCAAGAAGTTCTAGTGGAATTTTCCTCCGCACCATAGGAGAAGAGAGGACGTACAAGATTACACCACCTGGAACCTCTATAATATCCGCCTTATTTACTTTACACATTTATTTATTTATTCAGCATTTACTTACAGCATTGTGATACCTGATTGTTATACTCCTCACAATCACAACTGACATTCAATCAGAATTCAGTTCACAACACTCAGTTTTCATAATAGAATAACAAGATCAAGAAAATGGCTAAAATCATATCCGCTGTCGGTTGACTCAGTTTCAGCTTAAGTCAGTTTGACTTAATCTCAGCTTTGTCATCTTAACTCCACACAATTTTTTAACTGAACATTAATTTTCTTTAAATCCAGTTTTAGGGACAAGTTTATTCACCCCCCCTCTAAACTTGTGTTAGCCTTTCCAAGGGACCAATAATTGGTATCGGAGCAGTGTTTCTTTAACAAGATATCATTTTCTCTTTATCTCCTCTAGTTGTACTTATTTGAAAGCTCAGTTTTCCAGTTAATCTACTGTCAGTCTTCACTCACTCACAATGGATAACAATCAATATGCAAGACAAATGCTTATGTGCAACATGGACAGATTTGACGAATATAAACGTCGTATGCAGGCATTTCTAGCAGCTACTCGTGATGAAATGATGGATGTACTCACTGATGGACCAATTCAAATCACTCATATGCAAACTGTTGGTGGAGAGCAAGTTCGAGTTGTAAAACCCAAATCCGAATGAACTAGTGATGATCGCAAGCGAAACAATCTCAACAATGTTGCCATGGACTTTATCCACAGAACTCTTGACTGCAACATGTACTTGAAGGTGAAAGAATGCACAACTGCCAAAGAAATATGGGACAAACTTCACTTAGTTTGTGAAGGAACAGATTCAATCGAGGAAAATAAAATTACTGTTGCAAAACGAAAGTTTGAGAATTTCAAGATGAAATATGGAAAAACCATTGACCAAATGGAGACAAGATTCAGTGCTATCATGGATGAACTAGATCTACTTATTACCAATGTGCTGGAAGATGTAGGTCACTGCTATGGAAGAATCTAGGAGACTTGATGTAGAAGATTCATTCAAGATCTTTTCAGATCTGAAAGCGTATGAATTCAGTGAAGATTTCACAACCACAGCTGCAATAATCAAAGCTCTGGAAGAACCAAAGACCACAGCACTTGCAGCAGCATCAAATGAGATTCAAGAAAACTCATCTAACAATTTTCATGAATTGGATGAAATAGAAGAACAAATGGCTCTAACGATGAAAAGAATTCGAAGAATGAAAAGTGGACACCCAGTCACTCAAAAGTTCATCAAAAGACTCTGAGAAAGAAAAGACGATGAATAACTTTGTTTCAATCAAGAAGAAACCAGGACATTATAAAGTCAATGTCCTGTCTTCGATCAAGAAAACTCCACCAAGAAGAGTTGGTAGAAGAGCACTCCTGCTTTGGAGATGAATCGACATGAACCGGTATCGAAAGAGTATCGATGACACAACTTTAATGGCACACATGGAAGATCCAAATGAGGTATGTGAATCAAACTCTAAATACTCTTCAGCTCAGATTTCCATGATAAATGCATGTTCTTCATTCACGACTCCAATCGAAAAAATGTAGAATTAGAAGAAACACTTGATGAATTGATGAATCAGCTAGTAACCATACAAGCTGGTTATGAATCAATCAAAGCTGAGAAAGAAAGTCTAATTCTTGAAGTTGAAAGATTGAAGTCTGAACTAAAAATGTTGAAACTGACTAAAACTGACAAAGAAAAGATTCAAAGAAGAAAGAATCGAATCGCTTACTCAATCAAGTTCAATTCTTCGGATTGAAATCGTGAAAACCATATGGAGACAAAATCGGTTTAGGATTTGATACACAAAGAATCTTCAAAGAATGGAACTAGCAAAGCTGTTGGGCCTAGTACCAAAACTGGTATTAAGTTTGTAGCTGAGCAACTTCCACAAACGGAGAAAATTGCTGAACCAGTAAAGCAAGTATCACATAGGATAAATCAGTTTTCTAAGAAGACAACTGCATCTACCAACAAAGGTAAATCAATTGGTAGATCAGCCGTATCCAATGGAAACCAAAACGGCAAATCAATTGCCAGATCAACAAAAACCAATGAAGTCAGGAACCAGAAAAATTACAATCAAAATAAATCCAAGAATGTCAATCATTCAAAGATTCACACATTTAGGGGGAAAGGAAGATTATATCCCACTGATGATGATTGGAATTATAACTGAATTTGTTAATAAAACTGATAATGACAATCATTCCTGACCGAAAACTTATCACAAGTTTCAGTCCAAAACTTAGCAGAGGACTAATCTCGCTTCAAAGATAAGTCACGATACTAAGGTCAATCGGACCTCAATCATGAAGGAATGATGGTTATCACTCTAGCTTTAATAACAGAAATCAACATGGAAACAAATTTCAGTCAGAAGATTTGAGAAATCATATAAATAAGACACAGTCCAAACATAGATACTATAGGAGTGTGGCTTACATACATGAAAACAAGTGCAACAATATCCGAAGAATCCCAAAGGATATATTCCCGAGTTGTACTTGAAATCGACCCCATGGACCCAAACCGAGTTGGGTACCTAAAACTTCTAATTTTCATTGCAGATATATATGGTACTTTGACAATGGTTGCTCTAGACATATGACAAAGAGCGAAGATTGTCTCAGTAATTTTATTGCAAATGATGGACCAAAAGTCAATTTTGGAAGTAAAGATAAACCTGGTTACACAAGAGGTTTTGGCACCATAATCAGAAATGGGCTTACAATCAAGAATGTATCTTATGTAGAAGGACTACACTACAATCTACTCAGCACAAGTCAATTTCGTGATATGGGATACAAAGTTACTTTTGATAAAGAATTCTGCGTTGTCATCGAATCGGCTTATCAAAAGTCGTCCTAGCCGGAAGAAGAAAGGAAAACATGTATGTGGTAGATTGGACAACTGCCGTTGCTGAAACTTGTTTGCTCGTGCATACCAAAGCAGAAATCAGTTTGCTATGGCACAAGAAACTGAGTCATCTCAATTTTGATGACATCAACACACTTGTTAAAAAGCAGCTAGTCATTGGACTACCAGAAATATCATATAAGAAGGACAGCTTATGTGATGCATGTCAACAAGGAAAACAAACAAAAGCAAATTTCAAGACCAAGTCTCAGCATTCAACAACCAGACATCTAGAATTGCTACACATGGACTTATTTGGACCTATTACACCAATTAGTATCAGTGGAAAGAAATATACATTGGTGGTACTAGAAGATTTTTCAAGATATACTTGGGTAATCTTTCTAACCAAGAAAAGTGAAACCAAGAAAAAGCTCACAGAACTTCTCAAGAGACTTCAGAATCAGAAAGGAGTTTTAGTTGTGAAGATAAGATCTGATAAAGGAACTGAATTCCTCAACAGTGTGATTATTGAATATTGTGAAGAAAATGGTGTCTTACACCAACATGCTGCCACAGGAACACCACAAGAAAATGGTGTAGCTGAAAGAAGAAACAGAACACTCAAAGAAGCTGGGAGGACTATGATCTGTAAAGCTAAACTACCTGAAAGATATTTGGCAGAAGCAGTTAACACAGCTTGTTACACTCAGAACAGAGCTCCCATGAACAAGAGACATGAGAAGACTCCTTATGAAATTTGGAATGGAAGAAAACCAAATGTTTCATACTTTCATGCTTTTGGAAGCAAACGTTTCATACAGAATAATGGAAAAGATCAACTTCACGTTTTCAACCCAAAGTCGATGAAGGAATTTTCCTAGGATATTCAAGTGTCAAAGAAAGCTTTTAGAGTACTAAATAAAAGGACACTCAAGCATGAAGAATCAATACATGTAGTATTTGATGAACCAAACTTCCTGGTGAAACAATCAAGACCGACTGCAACTGGCTCGATCTAAGTTACCATCCACGCCGTAAGCGATTTCGATTGACGTTGGAAGAATACAAATTTCAGAATGTTCAGATCAAGATCAGCCTCAGTTCCCAATTGCTCAACAACTTGAACAACTTCATTCAGATTCAGTTGAACAAGTTCAAGAACCAGTTCTTGAAGAATCGGTTGAACAAAATGCAAATCAGTTGATACAAACTCACACACATCAATGGATGAGAGATCACCCTGAAGAACAAGTTATTGGTGATACTCAAGCTGGAGTTCGAACAAGACATCAACTAGATGCAATGATTGCATGCTTTCTATCTCAATCAGAACCTAAAGAAATTGAAGAAGCCTTGAAAGATCCAGATTGGATATTAGCTATGCAAAAGAACTCAATGAATTCGAGAGAAATCAAGTATGGGAATTGGTAGATAAACCAGTTCATGTCAATATCATTGGAACCAAATGGGTTTTCAGAAATAAACTTGATGAAGATGGGAACATTATCAAAAACAAAGCCAGACTTGTAGCCAAAGGATACTCTCAAGAAGAAGGCATAGACTTTGATGAAACTTATGCACCAGTTGCAAGACTATAAGCAATCAGACTATTTCTTGCTTATGCAGCTCACAAGAAATTCAAAGTTTATCAGATGGATGTTAAAAGTGTGTTTCCAAATGGAATTCTTGAAGAAGAAGTATATGTTCAACAACCACCCGGATTTGAAATCAAAGATCTAGCAGATAAAGTTTTCAGACTAAGGAAAGCTCTTTATGGACTTAAACAAGCACCAAGAGCTTGGTACGAAACTCTATCTCAGTTTCTAGTGGATAATGGATTTATCAAAGGAACAATAGACCAAACCTTATTCAGGATGAAGAATGGAGAAGATACTCTACTTGTTCAAATTTAAGTTGATGATATCATTTTTGGATCAGAAAATGAACAGTTATGTGAGATGTTGGTCCCAGAGAAGGGTAAAACTATAGTCAGAGGGGGGGGGGGTGAATGACTATAGTGGAGTTTCAAAAACTTTTCTTTTATTTAAAAGCTTTTGGGCAGCGGATAAGTCCCTTCTTACTATGTTGTTTTCAAATCAGTTTAGACAATCACATGAATAAGTTATGATGTAGGCAAATTAAATAAATGCTGTAAAGAATATTGCAGAAATTAAATTGACACAAGGCTTATAGTGGTTCAGGGTGGTGTAATCCCTTAATCCACTCTTCTCCTGTGATGATCGGAGGAATTCACTATTGTTTTCACAGATACAATAGTATGATTGTCCTTGGCTTCCCAAGCTTCACAATCTACAAGACTATCACTCCTTGACTGCAACAGCTTCAGAGATTCAGTCTTCCTTTTTGCTGCTCCTTAAGATTAAAATCCTTCAACAAATTATCACAGTTCAACTCCTTCTCGATTGCCACCGATTCATTGTTTCATTTGATATGAATGTGATTCACACACTTGCTTGATCAATCTCGATTCTGTGTATGACTTTGTAGCTCGATATTTGAGTTGATCACTAGATGTATCGTTGTAAGTTCGGAGAAGGCTTTCAAATTGACAGAGTTTCGGTTTCTTTCTTTTTTTTATCGTTATTTTTCTTTTTACTCACAATGCCTTCTATTTATAGCCTTGAATAACCTTGGTTTTGAAATTCCGTCCGTTGGCTATATTAATGAGGAATAATCCTTTTTTATTCTTGATTCCCCTTAATTGCATTCTCCTTGATTTCAAATGATCCGATTCTTTCTTCAAACGTATAGCGAGAAAATCCGTCCTTGATTGATCCTCTATTGATTGTGCATTTAATGCATGATCTTCTCATATCTTCAACATATATCGAATCGATCGTAAGTGTTACTTCGCCGTTTTCAGAATGGTCGAGTGAGCCTTCTGACTTAGCCGTTAGTTCTTTCTTCGCCGTTTTGGCTTTGCCGAAAGTCAGTTTACTCAGCCGATTCACTGTTTTCTTCTTTGTTTTAGTTTCAGGAGAATCTTTATACTTCACTGATCCTTGATTTTGTTGAGACCAGTGTACACCATATTTGAATATTGAGTTTCATCACTTGAAACATAACTAAGACTTATCCAAGGTCATCACAGTCTTCCTTGGTTATAAGTCAGACCATAATGTCTTCATTGCTTCTCTGCTGGTGTTTGGCTGGCTTCACTTTGCCGAATATCTGTTTTTGCTTTGCCTTCCTACCAACTAGGACAATACTTGTCTGACTCAACTTATACAACATGTCAGACTCTAAGTAAAGACTTATACAGAGAATTCTAACTTATTTCAGGCTTGCTATAACAGCTGGTATGGCCATCATCAAAATATAATAAAATGTTCCTAACAATTTCCCCTTTTTTGATGATTCCAAAACCCTCATAAGCCTGAACATAAGTAATCAAAATTTTTCATAATAAACAACAGAATACAACTCAACAGTTTTATTCATCCATCATAGGGCAATAAGATATTGCATCTTTTTATTTAAAGTGCAAAGGCAAATGATAAAATCAAATTGAATTAAGGCATAGGTAACAGGTTTACTTCTTTATTTCTTCAATCCTGATGCCCGCCTTTGCTGCCCTTTCCCTTTTCACTGGAGCTCTTTGCTGCCCTTTCCCTTTCCACTGGAGCTCTCAGGCTTTGAGTCTCCTTCCCCCTTTTTGGCAACATCAAACGTGCTTCAAGGTCCGCAATTGTCGCTTGATTCGGGGAGAGGGCCATACTTTTCTCCAAGATTTTGTTGTTGGCCTCACCAACTCTCATTAGAAAGTCCAGCTGCTTGCCAGAATGCTCCATTATCTCATCCAGATGCTGAATTTGTTGAGTGTGTGTATTGAGAGTGTCCACCAATGGCTTGAGATTGTTGTCATTTGTCTCAACAAGGAACTCAAGATTGGTTTGGACATGATGAGGGATGAGTTGTTGTAAGTTGCAATGTAAATTTCCTTGTCTCTCCATGACCTCATCTTGGATCTTGATATGGTGAGAGAGCCTCAATCTTGTGATTGAAGGAGGTTGCTTCACTCCTTAAGGCATTCTTCAGTTTTGCTCATTGTAATATTGCCTTTCCATGTCCACAATGAGGGGTTGAATGTCTAGATTGAAGACTCTCTCTGGATCAATTTCTTCCGTGCCACATGGACATCCTCTTCATCCCCATCAGCCATTCTCAACATCTTTACCTTGCTTCTTCTCATTTTCCACTTCAATTTCTTTCTTTTTTCTTCTTCTTCCTCTTCCTTCTCATTTTGTGCTTCTTCTTCCTTTTCTTCCATCTGCTCTTGTTGAGTGTGGATCGCTTCATCAACCACTGCTCTCTTGGGCAATTGTGGGGGAGTTGACAAGTTCGACTGAGTGAGCTTTATCAGCTGGCTCACTTAGCTGGTTGTCAACTTTGCCTGTGCTTTTGAAAAGCACTTCTTGGAGAGTCAGTTCATCATCAGAAATCCCCAAATCTTCTTGAATTGCTTCAAGATTTCCTCCTTCTGAGCGTTCATCCTCTTCCTCATGTATCTCCTCATCTTCAGATGAAGTGATTCTATATCCTTCTTCACCTTCCTCTAGGTAGGTGATTTCCTCTTGTTGCTTTTCTTCTTCTGTTTCTGTGTCTTCACTGATTGTCACAGAGTCAATTAAGTTGCTGGTTCCCGGCAGAGAGATGTTTTCATGCACTGTCTGGGATCTGATTCTTCGTCCCACTCCTGATCTACTGCCTTCTGGCTGCTTTCTTTTGCTCTCAGCTATGGGTTTGGGCTTCATGGAAGCCTTGATGTAAGTGAACATCGTCTTTGACTTGTGTAGGGACTGCAGATTTGTGGGTTTCACCTTGAATGCGTTGAACAGGTGTTGAAGAGGGAACCCGTATGATTTCTTTTCCTAGAAATCACCTTTCTTCCGCAAACCCCTGCTTGGTGTCAGAATTGAAAGGTCAAATTCCTTTCTATCCGATCCTTTAGTCTATTGAATACAAAAGTTGCCCAATCGAATTTGTCTTTGCGTTAAGTAGATGATGGCCATCAATCTGATCCGAACCTCAGTCAGGTTTTCCATGGATCCTTTTCTTCCTTTGATATTCTTGGTGATGACTGGTGCAAACTCGGCAAACGGAAGTTTGAGTGTTGATCTAGGTAGATTGTATGTTTTGCTGTTTTTCCTCGGATTTTTGGCTATCTCAGCCCAGAATTTTGTGATGTCGATCTGCACAAACTTGACATTGTGTGGGCCTATCATTGGTAATTGTAGGAACCTATTGAGAAGTCCAGGCGTGATGACTATCTCTTTCCCAAAAATTGAACTTTTATGCGATCGACCTCGCTTTTCTTTGTCTTTGGCACAAACATGGCATTTTTCCGAGAATGCGATCAGTTTTCATAGCGATTCCCGTAATTGGGGTTTAGAAACGTCATTAGCCCCAAATTTGTACAAAGAATCGTCCAAGCGTTGAGCTTTTGCATCATTATCACAAAACGATAGATAGTGTTCAGGTTTGAAAAACGAACCAGTGATGATTGATTTTTCATAGTATTTTTCAAAGGGGAGAAATTGTGGAAGATGAGGCCATTGATAGTAGATAGATGTTTAGGAAGAAGTTTTTCAAGTTTTCAAAGATAATCGAGATTGGGTTTGTAATTTGCAAGAGAGAGTAAAGATTTATGAAAATCTCTGAGTCTGTTTATATAGTGTGATTTGAGTAGTGTGAACGTGGTTTGAATATGGAAGGATTTTGTGACATAATGGCGTGATTTTGTGTATGTAAATTGCGATATTCGAGTGGAATGGGGAGTGGTTTGAGGTAAGTAATGATAGAGCCGGGAAGCAAAGGAGTTAATAATTCGAAAAATAATATAATTACCTCCATGATCATAAATTGATCTCCACGTGTGTAATCTTTAACAGAATAATCCTCCATAATTGCCTTATTCTCCACGTGTAGTTAGAATTGATTTTGTACACACTTTTAATTTATCCAAGTCTTTATTTCGGTGAAGTGCCTTGGCTGGTCACTTAGCCGATCTCTAAGTCTTTAGTTCGGTGAAGTGCCTTGGCTGGTCACTTAGCCGATCCAATGAGTTCTTCACTGAGCTGCTCCATTTAACGGTTCCTAACAATCAGTTAAGTTATCTTCACTAGATACTAGTGTCTTACCTCTACTGACTCTGTAATGGCAAAGGTTGTACCATTGATGAAGTCACTTAGCCGATTACTCAGCTTAGCAGCTTCTTGATACTTATTCAATTTCAATCATTCCTAACTCGCCAACATACTAAATCTTTCATAGTGAGTGGTTTAGTGAAGATGTCACCCAATTGATCTTCATGGTTATGTGTTTTAGGATGACATCCCCTTTTCAACATGGTCTCTGATGAAATGATGTCTTACATCAATGTGCTTTGTTTTTGAATGTAATCTTTGGATTTTCGGTAATAGATATTGCACTTGTGTTATCACACATGATTGGAATTGTTTTCTCTTCCACTCCATAGTCTCTTAAATAGTCGTTGTCTTATCCATAGTACTTGTGCAAACAACTACCTGCTATATATATATTCGCTTGGTTTGTTGATGTAGATATGGAGTTTTGCTTTTTATTTGAACCAAGAGACTAGTCCGGTTCCTAGCATTTGGCATGTTCCAGAGGTGCTTTTTCTATCTATTTTGCATCCAAAGATAGTCGAGTCCAATATGATATCAATTTAAATCCTCCATCTTTTGGATACCAAATTCCAACATTTATAGTGTTTTTCAAGTATTTGATTATCCTTTTAGCTGCTAGAAGATGTGATTCTTTTGGTTGAGCTTGAAATCTTGCACACACTCCTACTGCAAATGCTATATCAGGCCTGCTTGCATTTAAGTATAATAAGGATCCAATGATTCCTCTATACATTTTCTGATCAACATCCTTTCCCGCTTCATCTTTCCCAAGTATGACTCTGGCACACATTGGTGTGTCTGCTGTGCCACTTGTATCCATCCCATACTTGTGTATCAAATCTCTTGTGTACTTGCCTTGACTAATGAAAATGCCATTCTTCATTTGTTTTACTTGAAGGCCAAGGAAATAGTTTAATTCTCTCATCATGCTCATCTGAAATTGGCTCTTTATCAGGTTTGCAAATTTCTCACAAAGCTTTTCATCCTCTGATCCAAAGATTATGTCATCAACATAGATTTGTACCAGCAATGTGCTTGCTCCTTCTTCTAGTTTAAATAGAGTCTTGTCAATAGTTCCCTTGTTGAATCCATTCTTGATCAGAAATTGTGATAGTGTTTCATACCAGGCTCTTGGTGCCTGTTTGAGGCCATAGAGGGCCTTTTTGAGTTTGTATACTTCGTCTTCTTTTCCTTTGATTTAAAATCCAGGAGGTTGTTCTACATAAACTTCTTCTTCCAAGAGTCCATTTAGGAATGCACTCTTTACATCCATTTGATAGACTTTGAAGTCTTTGTGTGCAGCAAATGCTAGAAAGAGTCTGATTGCTTCCAATCTTGCTACTGGTGCAAATGTTTCATCATAATCTATTCCTTCTGCTTGAGAGTAGCCTTTTGCAACTAGACTTGCTTTGTTTCTGACAACAGTTCTTTGCTCGTCCATCTTGTTCCTGAATACCCATTTTGCACCAATGATATTGGCCATATCTGGTCTATCAACAAGTTCCCAGACTTCATTTCTTTAAAATTCATTTAGTTCTTCTTGCATGGCTGTGATCCAATCAGCATCTTGGATTGAATCATCTATGGTCTTGGGTTCCACTTGTGATAGAAAGCAAGTTAGCATGTGCTCCAGTTGTCTTCTGGTTCTAACTCCTGTATGAATATTTCCAATGACTTGTTCTTCAGGATGGTCTCTTAGCCAATTTAGATCTGGTTGAAGATGTTCTTCATCTGGTGCTTCCATACCTTCATGCTGAGCATGAACTTCAACTTCAGGTACTTCTTCTGTTGTATTAATATGTGGCTCCTCTTGATTTTCAAAGTGGTGATTCAGGATGGTAGCTGGTATGATTGCATTTGTATAGATTTCCTTCATCTTTCGCTTTCTTCTTGGTCTTGAAGATCTTTACCATTTGTATTTGGTTCATCAAAACCACATGTACTCGATTCTTCAATCACCAATGTTCTTTTATTGAGCACTCAATGCTTTGTTTGGTGTCCGAGTATCCCATGAAGATTGCTTCATCGACCTTCTCATCAAAGGTATGCGAGGTTCTCTGTTTAAGACAAAACATTTTGATCCAAACATATGAAAATATGAGATATTGGGTTTTCTACCATTCCATATTTCATACGGAGTCTTTCCATGATGTTTGTTGATGATTGATCTGCTTTGTGTGTGACATCTCAGGTTTGTCGCTTCACCCGCAATCTCTTTGGCAAGCATGCTTCAAAGAATCATTGTTCTAAATGCTTCTTTGAGAGTTCTGTTTCTTCTTTCGGCTACACCATTTTGTTGTGGAGTTCCTGCTGCAGATAGTTGATGTAGCACTCCATTTTCTTCACAATAGGTTCGATAATTTCATTTAGAAATTCAAAGTGCCTCTATCTCGATCTGATCTTGATAATCTTTAGCTCTTTCTCATTCTGGAGACTTCTCAGCAAATCTGGCAGCTTATTGAGTGTTTCTTTCTTCTTGTTCATGAAGATGGTCCAGGTGTACTTTGAGAAGTCATCCACCACTACAAGAGTATATTTCTTACCACTCACACTTACTGGTGTGACTGGTCCAAACAGGTCCATGTGTAACAGATGTAGAACGCTTGTTGTAGATTGATGAGGCTTTGACTTGAATGAACTTTTTATTTGTTTTCCTTTCTGACATGCATCACATAGACTTTCTTTCTTGAATGTGATCTCTGGCAGGCCTTCAACTAACTTGTTCCTTGATAGTTTGTTGATGGTCTTGAAATTCAGGTGATTTAATCTTATGTGCCAAATCCAGCTTGTTGATTGATTATTTTTTATCAACAGACATGTTTCTGCCTTGGCTGTTCTCCAGTCCACAACATACATGTTGTCTTGTCTTCTACCTACAAGAACTACTGTGTTGGTTTGGCTGTGAATCACTTTGCATCATTCTTTGTTGAAGTGCACATTGTAGTATTTGTCACAAAACTGACTGATGCTCATCAGATTGAAATTTAGTCCCTTGACATATGCCACATTTTGAATCTTCAAATCGTTCTTGAGTATTTTGCCTTCCCCCTTAATGTTTCCAGGGTTTTCTTTGCCTCCAAATGTGACTTTGGGTCCATCAAAAGTCTTAAAGTCAGTGAGCCATTTCTTGTTTCCTGTCATGGGTCTGGAACATCCACTGTCTATGTACCAGACATCCTACAAAACAGATTAGTTAAGTTTAGGTACCCAACATTGTTTGGGTCCATACCTGTTAGCACTCATGCCTCCCATACCAAGTGTGTATCCAAAAGGTCTTCTTTTTGGATAATTGAAGTCATCAACTTCATATGTATAAGGCATGGCAGAATAGCTTCTAATATTTTTGTTGAAGGTATTCTGATACTTTTCTCCACCTTTTGGTGCATTTACATCCTTCTTCACTTTCCAATATGCAGTAGGAAACCTTTCTTGCTTCATGTGTCTAGGAACAGATTGGTTTTTCTTAAACACATGATGCATTTTGTGGAATGGTTTTCTCTTGTATTTTGGAGGTGCAGCATTCCAATCATCCTTTGAAGGGTAAATTCTGCCTTTACCTTTCAGATGGCTGTTGATCTTGATTGACTGGAATGAGGATTTAGTCTGCTGTTTCACTACATTGGGTTTTGACTTCACCGGAACAGGATGATCTGTTGGAACTATGTTCTGTCCCTTTCTAAATTTTGGTCCATTAATGGTCCTGAATTTAGAATTGTATTGACCATTATTCCTACTTTCATCCTAACTGTTGTAGCCAAGACCAGATCTGTATCCAAACCTTTTTGAAGGTTTGTAAGCTAGTGTCTTTAGTGGTGCAGCGGTTACCTTTACTGGTGAGGAGATTTTCTTAACTGATCTATTAATAACAGATGTATGATCATCTGTTTTTTGTTGATCATTTAAGTAGGTCTCCTTACTAATTAATTCAGCTTTTGCTTTATCCAGTTCTTCCTTTAATCTCTTATTCTCTTTTCTTAGATCCTTGCATTCCATTTCCTGAATTTCATGATTCTTTTCAATTTCATCAAACATAGTCATGAGATTTTGGACTAGGTCTGCTGTGTCTAATGGGAGACTAGAAGATTGTGCGGTGTTAGATGTGGATGCATTTGATGAGAACAGGAACTAGATATTACCTCGCCATCTCGATTCTTTAGCCA
This sequence comes from Gentiana macrophylla, assembly GCA_026214975.1. NCBI lineage: Eukaryota > Viridiplantae > Streptophyta > Magnoliopsida > Gentianales > Gentianaceae > Gentiana > Gentiana macrophylla. The sequence continues at coordinate 65,242,122 of CM047807.1, forward strand.
TTAGACATAGGCTTGTTTCCTCGATTGTCCGAGCTATCACTTTTGTCTTCATCTAATTCTTTGGTCATGAGGCATAGACATGCTTTTTCATTTTCCTCGAGTCTGTCTTCTTCATCACTATCATCTGAATCATTATCAGATGATTCTTCATTCTTTTCACTGCTGGATTCTGCCTTGAGTGCCTTCTTGCTCTTTCTCTTTTCAAATGCTTTGTATTTCTTCTTTTCATCAACTTTGTCATTTTCTTCAGGACAATCAGCCTTGAAGTGACCTTTCTTGTTGCAGTTGAAGCATTTGTATTCATCATCTTTCTTCTTCATATCTTTCATTGATCTTGACCTCTTGTTTGATGATGAATTTCCTTTGAATGGCTTCTTTTTGCTAAACCTGTCAAAATGTTTAACTAATAGAGCTACATGTTCTTTTAGTTCATGTATCTCTTTCTTTGATGCATTCGGCAAAGTTACTTTCTTTGAGGTGCATTAATGCGATGATTTTATGTGTCTCTGCCGGGCACCATCTTCACCGTTTAATTCGAATTCATGAGCTTTTAATTGGGACATCGATGTCGAGTGTCGGTGCTTGCAAGATTTGTTGTTCCTCTGATTACTGATGTTATGATCTTCCATCTTTCAGGCAGTCCTCTCAAGATCTTCAAGCATACTTCTTTCTGGGGATATATGTGTCCAAGCTGTTGCAATTCACCGATGATGCTTGAGAATATGTTGTCCATTTGATCAATGGATTCACCACCTTCATTTTAAAGTTCTCAAATTTACTGTTTTGCAAGATAATTTGTTTTCTTTAATCGCCTGATCCTTCATTTATCAATGATAGCTTGTCCCACATCTCCTTTGTCGTTTTGCGCCTTTGATTCTCATGAACATGTTGTTATCTAGGGTCTTCAAGATCATGTCTATTGCAACAAAGTCCAGATTTGCTCTTCTCCTATCATCCTTCGTCCAATCCTTTTTAGGTTTGTCAATTTCCTTTCCTTGATCTGCTCATGTGCCTACCACCCTAGTGATTGTGATTGGTCAATCATTGATTACATCCAGCATCTCTTCATGAGTTGCTGCAAGATGAGATAGCATTCTTATTTTATATTCATCTAAATTATTAACATTAAAAACAGGTACTTTTGACAAGAAGTTTGAGGAATCCATCAGTGCAAATGAAGATATAAATGTAAATGTATAGAAGATTCAGATTTGAAAACTACTTTGAAAATATGTGATCTCCTTGTTACAGTAAATTAGATCTCAATGCAGTTTACGATACTAGAACACCGCTCTGCTACCAATTGTTGGTCCCAGAGAAGGGTAAAACTATAGTCGGAGGGGGGTGAATGACTATAGTGGAGTTTCAAAAACTTTTCTTTTATTTAAAAGATTTTGGGCAGCGGATAAGTCCCTTCTTACTATGTTGTTTTCAAATCAGTTTAGACAATCACATGAATAAGTTATGATGTAGGCAAATTAAATAAATGTTTGTAAAGTAAATTGCGAAATTAAATTGACACAAGGCTTATAGTGGTTCGGTGGTGGTGTAATCCCTTAATCCACTCTTCTCCTGTGATGATCGAAGGAATTCACTATTGTTTTCACAGATACAATAGTTTGATTGTCCTTGGCTTCCCAAGCTTTACAATCTACAAGACTATCACTCATTGACTACAATGACTTGATGATTCGATCTTCCTTTTGTCTTGCTCCTTAAGATTAAAATCCTTCAACAAATATCACAGATTCAACTCCTTCTCAGATTGCCTCTGATTCAGTTGCTTCAGTTTGATATGAATGTGATTCACACACTTGCTTGACCAATCTCAGTTCTGTGTATGACTTTTTAGATCAGATATTTGAGTTGATCACTAGATGTATCATTGTAAGTTCAGAGAGAAGGCTTTTCAAATTGACAGAGTTTCTGGTTTCTTTCTTTTTTTTAATCGTTATTTTTCTTTTTCTGTCAATGCCTTTTATTTATAGCCTTGAATAACCTTGGTTTTGAAATTCCGTCCATTGGCTATATTAATGAGGGAATAATCCTTGATTTTATTCTTGATTCCCCCTTAATTGCATTCTCCTTGATTTCAGTGATCGGATTCTTTCTTCAAACGTATAGCAGAAAATCCGTCCTTGATTGATCATCTATTGATTGTGCATTTAATGCATGATCTTCTGTATCTTCAACATATATCAAATCTGATCTGGTAAGTGTTACTTCGCCGTTTTCAGAACGGTCGTGTGAGCCTTCTGACTTAGCCGTTAGTTCTTTCTTCGCCGTTTTGTCTTTGCCGAAAGTCAGTTTACTCAGCCGATTCACTGTTTTCTTCTTTGTTTTAGTTTTAGGAGAATCTTTATACTTCACTGATCCTTGATTTGGGTGAGACCAGTGTACACCATATTTGAATATTGAGTTTCATCACTTGAAACATAACTTAGACTTATCCAAGGTCATCACAGACTTCCTTGGTTATAAGTCAGACCATAATGTCTTCATTGCTTCTCTGCTGGTGCTTGGCTGGCTTCACTTTGCCGAATATCTGTTTTTGCTTTGCCTTCCTACCAACTAGTACAATACTTGTCTGACTCAACTTATACAACATGTCAGACTCTAAGTAAAGACTTATACAGAGAATTCTAACTTATTTCAGGCTTGCTATAACAGCTGGTATGGCCATCATCAAAACATAATAAAATGTTCCTAACATGAGAAATTTGCAAGTTTGTTGAAAAGCAAATTTCAGATGAGTATGATGGGAGAATTAAATTATTTCCTAGGATTGCAAGTTAAACAATTAGCTGATGGAATTTTCATTCACCAAACAAAATATTCAAGAGAACTTATCAAAAAGTTTGGTATGGAGAAATCTACTGGAATTTCTACACCAATGGGGACCAACATCAGATTAGATGAAGACAAAGAAGGTAAAGATGTTGATCAAACACTCTACAGAAGGATGATTGGAAGCTTACTCTATCTTACAGCAAGTAGGCCAGACATATCTTTTACTGTCGGTGTATGTGCAAGATTTCAGTCAAGACCAAAGGAAAGTCATCTCACAGTTGTGAAAAGAACTTTGAAATATCTGAAAGACACAGATGGAGTTGGAATTTGGTATTCAAAAGAAGGAGAATTCAAGCTGATTTCTTATTCAGATTCAGACTATGCTGGATGCAAAGTGGATAGAAAAAGCACATCGTGCACATGTCGATTATTGGGAAATAGACTTGTGTCATGGTTTAGCAAGAAGCAAAACTCAATCTCAACTTCAATGAAATTTGAATATATAGCAATGGAAGTTGTTGTGCTCATGTTTTATGGATCGATGACAATTAAGAGACTATGGGATAGAAGAAGGAACAATTCCCATAATGTGTGATAACACAAGTGCAATTGAAATTACTGATAATCCAGTTTTACACTCAAGGACAAAGCACATTGATGTCCGTCACCACTTCATAAGAGATCATGCAGAGAAGAAGGATATAACAGTTCTTTATGTACTTACTGAAGATCAGTTGGCAGATATCTTTACAAAGCCATTGAACAAAGAAAGATTTTCCAAATTAAGATCTGAGTTGGGAATAATTAAAGTCAGTTAAGTCAGTTAAGCCAGAGATCCGTCAAGGGGATTAATATTTGTTATGTTGGGTGCGCTCACTTAACAGATTAGTCACTGACATCAACAATCTCAAACTGACAAACTGAAGAATTTGACAAAACTGAATAATTTGATGGAACTGAATTATCTCTAGAACTGACCTCAGCATCAGTTTTCATTCCAGTCAAATGTAGTCAAAGGTTGATAAGATAGAATCAACAAGCGGTTATATCGCATTAAATTACCACAGTTCTTTTTGTCAGAATTTCATGTGTACACCCCACGATTGTCAGAAAAGTACACGTATCGGTTATCAAAACCATCATGGAATTTGAAAAGTTGTACCACTCAAACGCCAGAATATCCTACCTATTTATTCAACCTCCGTTCACACTATTCTCTATCAAAATTCAAAATTATTTTCAGAAAGCAAAATAGACTTTTTACAACCCTCTCTTTCAAAAATGAAATTTTTGTGTTCACACTAAAATATGGCCACTTCGGATGATTCGAAAGAAAAAAGATTGATCACAGAGCTTGATGAACTAACACTTGAAATGTATGAAGGTATGTGTCAAAACACCTTGTTAGCCAGCTGTGTACGAGATAAAATCAAAAAACAACCAGGATTGAACAACATCCTCGAAGTTAGTTTCAAAGAAAAACGAGATGTGGAAGGCATTTTGCAATTTTGGCAAAACATGCGATTAGTCAGAGACTCCTTGATAACTACAGTTCATGGAGATCACATTGTTCTCAATGAAAGAGTCATGAGGTCACTCTTTGGCTTCGCAAATATAACAACAACTTCAACAGAGTTAGCCACTCTACCATTGAAGAAATAAGCTTTTCTCACAATGATTACTTCGTCTACAGAACCAATCGAACCTGGTATTCATGTCGACAAAATCAAGCCGGAATTTGGAAATCTCAACAGATGGCTCAGCACACACGTCATTGGAAAATCCAAAGGAATTAATATTCTTTCGGAAGAAAATTTTTGTCTTGATGAACATAATGCAGGATAATATAGAATTTAATTGGGCAGGTTATATAGTCAATCAGTTCAAGAAGCAACACTTAGCTGAATTAGAAAGTGTGAAAAGAGCTCAAGCTGAAGGACAAGTAACTGATGGGAGATTCCGACTGAAGAAGACTCTTAGTGGAATCATTCAGTTTTATTTAGAAAGAATTAAGGAAGGGAAGCAAGCAAGGAAAACTGCCACATCGAAGGAAATCACAGAAACAACTTCCCAACCTGGCTAAGTCGACAATTGTGTCTCAACAGGAAGCTCAACACAAAGGGACTAAGCGAAAAGCTGAATCCACAGAAGGAAGATCAGTTGTAAGATGTTTGTACCCTGAAATCTCAAGTGAGAAAGCACCAACTGAGGGGGAACAACAACATCAATTAACAACTGAAGTTACTCAAGAGAATGTCACTGCTGATCATACTTCTTAGATACAACACCCAGTTTTCGAAGCTGACAAAATCATTAAGCTGATGAAAATGAAACTTCAACCAGAAGATTCTCAAGATGTCAGTTTAAAGACTGAAGAAAAATTACTCTTAGAGAAATTGGAAGTTAGAGATCTTTACTCTCTATTTCCTAGTACAGAATTTCTTGATAACTGTTGCAAAAGATTTACCGAACTATCAAAAAGAAGAGAATCAGGCACATCATCTAAAGAAAGTTCAAAGAAAAAGGATGCTGATGACCATGATAAGTCAAGAAAAGAAGCTGATGATACTACAGTTTTGCAAATAGTCACTCAATCTCAACCTCTAGGAACGCAAACTATACCACAGCAAGAAGGATTGCCAGTTGGAAATCAGACAACTGACAATCAGCAAGCAGCTGATGAAATCAGACAACTGATTGTTATTGCTGATAATACCCAGGATAAGGATCAAATAGAAGCTACATATGATCCCTCTGATTTTCTATCTAAGGATGAATTGGCCAGATTTCTTGAAAACTTGAAAATTGTACTCAGTCAGAGAGATACACAGAATGGCCTTTTATCAAACATCTCTGGATATCTTGATTATAGAACTAGAACTGATGTTTCAGTTCATGCAAGACTAGAGAAGATTCACAAATCAAGTTCAAGTTCCGCTTCAGAGACTGTGTTACTCAAACAACAACTCGAAGATTCAACCGTTGTAGATAGAGAAACTCATGCTTAGGCTCATTGGCATATAAATCAGCATATCTACGGGTTAGAAACTCAGCTTAAGGAAGTACTTGCTTCTCAGCGACAGATTTCAGAAGATAAAAAAACAACCCATGCCCTGGTGGATCAGTTATATGATGCCAAAAAGGGGGAAGCTGAAGAAGAAAAGCTGAAATTACTTGGAGAAATGAAGCGACTTGAAGAAGAATTACAAAGATACAGATCAGATCCTAAATTTTTGAAGAAAGAGTTAAGTGATGATCAACTTATTGAAAAATACAATCAACCTGGAGACAGAAGAGTTACTCTTACAAAGGATCTGTGGACGCAGTTTATCAAAGATCACAATCCTATTAAATTCAAGTACAAGGACAGAACATTTGAGGAATCCTTGAACTACTTTCTATCTGATATTTACTCAAAGCGAAAAATTGCACAACATAAGAAGAATCAGAGAATTGATGATAAACTGAAGATTAAAGACAAGACAGAACAAATGAAAGCCGATCTAGTAGAATTTGAAAATTACTACTCGAAAGACTCAAGCTTACCTAAGCTAATTCAATGGAGAAGATGGAAAGAAAGTAGCCAAGTTGACTACAACAAGACCTTTTCAAAAGAAGACTCCAAGCTTGAAGAATATTTTTGATTGTATGACAAAGCAAAAAGATATGACTCAGTCATGCAAAAAGCTAAGAAGAAGCTTAGTCATTAATCACAATTATTTGAACAAAATGTACATATCCAGTTTTTGCGCATTCTAATGAAAACTAGTTTTGCAGTTTTACATTGTTCTACATTGTTTTGATCTTTATGTTTTTCTTTTAGGGAGATTTTTGGCATCATCAAAAATGGGGAAATTGTTGGAAATAAAATTTATGTTTTGATGATAATTCATCTTATTTGTTAAAATATTATCTTAACCCCATTGATGAAGTGCTGAAGCCAGCTGTTATAGTGGAAAGCTAAAAGATGTCTAGAACTGAATGTATAAGTTTTACTAGAGTCTGATATTTGTATAGGTTACATCAGACAAGCACTATAATTGTTAGTGTGTCGTAAAACTGAAAACTGGAAATCATTTAGAAAACTAGAAATCATCGAGACAAGCAAACTGACTCAGAATACACCTACATGAAACTGAAGAAGGTAAGTTCGCTGAGAGTTACAGACTCGGTTGGCATATCTAAAAAATCAAAGAACTGAGGGTTCAAACACAGTTATTGAAGAATGAAGAACTGAGGGTTCAAACTCAGTTATGAAGATTACAAGTCGAGACTGTAAAGTTAGACTTCAGGCAAGATTGTAGTGACCTAAACTGACTTTGTAGATCTTGTATGAAGACCTAAGGATCATAAGGACAATGAATTCTTAGTTGATAAAGAATCATGGTGTACTATGATTAAGTCAATTATGATCAGATGAAAACTGGAGTACTGATATTTGAAGAAGAGTAAAATCTCGATTAATGCTTCAAGTCGATTAGAAGCGACAAAGAAAACTCAATACAAAGCGATAAGGAAACTCGGTTTTATAAGTCACCATCCAACAAGCGGATCGTGCTGATCGAACATTGTAAAGAAAGCAATTTCATTGGATGAAATCTCGACCGCAATGAACGGTCGAGAAAATATAGCCGTTCCAAGATGAGCGTTGATACAATTCAAATTGAAGCCGATGAACATTGGACTTCACACTATAAATAGAAGACTTTGCACCAACAACAAAATATATAGAAGCGAGAGCATATACAAGAATCAACAAGCAATTTTGTGCATCATCTATTCTATTCGAATTGCTATCATCTCTCGAACTATAACAAGATCATATCTAGTATTTCTTCAAGTGTTCAAGCTACAAAGAATTTATCAAGAATCCAACACCTTGAAGAACCACAAACAAGAATCAACTTATTGATTCTCAGCCCAACCTTGATTCTACATCAAAGGTTTTAGACTGTGAAGCAAACCGTGAAGGTTTCGCCAAGGACAGTTGTGACAAGCAGTCGGGTGGACTGTGTTTGTGGTGGTAGCTAGTGAAGAGGCAATCCTACCCTTTAAGGAACAGTGGTTCAAGCATTTGAAGAGCATCAATTCTACCTGTTCTACAACTGTTTAGATAGTGAAGCTAGGGATTAGCCAAGGACTATTGTTTAGGACTTTTTGTAACAGTTCACCTCAAGAAGTTCTAGTGGAATTTTCCTCCCCACCACAGGGGAAGAGAGGACGTATAGGATTACACCACCAGGAACCTCTATAATATCCGCCTTATTTACTTTACGCATTTATTTATTTATTCAGCATTTACTTACAGCATTGTGATACCTGATTGTTATACTCCTCACAATCACAACTGACATTCAATCATAATTCAGTTCACAACACTCAGTTTTCATAATAGAATAACAAGATCAAGAAAAAGGCTAAAATCATATCCGCTGCCGGTTGACTCAATTTCAGCTTAAGTCAGTTTGACTTAATCTCAGCTTTGTTAGCTTAACTCCACACAAGTTTTTAACTGAACCTTAATTTGCTTTAAATCCAGTTTTAGGGACAAGTTTATTCACCCCCCCCCCCCTCTAAACTTGTGTTAGCCTTTCCAAAGGACCAACAAATACAATGTAGATGAGCCTGCTGATGGAATTGATGGAGGAATGGCTGGTGGGGTACCAGCACATGTTTTGGATGAGTTGAGGACTGTTAGAAATGACGTTGCAAATTTAAGAACTCAACTTGATAGGCAAGAGCATTGATTTGAAGATTAAATGAACTTAGTGGAGAATAGAGGAAGAACCACTGAAACTGTTGCTTCCAATATAACATTGTTAAGGGTGATTTTATATGATTTATAACATTATATTTTGTAACAATTTCCTCCATATTCGTATAATTCGCATAGAAATTAGGTGTTTAATTGATTTATTGAGCGAATGAGTTTTTAAACGGTTTGATCGCAAAATTGGTTAATTTATGTGTTTTATTGATGATTTTATGTTGATTTGAATGATATTACATATTGCGATGTTTTGATTACCTTGTAGATACACGAAATTGGTTCAAAAGTGGATTAAAAGATGTCAAGGATCGAATTTGTATGAAGAAAAAGAGATAGAGATGAAAATCGGAGTTGAAGTCACTCTGAACGAGCGTTCAGAACTAGCGTCCAGTGGACGGGCGTTTGAGAGCCTGGACGGGCGTCCAGGATGGAATATTTGATTCAGAGTTATCCTAATTTCGATGGACGAGCGTCTAAAATAAAGAAGAACGGGTGTTTGGCCATGACTCGGCCCGATTCGAAGTTTGCATTGAAGGCTGGACGGGCGTCCAGCATATCGGACGGGCGTCCATGCGCCGACTTAGCAAAACCGACATGAAAATCTATAAATAGCTGCGGTTTTCTCCACATAAATTATCATACATTCGAACCCTAAACCCTAGGGGCGGCTCAGCTGCGTTTTTCCTTAGTTTACAATCAGTTTCTATTCAAATACTTTTTATGCACTTTTATTCAAACAAATTCGAGTTTCAAAGAGGATGTTGAGAGGCTAGACCTCCCTTGAACAAGCATTGTGAAGCCATCCGATCAACAATTCAGTTTCGTTTCTTGATTATCTTGTGAGTATTTTATTCAAGTTGTATCTTTATTATTGTTTATCATTGTTTATTGCAATTATATCGATAGATTATTGCATGATTGATTGTTTGTTTGATTTGGATGAAAATCATAATTGAACCCCTAGAATCAATATAATAAAGATTAGATTTTTAACCTATAAAATAACGAGAGTTAATTAGGTTGAATATCTAGATTGTTGGATTGAGAAATCTTACACCTTTGTTTTGAAAGTATTAATCTTTAATATCGAGAGATAGAAAATTAAGAAACGAACTTTTCTAAGAAATTAGGAGTTCATACCTTGGCTAGGTGAATCACAACTTGGTTAAAACTCACGAGATAATTGAGATAGGAATTTATAGTTGTAGGATAGGTGGATCAATTGGTTGTTCGTTCGTAAAATATTGATTAAACCACTCGAATTCGAATTGCTAAGTAAAACTGCAATCTTTACTTCATAATAAACTTAGAATAGATTTTGTTTAGTTAATTTTATTAGCAACCATATTTCCTGGCTTTAGATCTCGATCTTCTATCCATTTATTTTTATTGTTAGTTTCACTCTTCGTATTAGTTCTTCCCTGTTTTAATTTCACATCTTTTTAGTAGTAATCGTGACATAGTTAGGTTAGATAATAAAAACTAGTTTAAACAACCCCGATTCCCCATAAGATCGACCCGGTATCAACCTCTATACTACGATCCCTGCACTTGGGGTATACCGGATTTAATTTATTACTTGTTTATTTTCATTGCAAAAATCCATGACAAGTTTTTGGCGCCGTTGCCGGGGAACCGGACGGTTGTCTAGTTTTTATTTTCTTGTTTTAATTTTATTTCTCATTTTTAATCTTCTTAGTTAGTTATATTTAGGTTATTAGGGTTTTTAGTAGTTAGGTTTTGTGACGTGCAATTTGGTTTTCCTAAATTTATTTCGTTTTTCCCCTATCTCTTTTCTGTCTTCTTTTCTGTTTCCGTTTCTGTCAACTCTGAATCGTTTTCAGCTATTCAGACGAGCGTCCATCTAATCCGGAAGCCCGTCCAGTTTTCACCTTATCAGACGAGCGTTTGGATTTCCAAACGCCCGTTTATTCCAGTTTTCAGGCAGACGCCCGTCCAACTCCCTGGACGTCCGTCCGCCCCCCTTTCTTATCTGATTTTATTTCTTTTTCTATTCTTTTCCTTTCTTTTTCTAGACTTTGAATTTTTCGTTTTTAGGTTTCAACCACTTGATTTTGGTCCGGTTTATGCAAACTCGAAGTCAAAAGGGGCCATTACTATATACCCCTGACTTAGAGCGGACCATAGTCCGGCCAAACAGGCGGAAAATCCGTTCTGCGGCTCCTTCTGAAGAAGCCGATCAAGATTTAGAGGATCGTTTAGCCGAAGAAATCGAAAACTTCGTAATTATGGCTGCAGAGGATAGACGTACGTTGGCAGACTTCAAACAAAATCTTAGTTAGACTTAAGATAAAAACTAATCAAAGAAAAAGAAACAACACAAAAGAGAGTCCTAATATACTAAAGGATATCTAGGATGCCTCCTAGTGGCGCTTTTGGTTAATGTCGTTAGCTCGACATTCTTTCAGATCAGCCTGGATCAGGCCATTTAACTTTTCTACCAGCCACTACCTCATGTAGGCATTGATCAGTAGTGTGGCTGCAGAAACAACATCTAACACATGGGGTGAATTCCTTGATTGCCTTCCACACACGCATAAACCTTCCCATGGTTGATTTCTTCTTCTTCTGACGATGCTTCAACAGTTGCTCCTTCTCAAACTCTTCCATGTCCTAACTACCTGCTAGAACTTCTTCAGAGGGACCACTACCGTCATCCTCAGAAAACAAATTGGGCAAAAACTCGTCAAATTTATCGACTTCTAAAGTACCACACCCGAGGATATCGAGGAATCGAACAATCAAAGGCTGTTCTTTGGCTTGACCAAAGTAATGCTTGCATCTTTGACCATTCACTCGGAACGGTTGGTCACCATAACCTCATAGTTCTAGGACACCTCCAGGAAGGACTTGGAGAATTTCAAAGGGACCGGACCATCGTGTCCTCAGCTTACCAGGGAACAGATGTAACCTGGAATTGTATAATAAAACTTGTTCCCTAACATGGAATTCTCGCTGCTTGATTTTGGCATCGTGAAGGAGTTTTGTCTTTTCCTTACTTATCCTGGCACTTTCGTGAGGCTGAAGTCTAAATTCGTCCAACTCATGCAATCATTGCAATCGATGTTTTCCACAAGATTGGGTATCGAAGTTTAAAACTTCGTGGGCCCAATACGCTCTATGCTCTAACTTGATTGGTAAGCGGCATGGTTTACCATAAACCATTTGATAGGGTGATGTACCCATGGGGTCTTATAGGCGATTCGATCGCCCACAATACATCATCCAATTTTAGACTCGAGTCTTTTCTATGATCATGATAATCGTTTTCCCAGATCTTCTTTAAACTTTGGTTGCTTCTTTCAACCTGACCACTCATCATAGGATGATATGGTGTGCCAATTTTGTGCCGGACACCATATTTCTCAAGCACTTTCTCCAGGGGTCGGTTGCAAAAGTGTGTCCCTTCATCACTAATCAAGGCATGTGGACACCCGAATCTCACGAAGAAGTTTTTCTTTAAAAACTTCGTGACTGTCTTATGATCATTGTGAGTCGTGGCCTGAGCCTCCACCCATTTCGATACGTAATCTACGCAGACTAAGATGTATTTATTCCCAGAAGATGATGGGAATGGTGCCATAAAATCGATGCCCTATACATCAAAGACTTCACATTCTAGGATGGGTTTCAATGGCATGTCGAAACGCCTTGTCAAAGTTCCGGTTCTTTGACACCTATCACAAGCTTTACAGAAAGCTTCTGTATCTTTAAAGATCGTGGGCCAATAGAAGCCGGAATGAAAGATCTTAGCAACGGTCTTCCATGGACCGAAATGACCACCAGTGGGTCCACTGTGGCATTGCTTAATTATATCACGTTGCTCAGACTCGGGAACACATCTTCTCAGCAAACCATCATTGCAAATCTTGAAGAGGTAAGGTTCATCCCAAACGAAAGTTTTCAAATGGAGAAAAATTTCTTCTTCTCTTGATAGGATAATTCTGGGTCAACATATTGGGAATGAAGGTAGTTTACGATGGAAGAATACCAAGGAACATCTTGAGGACAACCGTCGATAAGCATGATATTTTCCAGAGGAAAGTAAAGATATATATCGTCAGGGTCATCCTTTTCCTCATTCAACATTCTTGAGACATGATCAGCTACCACGTTTTCACTACCCTTTTTGTCTTTGATCTGGACATCGAACTCTTGTAGGGCCAGTATCCAACGTAGTAAGCGCGGTTTAGTCTCTTTCTTAGTCATCAAGTATCGCAAATCAGCGTGATCAGTCCACACAACTACTTGAGCACCCAACAAGTAACTACGAAACTTGTCCATAGCAAAGTCTACGGCCAATAATTCCTTTTTAGTCGTCGTGTAGTTTACTTGAGATGGATTCAGTGTGTGACTGGCATAATAGATTGGCTGGAATTTCCTTTTTATTCTCTGTCCTAAGATCGCACTAACAAAGATAGTTTGATGTATCGCACATAAGTTCGAAGGGGAGATTCCAGTCAGGCAAAATAAGGATCGGTGCAGAGATTAATCGACTCTTTAGCTCCTCAAACGCTTGCTTGAAACTTTTATCAAAATTGAATAAAACGTCTTCTTTAAGTAGTGTAGACAGGGGCTTGGTTATCTTAGAAAAGTCCTGAATGAATCTCCTATAGAAACCGACATGTCCAAGAAAACCTCTGACTTCGCGCACATTCTTAGGATAACTCATCTTCTCGATAGCTTCTACTTTGGCCCTGTCTACTTCAATACATTTGGCGGAGATCTTGTGGCCAAGAACTATTCCCTCATCTACCATGAAATGGCACTTTTCCCAATTTAGTACTAAGTTCTTTTCCACACATCTGGATAAGACCTAGTCAAGATTATCAAGGCAATCATCGAAAGATTGACCAATGACCGAAAAGTCATCCATGAAAATTTCCATACACTTTTCAACTAGCCCGTCAAAGATAGCCAGCATACATCTCTGGAATGTAGCTGGGGCATTGCAAATACCAAATGGCATCCGACTGTAAGCGAATGTACCATAGGGACAAGTGAAAGTGGTCTTTTCTTGGTCAACAGGATCTATGGGTATCTGAAAATATCCCGAATATCCATCCAGGAAACAGTAGAATGCGTGTCCCGCCAGACGCTCAAGCATCTGATCAATGAACGGAAGAGGAAAATGATCTTTCATGGTTACTTCATTGAGCTTTATGTAATCAATGCAGACTCTGTAACCAGTAACAAGCCTCAATGCTATTTCTTCTCCCTTCTCATTGTTCTCAATCGTAATTCCACCTTTCTTGGGAACTACCTGAGTCGAGGATACCCATTCACTATGAGGGTTGAGCCTCCTATGGGGCTGTCTAACACATTTTGAGTGAATGAATTAATTGGGTGTGTCGGAAGCTGGTCGATGATTTGAGTGAGGTAGGGCGTATCTCGAATGTCCTATACCACTATGATGACCAAAAGCTCACGACAGTCAGAAGAAGCTGCCTTATGATTTGAGTAAGGTAGGGTATATCTCGAATATCCTATTCTGCTATGACAGGGCAACAACTCATTCTGATGTGTGTATAAATGTGAAATAGTTAAATCAACTTATATAAGAAGTGGTATGAAATGAATAAAAGACTTAGTTATCGCATATCTTATCCCCAGTATAAACTGACAGATATGTTGTAGGGAGTATCCTCTGAGTATATCAAAAAGGCCCTAGATGTATTCTATCATCTTTTTCGGGATATGTTACGTTTTGTAGGGTGCATCTTATAAGTATCATTCATCTCTATTTTGAAGGGGGTATTAGCTAGTTTGCTTGACATTTTCAAGTTTGGACTTAGTGGAAGTTTACTATGGCTTTGCACACACACAGGGGTGAGCATCTGATTTATTGAATATACTTTGTACTAGCTGAAGTGTCTATCTTTTCTCGAGCCTTTATTCTGCTTTGTTTTGCTCGGGACGAGCAAAAGCTAAGTGTGGGGGAGTTGTGAAGGGTGATTCTATATGATTTATAACGTTATATTATGTAACAATTTCCTCCATATTCGTATAATTCGCATAGAAATTAGGTGTTTAATTGATTTAATGAGCGAATGAGTTTTTAAACGGTTTGATCGCAAAATTGGTTAATTTATGTGTTTTATTGATGAATTTATGTTGATTTGAATGATATTACATTTTGCGATGTTTTGATTACCTTGTAGATACACGAAATTGGTTCAAAAGAGGATTAAAAGATTTCAAGGATCAAATTTGTATGAAGAAAAATAGATAGAGATGAAAATCGGAGTTGAAGTCACTCTGAACGAGCGTTCAGAACTAGCGTCCAGGATGGAATATTTGATTCAGAGTTCTCACAATTTCGATGGACGAGCGTCTAAAATAAAGAAGAACGGGCGTCTGGCCATGACTCGGCCAGATTCGAAGTTTGCATTGAAGGCTGGACGGGCGTCCAGCATAGCGGACGGACATCCGAGCACCGACTTAGCAAAACAGACTTGAAAATCTATAAATAGCTGCGGTTTTCTCCACATAAAATATCATACATTCGAACCCTAAACCCTAGGGGCGGCTCAGCTGCGTTTTTCCTTAGTTTACAATCAGTTTCTATTCAAATACTTTTTATGCACTTTTATTCAAACAAATTCGAGTTTCAAAGAGGATGTTGAGAGGCTAGACCTCCTTGAACAAGCATTGTGAAGCCATCCGATCAACAATTCGATTTCGTTTCTTGATTATCTTGTGAGTATTTTATTCAAGTTGTATCTTTATTATTGTTTATCATTGTTTATTGCAATTATATCGATAGATTATTGCATGATTGATTGTTTGTTTGATTTGGATGAAAATCATAATTGAACCCCTAGAATCAATATAATAAAGATTAGATTTTTAACCTATAAAATAACGAGAGTTAATTAGGTTGAATATCTAGATTGTTTGATTGAGAAATCTTACACCATTGTTTTGAAAGCATTAATCTTTAAAATCGAGAGATAGAAGATTAAGAAACGAACTTTTCTAAGAAATTAGGTGTTCATACCTTGGCTAGGTGAATCACAACTTGGTTAAAACTCACGAGATAATTGAGATAGGAATTGATAGTTGTAGGATAGGTGGATCAATTGCTTGTTCGTTCGTAAAATTATTAATTAAACCACTCGAATTCGAATTGCTTAGTAAAACGCAATCTTTACTTCATAATAAACTTAGAATAGATTTAGTTTAGTTAATTTTGTTAGCAACCATATTTCCTGGCTTTAGATCTCGATCTTCTATCTAGTTATTTTTATTGTTAGTTTCACTCTTCGTATTAGTTCTTCCCTGTTTTAATTTCACATTTTTTAGTAGTAATCGTGACATAGTTATGTTAGATAATAAAAACTAGTTTAAACAACCCCGATTCCCCGTAAGATCGACCCGGTATCAACCTCTATACTACGATCCCTACACTTGGGGTATACCGGATTTAATTTATTACTTGTTTATTTTCATTGCAAAAATCCGTGACAAACATCTACTCAGTATGCTCTTGCTGACCTTGAGCAAGATGTGAAGTGAATTAAGCACGGAAATACACTGAAGGACAAGTTTCTGAAAGAACAATTTGCATCCATTCATCAAAAACTTGACAAGCTTGCTGAGACACCTAAGCCTGCTATGGCTGAATCTGCTGGAACACTGCAACCTGTTGTACTTGATCCTAAAATCACTAAGAGGATAACTCTACTGGAGCAAACATTGCAAGGAAGGATCACAGCTGTTGACACTAGGACTAAAATTATGGAGGGTCAACTGAACAACCTAGTGCTCACACAGGAGAGTGTACATGTCATGCTGTCCCGGATTGTTGATGATGTCAATAAGGGGGAAGAGAGCCAAACAGCAGTAGCAAAAAAGGCTGCCAGAATCTTTGCTAAGAGAAGATGGGAAGAGGACACTAATGCTTTTAGGGAGCCTGCACCTGACAGGCTTCCACTAACTGATGATCTTCTCAAAGAATATAAAAAGGTTTACTATAGTAAGAGGAGACCCTATCATGACAAAGGCTTTCATGAAGGTTTAAACTCCTTTTTGGGCTTAAAGTTCTGGGAAGCAAGGGTTAAAGCCATGAGGGCTACACAGAGGTGGAAGAGGTGGTAGAGGTGGAAGAAGTTTACCTACTACAAATGCAAAGGAGTCACTTAATGAATTCAAGGAATTATACATGCGTTTAGGCTTTAGAATACATCAGATCAACCTTACTCTACCTGAAGCATGGCATTGGTGGAAAGAAGTGAATCCTCGGAAAGAAGTGAATCCTCATATTATTTCTCTCTGCTTGAAAATGAAAGGATTAGAGATATGATCAGAGAGATAAGAGCCTACCAAGAACAAGTGGAGAAAGCAAGAGAAGAAAGAGAAAGAAGACAGTAGATCAGCACACTTTATCTATTTTATCATTTTCTGATTCTAGACTGTAATACTTTTGAACAACTATTTATAATGAGATATCACCACATTTGTTCTGTTTTTGTTTTTAATCTTTTTGCTTTGCTGTTAGGAGGGTATTGGCATCATCACCAAAAAAAGGGAAATTGTTGGACTTATTTTTATGTTTTAGTGATGAGTGCCAAACTAGCTGTTATAGAGCAATGACAAAAAGATGTCTAGATCAAATGTATAGGTTTATTAGAGTTTTATCTTGTATAGGTTTGATCAAACAAGCACTGTAAAAGGTCAGTTGACTTTCATCAGCAGACTAGTCTGGATCAGTAGGGTAGCTGAGTCCGTAGACTAGTCACCAACCTGCTGGAGACTAAAGGCTGAGGGCTCAAACTCAGTTATTGAAGGCTAAGGGATCAAACTTAGTAATTAAAGTCAAGGATATGGAATCGGAATTTAGGGAAGTCTGTGATGACCTAAACTGATCACATATACCTTATATACAAGGTCTAAGTTCCACAAGTTAAGTGATGATTGGAACTTAGTTATATGGAAAAAGGTGTAATCTAACTTCATAAATAAAAGTTAGATAAAAGACAGTAAGCTGAAGTGTTTTTAAACACAGCATAATAAGGATAAGATTACTGATGTGTATATCAGCAGACTTATTTTCTCAGGAACCTGCTGGACACATATTTTGATTTAATCAAAGCCTACATTGGAAGATTACAAATAAAGGGACAACTAACAACCTCTGAATTATCAAACAAATCAATGGTTACGATCAAATGGATGTTGGAAAGATTCAGACCTTTATCAATGGTTACAAGTCAAAGGGTGGACAGACTGTAAACTATCAAAAACGAATCTGACAGTGTCAGTCCTAGGAACAGTCAGAAAAAGCAAGTCAAGATGGAGAGAAATCTGAAACGGCTTTGTTTGAATTTCAAACATATGTCACAAGGATTCCTACCTATAAATAGAGTACTCCTAATTCAGATACAAGTGATGAAAATTAAGAATCTACCTTGAGCAATCAGAATTAAATCAAGAATAACACCCTGCTGACCCTACTGAACATAAAGCTGCTGATCCAGTAAAATTCTTCAAGTGTAATCTGCATTCAAGCTGCATCAAGTTTACACACTTGAAGACATCAAGCTGCTGATCATATCATCCTGATCAAGCTGCTGAAAGCTGAATCACTTACTTGATTCAATCTTTCTTTTATAAGAAATCTACTAAAGACAATGAAGCATCTTTGGGTGTGAAAGACTGTTGTTTGTGGTGGAGTTGGTGAAAAGGCAATTCTACCCTTCAAGGACCAGTGGAAGACTTTCGAGCAGCAATCTTACCTGTTCCAAGTGTTCAGTTTGTGAAGCCATAGTTATTGGTGAAGGACAAGGAACTTAGGGATTTTTGTAACAGCTACATCAAAGATCTCTCGTGAATTACCTCCAACATCACAAGAGAATAGTGGACTGACAGGATTACACCACCTGGAACCACTATAAAATCTGCCTACTTACTTTCTGCATTTATATTCTGCACGTAGTTTATCTAACACATCAATCTACTGAATCTAGCAACCGAACCACACACATACACTACTGAGTATCTAATACTTGGTATCATATTTAACAACAAGTAATAAGGCTTAATTTTTGATATATTTCCGCTGAACAAATTTAGTAAACTCAACAGTCGGCAGACTACTGAAGTATCAGTAGGCTGCTGAAGTTGCTGAGTTTGTTAACTCTAAAAGTTTTAAGTGTTATGTTTATTCACCCCCCCCCCCCTCTAAACTTAACCAAATCATTTTCAAGGGACCAACAGCACGCACGGAGAACAACCACCGTGCCAAAAACATGCAATAGATATCAAGATATAGAAATAAAAAGCATGTCACAAAAATAATGATATAAAACTGAAAGGGAATAAGAGACCGACTCGGACCACATGCGATGAAAATAAAATCATTGATGCATAAGATATGATCCAAAAATGGGCCAAAGAAAAAACATACCCAAGAACGGTACCTAGATTCCCTAAAGTTTCACCCTAGATCACTCATAGCACCAAAAACGAAAGAAAAACAAAGAAATGGTGGGTCCCCCAAGCGCCTTTGTTTTACGTCATTGGCTCAACGGAATGACTTATACAATGTCAAATTTCAGGTTATACTGTTGACACAAAGGTGGAAATGGTGGATAAAAAGAAGGTAATGATGAAGTTATACTGGTAGGACTGTCAAGTTTAAAGTCCTTGACACGACTAGAATCCACCAAATTTTACTCCTTTGGCCTCAAAATCACTCTTCTCCCTCTTTGGAAACTCTTGATTTATATGACGCACATGAAAGACTTCAACCCTTATCAATCCTCTCATGTTTACCCCACACATCACATGGATGATCTACATGCTCATAAACCTTGATGGTGGCGCCCTCATTGTGAACTCTGAAAGTAATATCTCCGGTTCACATATCAAGCAAGGATCATCTTGTAAGAAAAAATGGTCTACCAAGCAAAATTGGCATCATAGAGTTGATTTCCATGTCTAAGATGACAAAATCTGCCCGGAAATTTTTTTTATCAACCTGGACAAGCACATTCTCAACGATTCCTCTAGGGTACCCAATGGACCTATCCACTAAAGAAAGAACCTAGTCGTTCTAATGCCATCAAGACCAAGTTCTTTATAAGTGGAGTATGACATAAGGTTCACACAATCCCCTAAATCACATAGAGTGTTGAGACTCTTAGAGTTACCTATTTTGCAACAGATTGAGAAACTCCTGGGGTCACCAAGTTTATGAGAAACTTTGTTTTGACAAATTTCAGAACAATCATCAGTACAATAAACCACACTTTGCATTTTAGGCTTTTTTGATGAAACATCTTTAAGAAATTTAGCATAAAAAGGCATTTTCATTAAAGAATCAACTAATGGAATGTTTATCGCTACCTTATGCACGATGTCAAGCAAACGATTTTGCTTCTTACTTACCACATTTGCTTTCTTATCATGAGAGGGATGGAAAGGAAGAGTACTCACATCAAAAGGAATTCTAGTTTGAGATGTACCTGACTTTCCATAGCCTTTAGAAGCTTCACTCACATGCTCCATTCATGCATTCCATTGTTCCATAGCCTTGCCCCGGAGATCCCTTTCACATCCCACTTTGTGCCCAGCTTCATCATCAAGAACCAACTCTTCATTTGTATCCATTTTAGACACCGCCACCCTCATTGTCTCGTGACTTTCCATTACCATATTCTCTTCCCCATCATTATCATACACCGCAAAGATAGCATTAACTTCCTTAAGATTTCTCATGGTTTTACTTGGGAAGCCTCCAACTGGTGCGGTATTAGCATTTTCGCTTAATTGTCCCACTTGACTTTCAAGGTTCCTCACCGACGATTGGAGCATGGTGGTAGTATTTTTGGCATTTGTCCTTATATCCCTTAAATCCCGACTATGGTCTTGTAGCGTCCCACAGTGATCTTAGGGCATTCTTCCATGCTCTTGCAATGTTTTGTTGATTTTCTCAAGATAATCTTGGTGGATCTCTTTTGTCGAATGGGAGCTAAAGGTGGAGGTTGAGAGTAATCTTCTTGGGAGTAATTTTGTTGAGCATTCGGATGTTGGTAAACACAGGTTTGTTGTTGGCATGGAGCTTGGTTACCTTGATAAGAAGATCTTTGTTGAGGCCTTAAGGATTGCCCTTGATTCGGACCACGACCCCAAGTAAAATTTGGATTATCACGCCAATTTTGTGGAACTCTTTGGAAATCATAGTTTTGGATACGCTATTGTCCCACATAATTGGCATTATACGGATTTGTGTCCATGGGAGCAACGACGGTGTTGTTCACATTAGGGTTCAAATTCATTTTCCCCGTATTCAACTGTCCTATACCATAAACAATCATTGTTCGGTAAAAACTAGTTTTAAAATTTATAAAGGTCAAACTCTTGTAAAATCAGAATCCATCGAAGTAACCTTGGTTTTGCATCTGCTTTGTCCATAAGGTAGCGTAGGGCTGCATGATCGGTCCATACAACAACTTGAGACCCTAGAAGATAACTTCTAAACTTGTCAATGGAAAAAACAACGGCTAAGAATTCCTTCTCAGTTGTGGTATAATTGCATTGAGCCGGGTTCAAGGTGCGGCTCGCATAATAAATGGGCCTGAACCTTTTATCAACTCTTTGACCTAAAACTGCGCCTACGGCATAATTAGAGGCATCGCACATCAACTCGTAAGGCTTGGTCCAGTTAGGTGCAACTAAAATAGGGGCACTGATAAGCTTGTCTTTCAGACAATTGAAAGCTTCTTTGCACTTCGCATCGAACAAGAAATCTACATCATCTTTCAAAAGATTTGACAAAAGGCTTGGCGATGGTAGAGAAATCTTTAATGAAACGCCTGTGGAAGCCAACATGACCTAGAGAACCTCGTACCTCTTTCACTGTCTTAGGGCACGTCATCCTTTCAATGGCTTCGACCTTAGCCTTATCAACTTGAATACCAAAGATTGGACAAACTTATGTCCCAAAACGATTCCTTCGCCTACTAGAAAATAGCATTTTTCCCGATTAAGCACCAGATTTTTCTCAACACACATTTGAGTACCATATTTAGATTCTTTAAGATTTCATCAAAGCCGTCGCCGTAGACTGAGAAGTCATCCATGAAGACCTCCATGCATTGCTCCACAAGTCCATCAAAAATGGCTAACATGCACCGTTGAAAAGTCGCGGGTACATTGCATAGGCCGAATGGCATTCTGCGAAAAGCAAAAGTACCAGATGGACACGTAAAAGTTGTCTTCTCTTGGTCATTAGGATCAATGGCTATATGGAAGTAGCCAGAATAGCCATCAAGGAAGCAATAATACTTATGACCACTCGGTCGTTCAATAAGCTGGTCAATGAAGGGTAGGGGAAAGTGGTCCTTGGCAGTAACCTCATTAAGTCTACGATAGTCAATGAGACTCAGAGCCTGTCACGAGTCGTAAGGCAACTTCCTTCCCTTTTTCATTCTTTTTCGATTGTGATTCCGCCTTCTTTGGCACAACTTGAGTAGGGTGACCCACTCGCTATCGGCGATTGCATAGATGATGCCCATGTCAAACCACTTTATCACTTCTTTCTTGACAACCTCCTGCATATGCGGATTCTCGCCTTCTCGAGGTTGTCTAACCTTTAGCTCCCTCCTCCGCTCGGATTTTATGCATGCATACATCCGGGTGATTCTCGGATATCACCCACTTGCCATCCGAACGCGAGGATATTATTTTAAGAACTTCTATCACCTGTGCTTCTTGCTCGTGGTCGAGTTTCAAGAAATGATCAAAGGCAATTTATCTCCATCCTTAAGAAAGATATACTTAAGGTGTTTCGAGCGGTTTGGGCTCTAAATCGGAGGTGGTTGCTCAATACTAGACTTTAACGGGCCACCTTTCTTTTTATGAGCTTGGAGTGGTTGACTAAAGAATAACTCATCTTCCCGAGGCTCAACCCCAGAAAGGTACTGGATCAAATCATCCAACGGAATCATCCGGTCAACACTTGCTTCATTTTTCTTGTGATCGATCATTTTTCTTAACCTTCATCTTTAAGCTCTTCTGCCAGCTCTTCCCAATCATCTACTTCCCAATGAGTAGCTTCTCTCCAAAAGTCTACCTCGTCCCAACTACCCATCAGAGCTTCTTCTTCACCAGGGATGAAGTCTTCCTGACTCAGTCCTTTGAAATCATCGTTTGTTGCTGGGCATCTCTATGCTTCTAACTCAATAACAGGCTCAGTGTGAGCGAGTGAAGATGACTCGTCAATGCTTATGGCTTGAAATGAATTAGAAGATGGTCCGCAGTCAGCTTGATCTTCAATGTCCATGACTTCAAAAACACCTATCTCTGTCAACTCCTCTGCTTCTTCAGAGTAGGCATCTTTTTCATCCTCGTAAATTGCTTCAACAAACGATATTTCATCAGTTATGGTTCTTTCAGGACTTGTCCCTCGTGTGAAGGTGACGGATGTGTCATCGACTCTCAGAGTAATCTGTCCTTTACAGAAGTCGATGAGAGCGTTAGAAGTGTCTAAAAAGGTTCGGCCTAGAATTAGAGGCATCTCCTTATCAGGTGGATAGTCTAGAATAACCCAGTCGGTAGGGAAGACTAAATGTTCAACTTGAAGGAAAACATTAGCTACACAACCGGCCGCGCACCGGCCGGATCTCTGCTACCATCTCAAGAGAAATCGAGCGTTCTCATCCTTTTATCTAACCCGAGCTTTTTGCATACGCTTAATGGCATCACATTAATAGAGGCCCCGAGTCGCATAAGACATTTTCGAACAAATGGCCTTCGATCTCACGAGGAGATTGAAGGTCTGCCAAGGTCACCTCGCTTTACAGCGACTTTCTGTGAAACCATCGTGCAATCTTCGCGTAGCACTTCTTCATCCATCCCCAAAGCTTTCTCTTACTCCCACAGAATTCTTTAAGATACTTAGAGCATTTATGCATTTCGATTAATACCTCGGCTAAGGGCATACTAACTTGAGTGTCTCTAAGCATCCTCCTCACTCCAAAGATATCGCTTGTCATTAGTGAGGGATTTCTCTTTTCTTTTTGGGGGATAAGGAAGGGCTTTATCATTCACTGTGGCCTGATTCTTTATCGCCTCATCCTCATTATCCTTCCATCTCAAGAACTTTTCTTCCTTTTTCTTAGTCAGGGGTACCGCCCCTTGACTTTCCTTTCTTTCCTCATCATCAGAATTATTTTCGTCCTCCGAAGAATTGTCACTAAGCTCCTCAACGTTGCTTTCTTCGCCATGTGGATTCTGATTTCCCCCTCCTGAACTCTTGGCGTCAGGAGGGGCTACTCGTTTCCCGACATCTTGCCGGGTCCAGCCTTTTTACCACTTCTCAACGTTACTTCATTCAACTCCTCTTCTTGTCCATACTCCCACTGAGGTGTAATGGCAGTGCAAACATTCACATCAGCTTTCGGAAGTTTACCGTGAGGTCTGCTTGCTTGCTGGTCTGCCATCTGACCAACTTGTCTCTCAATAGCTTTAACGCTGGTAGACAAGGTCTTCACCATGTCTACCAACTCATCGAATTTGTGTTGAGGGACACATGAGGTGGTATGATTTTGAGTTTGTTTCCATCCACCTCATGCGCCTTTGGGAGTTAGGAGTCGTCCTTTGATAGTTTGAGTTGAAAGAATTCAATTTGAAGGGCCAGTGGTAACTTGGCTTGATTGAAGTTTTGTCGTGGAAATCCCGAGTAGTTCTCGATTCGTTAAAGTTTCGGAAGGGTTGGTTTTGATTATCCATTAGATTTACTTTTTTCGTCATCTCCGTTCCTACCTACATTCCCATCGTAAGGTCGTGCGTCGAAGATTGGCCACCGCTTGCTTATCAATTCCATCCGAGCAACCAACAGACTTTGTATCGGGGATCGCTTGCAGTCTTCTTTCTTAACAACATTGGTCTTCTTGGGAGTCGACCACATATTGTTCTTGGCGATGGTCTCAGCCACTCTGTAGGCAGTCTCATCACCTCCCCCTAAGAAGGATCCATGAGCTGTGGAGTCAAGATAGTCTCTATTAGGTTGAGAGACACCTCTATAGAACAGATTCCAAAGAACTCATGTCTCATCATATCCGTGATTGGGGCATTTCTCATCAAGAGATTCAATCTCTCCCAAGCTTTACCAACAGTCTCATCCTCCAACTGCTCAAACGTAGCTATTTCCCGTTTCATCTCCATAATCTTGCCTGGTGAATCCCACTTAAGAGCGAAGGCTCTTTTGACATCATTCCATGTATGGAGGGAATGATGTGCTAACGACTTAAACCATCGACTTGCTTCACCCTTCAAAGCAAAAGGAAATAGCTTCAACTTTACGATCTCTGAATCAACACCAGGATAATGGCCTGCTTCACAGATTTGTATGAATGTGGATAAGAAGTCGTGTGGATCTTCCTGAGCAGTACCATGGAAAGAGCTATTCTGAACTAGAGCAACTACTCCGTTCTTTAGATCGAAATTCACTCCTCCCATGTCAGGAGGACGAATAGGTCTATGCCCCTCGAGAAAATCTTGATTTAGATATGGGGTGTAAGGGTCCTGGTTCAATTGATTAAGCTGGTTTTGTCTAAATTGTTGAAGTTGTTGATTTATGCCAGCTTGTTGATTCTGTTGTTGCTGCAGAGCTTGCATCTGCTGAAGGATTAAATTTAACTGAGCTTGGGGATCAGGATTTGGAATTGGATCTTGATCTGCCATGGCGTCAAGATCAGGAAGAAGTCTCCTTCTTAGGATAGATCGTTCAGGTTCAGGATCGAAGATCAGAAGTCCCTTCTTACTTCTCGTTTGCATAAACCAGAAGAAAAGAAAAGGAAAAATCAACCTTAGGGTTGATTAGAACAGGTTTAGAAAAGGTTTGATGGTTTAGAGGGAGAAAAGAAAAGAGAAGAGAAGAGAAGATAGAAAAGAAGTGATTATTGAACAGATCAATCAAGGCGTCAGTGTTAGTGGGCGTTCGTTCGAGATGAACGCTCGTTCAAATAAATGAACGGTCGTTCAGGGGAACAGGATTGAAGTGGACGGGCGTTCAAGTTATTAAACGCTTGTCCAGACTTCGAAAATCTAAAACTAAGGCTTAAAACTTAAAAATGAAATAGAAATAATTAAGGAAACTAAAAAAAGAACGTACGGAAATAAATAAAGGCTAATCTAAAATTACGAAGAAAACAAATCTAAAATTATAGAAACTAATATAACTATCGAAAATAAAAAAAAATAATTGAAGGAAAATAAAATTAAATAAAACAAGGTAAAACGAAAACAAAAATAAACGTAATTCTAAAATTTAGACCTACGAATTAAAATTAGAATCGATATAAAATTTTATACCTAAAAGAATCCGACAACCGTTACCGATTCCCCGGCAACGGCGCCAAAAACTTGTTAGGTAAAAACTAGTTTTAAAATTTATAAACCGAAACACCCCAAGTATAAGGATCTGTAGTAAAGGATGTTAACGGGTCGTCCTAAGGGAATGGAATGTTTATCGAATTCAAGTATAAACCTATATCGATTATGTCACAATTATTAACTAAACTAAGGTTGAAACTAACTAAAAGATAAAACTATTAACTAACCTAAAACTGAAAAAAAAAATGAACAGAAAACAGACAAGTTGGACGAGCGTTCAATTTAATGAACGAACGTCTGGAAACGAAATCTACTGGACGAGCGTCTGCTATTGCGGACGAACGTTCAACTAAGAACATAAAGGAAAAGTGCAGGAAATCAGCAGGAAAAACTTAAGGTTTAAACACTAGAACTTAACTAAAGATTAAACTAACGATTCGATTAATAAACAATAAAGGGAAACACAGCGAGGCAACTAGATTCCACCCATCAACCAACAATCCCAACTAGATGGTGATTTAAAGATATAGTTTTTAGTAGTGATTTTTCACGAATTCAATTGAATTTCTACAACCAAATTCTAGGGTTTCGTTTATCTTTTCAAACAAACTAATCATGCAATCAAAACGAAATCACGAGATTGTTTCCAAACTTTTATTCAATCAACCATGCCTAATCTCTTATAACATGAATAATTGCATTACTTTGAACAAAATATAACTTAAATAATATACTTTCATATAATCATTCAAGCATAAAATAAACCTAGATCGTTTCGTCAAATCTTAATTCAACAAAACTTAAACAATACAAAACAGATCCAAAGTAATGAAAAACTATGAATTAACTCACTAATCATAAAGCATCGAACTCTCTAGTTGGTTGTGTTGATGATGGGCTTCCTCCGTCGACTCACTGCAAGGCTTTTAGCCAACAATCATGTTGGACAAGATTGTTGGATTGGAGAAATTCATCTCTAAGGAATTAGGGTTCTCTGGCCGCAGCTTTTATGTAAAAGTATGCGTGAAAGAGTTGTGTAAAAGATCCGGGTTTAAGGCTTCATAATGCGGTGCTTTTATAGAGTTTTAAGTCGGCTGGAGGTAAGTCGGCCCCGGACGCTCGTTTGAACAACCAGACGTCCGTCCAGAATACCTGGACGGAGCATGAACGTGCCTTTGGCTTCTGTCTGAAGACTCTGAATGTAAAATATGATTCTGGACGCTGCATGGACGCCAGTTCAAGATCAGTGGACGCCCGTCTGGAATGGACGGGATGCATACGCTCGTTTGCAATGCTTAGGATCGGATCTCTTCATCTTTATCCATTTTCTTCAAGCCAATTCCAACTCTATCTTGAATAATTCGACTTGAGCTTCATTTATCCTCTTTAGAACTCGAAATTCAGCCTCCTAAAGGATAAAAAAACATTGCAAAATGTAATAAAACTCAAATAATAATAATTCCATTAATTTAACACATAAAATAATCAATTTTGGAAATAACCATATTAAAATCATCCTTACTAAATAATTACACTTAAACCCTTAATTCTCATGTAAATTATGCAAATGTGGGGAAAATAATAATGAAATACACCCTTAATAATCATATAAATATGGCCTTAACAATCATCAAGGATGGTTTAAGTGTGCTTGGATTGACCAACAAAGAGTTTTCTTGTGATGAAATGTAGGAAGTAGTTGGTGTAGGCATGTTGCACTCATTAGCCGAATGTCCACCACCACAAATTTGACACAATCAAGCTTTCTTGTTTTCTTGAGCCATCTCATCCATTATTTGGTCCATGGCAAAGACCTTGTTTTGCCACTCGGAGTTCCATTCGGGTTCATCCACCACGGCGGTCACAAATGGCTTCTTGTGTTTCAATTGCCTTCTTCCCAAATTCCATTGCCTATTGTTTTCACAAATCAATTAAATGGTGGCCAATGCCACATCCGGTGCAACATCCATAATGGATCCTCCACATGCCCCATTTATCTATTGCATTGAATTACCATCCAAGTTCCTATAAAAATAGATCCACTTGGTCCCATGCTTCAAATCCATGTTGAGGACATCTTTGTAACATAGTCTTCAAACGATCCCATGCCTTGTACAAATCTTCATCATCTAGTTGCTCAAAAGTAGGGATGTCAGATTTTAGATCAAGGGCCTTTGATGGTGGAAAGTACTTGAGCAAAATTGCACTTGCAACTTGGTCCAAAGTATGGAGGGAGTCATGAGCCAAAGATGAATACCACTCCCTTGCCTTTCCTTTTATAGCAAAAGGGAACAAAAGTGGGTGAACTGCTTCCTCACTAACCCCATTGATCTTCACCGTCTTGCATACCTCTAGGAATCTCTTGATAAAAGTATTCTAATCATCCGTAGCTCTTCCTTCAAACTCATCATTATTTGCAATTTGGTGCCATGAGTGTTGCCTTATGTCCAAGTTATTAGCCGCAACATTGGGTACTCAAATAAGACTATGCCCCATGGTAGCCATTTGTGTCGTATTGTCTCTACAAAGTCTCACCGGTCTATTCCCTGCTTGGTTGACTTGATCTTGAGGCATATATTGTTGAGCGTTCACCATAGGGATCAGTGGAGGATTAGCTTGATGTACATATTTTTGAGCACATGGGTTGGGCAGTTGAGGATATTGGTTCATCATAGGATTGAATTGTGCCATTTGCATCATCATTTGTTGGTATTGTTGAAACAATTGGGGGTCCATTTTTGGAGGTTGTTGTGCACCAAAAGGATTGGGAATTTACGGACCTTGGAGAGGGATATTGGCTTGTTGTTGAAAGTTATTGTTCAATGGAACATTACACACAATATTCTCTTCCCTCGGTAAAGGTCCATCCTTGGGGAAGGTAAGTTAACTTGAACTTGCCCTTGAGTGTATCTTTGGTCTGGACTTGCTTTTGTTTCCCCAAACGGATTGGCGTTATCTTCTCAATTCAGACCCCTACCATATTCACGGTCTTTGTTTCCCATAGGCATACACAATTTTTTGGAAATAGAACTTTCACTTTCAAATTCTTAATTTACATCTTCGACTAGAATTCCCTTGTTTTGCAAAGCATTTCGGTGTCTAACAAAATTCTCAATCTCGGGAATGTATGGAAGTAATGGTTTCTTAGAGCTTTGGGTCATGCACTACAAAAACACACAACAAGAAAACAGTAAAATAAAAACAACCTAAGCCTAAGTCTTCCAATGACTTAAAGATATCGATTAATTCCCCGGCAACGGCGCCAAAATACTTGATGAGCAAAATAGTAACGACCAACCTTAACCAGCAGAGTATTGGGTCAGAAGCACTATAGTGGAGAGCAAGGTCGTATCCCTCAGGGAATCAATCAATTACCAAAGCCGTTATCAAATGTAGTTTATGTCAATAATAGGTTGTTCACATTATGAATTATAGTACGATGACAATTAAACCAAAGATACTTAAAAAAGAGAAGCATATCCAAGATATGATCCAATTGAATACTTTCACCCCTTTAATCAACTATTTTAGGAATGCGCTTAACCAACCAACCAACCTAATGATCATATCGACTCATTAACGGGTGCAAACTCCTAACATAGTGTAAGATGCCATGCAACAATCAAACACCCATTGCCCGGTTCAATAGTGTCCCATTAAGGATTTAACTGACCGAGACAAGATTAACGCGCTAGAGTTGCCTGATTTCACATCCGGCAATCTCAATAACTCACTTGATTATAAGAAGTAATCATAAAACCCTTTTCCCACACCCTTTCACAACATACATTAATAAAATTGGTGTGTGATCATGAACTAGGTGATCAATCCATTTCAAGCATTAAGAACAAGTTTTCAGACATAAATTCATCGATACAAAATCAATTAAGCACTACCCATTCCCAATTACATCAATTAGAGGGTGATTTCTTCATTCTTCACATGACTTTGGTTTGAAATGTTTAGCCACTCACAATTAAACAAGAAATAGCAATCAAAGAATGGATTAAAGCCATAAAACAAGAAAGGAAATGTTATTAATTACAAAAATCGTAGAAATCCGTCTTTACATGAAGTTTCTTCAACACCCATATCCAAAGATGAAGAAGAGAAGCCAAAATGTAAAATCTAACTTGATTGAGCTAAAATCTAAGGTTGATTTAGATCAATTTAAGGGTAGGATGAGTAGAAATTAAGGGATTAAAGGGGAAAATTTCGACCTAAAGGGGTGTAGGAGTATCTAAGAGTGTGTGTCTAAGGGTGTGAAGAAGTGTGTAAAAATTTGAGAAATAGTCTATTTATAGGTTTCCAAAATTGTGAAAGAAAAGTGGTTCAAGCGCACCCCAAAAACTGATATGTGACTCTATGAGGTTTTTGTTCCATCTTGGCGCGCCCCAAAGCTGTTCTTTGAGTTAATGGACATTCTTCCTGATCTTTGGCTTGCACCAAACCTTTTGGCATGCCCCAAAGCTTTACTTCCCTCAATTGCACATTCTGCTTGATCTTTGGCATCCATCAAACCTTTTGGTGTGCCCTGAACACCTCTAGACCCCAATTTCATCACTTTTCTTCATTTCCTTCTATCTCCAACCCTTGGTTTCATCTTCACACACTTCATGCCTCAATTTCCGGGTTCCCGAGTCACATGTATCTTTCATCATAACATCCATACACATACCAAGCATAGCTGCACATGATAACTATGGCTCGAAAAGGGCTAAAAGCATTGTAAAATGGTGTGGTTTTCCATCTATGTGATGGTTTGCCTCATAATGGATGTGCAATGTGGTTTTTGCCCCATATATGGTCTAAAAGTGCAGTAAATGGGGGTTAAAACATGCACTAGAGCATAGTAAAGTTGACTCTCATCAACCACTTAGTATTATTGCTCCCCCACTTGCAGAATTCATCTCGTCTTCCAATCATTTCAAAAACATTTATCCCTTTAGAAATCATGACCTAAACAAGACTGGAATTTGGATCGATCATGTCACTTGATCAATACCTAGAAAAACATGGAAATTCAAATCTTGCCAATCAAATTGTTGAGAAGATAAGAAAAAATAAAAGGTCTTGAAGAAACTTTCAACATTGCCCTTGATAGTGTATGCTTGGAAAGCATGGGAGAATTCTATGAGTTTGGAACAACATCTATAGAAGAAGATGTCTACACCTACACCACCACTATCAATCAAAAGAAGATTAAGGTTACTAAGAACCATATAGCAGAAATCTCAGGTTTCAACATTTCTGGATACTCGTCTTGCATAAAGTTGAATAAAGATCAAAGAGAAATGTTATGCAAAGTAATTGCAAGTGACGCAAACACAAATGTGTCATTAACAGAAAAGCTTGGTTTAGTTAAACCTGAATTTTGCTATCTGACACAAATATTGGCCAAATGCGTCATTGGCAGGCTTGGAACTTTAGTAATGTTACGAACATTTTATTTGTTTTGTCGATTGCCAAACTAGCTATTATAGCAAACCTTAAATAAGTTAGAAATATCTATATAAGACTTTACTTAGAGTCTGACATGTTGTATAAGTTCAGTGAGACAAGAATTGTACTAGACTGGTAGGATGACTCAGTGCAAGACTGAAGATCAGCTGAATGAAAAAGCAGCCAAGTACCAGCAGAGTAAAGTCAAGACTTATGGACTAACTTATAACCAGGGAAGTCTGTGATGGCCTTGGATAAGTCAACTATATATTACAAGTGATTATATCTATTCATGTAATATGGTGTACACTGATCTCAAAAAAATAAAGGTTCAGTGGAGTACAAGCACACGTGAAAAATCAAATGAGAAAAAGAAAACAGCAAAACGGCTAATTAAAAGCTCTACCGGAAGACTATAGAAATAACAGTGAATGAGTCGCTGGACCGGCCAAGCAACAGCTAAGTCAGGAAATAGCAAATTCAAGTATGATGTCCATGATTTATTCTGAACATGGAAAATAAGGAGATCGAGCTATTTATGCAGAATCAATCAAGGACGGATTTTATGAAGAACATTTGACAAAAATCCGGATCACTGAAATTAAGGAGAATAAAATCAAGGATTATGCTCGGTATTAAATGTCCAACGTACGTATTTTCAAATCATGGAGATCACGGCTAATAATAGAAGGCATTAAAAGAAAATGAAGAAACAAACGTGCATACACAAAAAGTGCAGAAACTCTGTCAATTTCAAAAACCTTCTATCCGAACTTGAAAAGACATATAAAGACATAAACTCAAAATCCGGAGCTACAATTCCATATTAGGCACTGAGATTGATCAACTTTCTATGAATCTTATTCACACCCATCTGAAGAAATTGAATCATATCTTCTGAGAAGGAATTGCACACTTGTGATAGCTGCTGAAGGATTCATTCTGAAGAAGCAGAGTTAAGGACTGAGTCACTGAAGCTTTTGTAGCCAGGGAGTGATGGTCTTGAGATTGTGAAGCTTGTGTAGCCAAGGACAATTATACTATTGTATTGGTGAAAAACAACAGTGAATTTCTCCAATCATCACAGGAGAAAGTGGATTAAGGAATTACTCCACCCTGAACCACTATAAACCTTGGTGTTCATTTACTTACTACACTTTACTTTACATCATTTATTTACATCTTTTTATATATACATTGTGTATGTTTAATCTACTTTGAAAAAACTTTTAAGAAGGTATTTATCCGCTGCCCAAAAGCTTTTAAAAAAGAAAAGTTTTTGAAACTGCAATATAGTCTTTCACCTCCCTCTCACAATATTCATAACCTTCTCTGGGACCAACAAATAATCTATCTGGCACCGAAATATATTTAATTTATGTGATTTTGTTTGAAGAGAAGTTTAATTGGTGAAGATATATTCTTGATCAATTGGTAGGAAAATTCACTTTAGAGAAACCAAAGAAAAAGACAGATGTGAATAAAAGGGAGATTCTATCACAAAAAGACTCTTGCCTTATTGGTGCAAAGGATTCTCAATCATATTGGAAAATTCCAAAAGAGAATCAACAGCGATAGTAGGAGATGAAGATATGGAAATGGAAGAAGTTGAAATGGAATTGCCAAAAGTCTAACAGTAGATGGAGAAATGGAAGAAGTTGAAAACTGAAAGAGAAGAGAAGAAAACTAAAAGAAATTGCAGAAATTAGGATCTCTTAGATAACTGAGAAAAGAAAGGAAGCCTCACCAGCAAAATCACAGCATTCAGATATTGAAAGCCGGTCAGTCAAGAAAGCAAAAGCGTTTGAGAGACCCCCACTACACCTGAAGAATTTGATGTAACAATAGATCCAGTTGCAGAACCCCAAGAAATCATTTCATAATTACCTAAAGCTGACACTCAAGGGGAACTAGTTCTGGGAATTGAATTGGTTGGAGGGGAAAATAAAAGTCATGATGAGGAGATTACAACAGAAATAGCAGGCATGCTCAGTCTGCCAGCTAAATCTGAATCAACCCCACAAAAATTAGCATCCAGGATAGAGTATGAAGAATCAATGAAGGTGTTTAAAGCATTTCAGTCTGATAACATAAATGAAGTTGAGAAATATGTTCAACAACAAGTCATTCCATTAGATGATCTTGTTGAGGAAGTAAGTCAAAGAACAAATCGGAAAATCATGAAGTGTTACTAGTTAGATGATCTTCTAGTGAATTTTGATTGTGTAGTGATTACACGAGTAATTTTCTAATTGAAAAATCGGAAAATCATGAAGTGTTACTAGTTGGACGATATTTGGAATCTATGAACTAGTGAGAGCTTTATGATTTGTTGTTTTTCTAGAACATTAGAAAAGTGTAACTGACTACGCACGTTACCATTCTAATTGAAAAACCGGAAAGTCATGAAATGTCGCTAGTTGGACGAAATTTGGAATCGATGAACTAGTGGGAGTTCTATGATTTGTTGTTTTTCTGGAAAACATTGGAACTATGTACGAAAGATTTTCTAATCGAAAAAATCGGAAAATCGGAAAATCATAAAAAAAAATAAAGCATTACTCGTTAGACGGTATTTGGAACCGATAAACTAGTGAGAGCTTTAATGTTATGATTTGTTGTTTTTTCTGGTATATTAGAAAATCCGAGAAGTCCCGATGTGTAACACTCAAAATAGACATCCCACGGTTCAAGAGTAGTGTCTACTCAAACGAACCGCTGGTTCAAGACTGTTTCCATTCACGGAAAGAATGAGAGAATATGTCTAAAAGTGTTAGTCATCTAAACTGAGAAAACTTTAAGACTGAACTGAAAATTAATTAACTGAAAATCATAGGCTAAGGACAGTGATTTTGGATCACCAACCTATGAATCCTTGGCGATTTTCTTGAGCTAAGTCTTTGGAAGAACAAGGTAGCGGTGCATTTAATGATTAAAAGGGTAAACAACGGGCAATTAATTTTAGCTAGAATAGTGGGAGTGATATAAGGAAATGAAACTCGGATTCAATCCTTGGACATAGCGGAAAATTTATTTTCGGTTTAAGATTCGTCTGAACGAATGTATTTACCTTCTATTCGATAATTTGTTTGTAGTATAGAAAGTGAATATACCATTTGTAGTATGAATCCAAGACTCGGACTTTTGTTTGATAAAGTCAAAACCACTTACAATTGCTGAAATATGTATATAAAACACATCTTAAGAACTATTAAAAGAAATTGGTTTCTATATTTAGATAAACGCTTCTTCATATTCTATAGTTAGTGCATAGTCCCTAAAAGACAAGACCTGAAGACTGGCTCAGGGTGATTCCTTTCTCCCAGTCTGGTTATATTGTCTCAAAGGTTCAATGACAAAGTTTCCTTTCAATCGGGAAAGGATAATGGTTATAAAGAAGTAACATAGCTTGTTCATGACGACTTTCGGGGTCTGTTGAAAGATACAAGCTAGTAGGAGCTTTCGAGTAGTGACTTCTTGTCTGATAACTATTCCAACACTCCGGAAAGTTTATCCAAAATATTTTGAGGTTTCTATGTTTTCAACAGAGATAGAATATTCTATACTCGGAGTAGGCCATTCATAGTCCTCGAGACTGATGCTCAGCCTGCCTCATTGTGACATGTTCTCACTAAGTGAGAAACCGTTAAATTGCCTTATATAGTTTTAGATGTGCTACAATACACTGCTTAACTCAATAAAGATATTAGAAGCGAAATAATGGTATACATTGAAATAGAAGACCGAGAAGTCTACCTAGAATATGCTTTGGAATTTACGGATAAGGTGTGGATTCGGGTCACCCACTTCCGTAAATATAAGCATTTAGCACACGGTGCTTGAAGGTAAGACTGGGAATTTTCATGCATACGTTCGGTCAATGACCATTCGTGATATATCTTTGAACCTATTGTGTATAAAGGTTAGCTATAGGATTTTTGAAATCTGGAAGGGACAGATTATATCAAGTTGCATCCTTTCGATATAGAGTCCATGAACAGAAAAACTTGAACCTTGAAGTACGTTTCTTTGAAGGTAGTTACTAATCGATTAAAATCGCACCACATCCAACATCGGTTGTTGGTGATAACACTAAAACACTACTAAACTAGATCGAATTTCGATCCACCCAAAGAAGTATTGGGAGTATGGTTAATCCATTACCCATTACGGTTCTGCGGACTTTGCAAATCGAGGATCGTTTGATGACCCATGGCTCTTTTGTGAGCGAGATAGGATTCTGATAATAGAGGTTGGTTTAATAGCTATAAACCTGTGAATGGAGTTCGGTACTCCAGTTCTGTTCATACTCCTATAGAACCACCTGAGCCTCTCAGGCCCAGTGGGAGTAATTGGATATACACGGAAAAGAATAGAATGAATAGGAAAGTTTATCTTTCAGAGCAATGCTTGAGTGTTCTAGGGGTAATTACCTAAGAAGTAGAGAGTTAAATCAGACCTTGGACTCTCTTACCACTTAGTATTGCATGATTTCGTTCAAAATCAGAAAATAAGGGTGATTCCCTGAGATTTTCTTGCCAAACAAACGGAGTCTGGATTCATTCGAAACAGAAGAGTATTGCCTTATGTACTTATGACAGGATGACTGTCAAGGCTTATGTCCTTTGTGGATAAAAAGCAAACCTCTCGGTCACTGGAAGTCATATATTTCTACAATATGTGGATTTGACCAGAATATTGATAAGCTTTTGGTAGACTGGATATCAATTTTAGTACATTAGTGAATATATACATATATTAGTGTTTGGGAAGGATAACACTGCACCAGTTGGAATCAACATGGGTGTGTTATCTGAAGTCAGAATCTGACAATGCCACAATTCTCTACAACAGAGATTTGGACAATATCCTAAAGAGTTTGACTCGGTCGAATTCATTAGAATCAGACACTGGTTTCCCATCCATATTTTTGGTTAAGATGATGCATCTGTGTATGCAACATTCAACGAGGAAGTTCTACCCTATGCCTCAGGAATGACTCTCTAAATCTTCGGATCAAGAGAAATGGGATAGATTCTCTTTCTAGTAAGAGATGGTCAGGTTATTGAACGTCAACTATGATCGAATCTTAGATTCAACGGTTAACAAAGCAAGTTTAGTATGTCCTTTAGTATTTTGAGAGAATGAGGAATAATATGCGGACATATTCATGTGTGAACTTGGATATGTGTGATACACTGATTTTGATTTTATGTCAGATTGAGGATGATTGTTAAGTCGATCTCGGGCTCAGTGTTTACTCTTGCGTTGAAGCTATTTCCTGGAGGAATCCAGCAACGCCAACTCGGCTTTAACTAGTTGGGTGATTAGCGGCTTTTGTAGTAGCTAGAGAGGCGATATAGCTTAAGGATATCCTTTCATATCTGGGAGTGATTCTAGATTTGGAAGCCGATACCACATCATTGTGCAAACGATGAAGGGGTAGCTTATATGGTTTTTCGAAATCACTAGAGGTCAAAAGCATATTGGGAAAGTACCAAATGATTAGATAGACCGGTAACGTTTTGATTCTACGGATCGTCTCGAGCCGACAACCTGACTAATCATTAAGACCCATGATATTTAGTTGTAGGTACTCCCCGAGTCACTGACCTATCCTACGATGGCACACTCGGTGTGTACTTTGTCATCTACAATGGTTATGATATGCTTAATGGATACTAGAATACGGGATGGGTCTCATTTGCTTTAGAGCAAGTAGGAGTGATAGTTTGCTGTATTTTAAATAATAGGGTGTGCTCTAAAACAATTAATCACATGCTTTCGTGCAAGTGGGAGATTGTTAGGTGTGATGCCCGAAAGACAATTTTGTAATTGTTTTATTTAATAAATAAAATGATATTATTATTCATATTTATTATTGTCATATTCACCGATGTGACAATAGTATTTACACTACAGAAAACCCTAAAGTATATCGTTTTTGTAATCACTAAACTCAGTGTATAGGATATACACGGGAGGATTGAGTTAGTGAAGATGTACTTAAAATACAATTAGCCCGTAGTGAAGTTAATCGAGACTATCAGGTCTCTCCTTTAATGTGCTATTAATGCGCCCAGAACACAATAGGTGTGATTGTCTTATCCAGACTTTCGGTTAAGAAAACCTAGTGGGGCATTTATATATGATAGATATATCATATAGGGGTGGACTGATTTGATTAGAGTTCACGATATAATTCCGTAATCGAGAAGTCTTATTGAATCAATCGATGATCATATTTATGGATATATTTTAATCCTGAGGTGATCACAGTCAACTACTTGAATTAGTATGAGGTTTGACTTGACGGTTAAGGATTACACTGAGTCTGTGATCTGAATTACCCCATCTTGGCATTGTACAGGATTGAGTGAGTAGTCTGAGTTATCACAGATACGGAATCCATTCCTTCCATTTATGGAAGTAGATAGACAGTTCCCTTATTTGTTAATCCTAGAAACTGATCGATCGTACGAGTTCATATTACACTGATTAGCTACCAGTGAGTTGTATGAATTAATTGATCACTAGGGAGTTAATGGTAAATAAGGATAAGAGGTTCTAAATAGGGTTAACGGTAACTTCACGATTTAGAATGAACAGTCTATGGAGGATTAATCCATATGTAATGATTATATCAATGGACGCTTATTATCATTCTCGTGAGGAGATAAATATACTCTTATAATCGGAGGAGTGCAGTCACGAGATTATGGTGGCATATTCCTGTGATTGATTTATCGAATATAATTATTCTGTTCGTAAGATAATTATTTTTTTGATTTATCGGAGCCGCTGATTATTAGTCCATTGTCCCCGACGTGCCTCCAATATAGCATAGCTATTCTCGGACGTCGAATCCTAATAATATTAATTTAGTTCTTGTTAGAATTTAATTAAAACGATATGTGAATTAATTGTTTAGTGGACTATTAAATTAGTTGGGCTAAATAGTTAAATATGTGAAAAAGACATTTTTCATAATCTTGGCCCAATTTAGTGAGTCGAAAATCATAAGTGACTAGGTCACAATATAATTTTCGGCCAAGGTATTGTTTTATGGAACAAGAAATTGGTTTTCTTGTCGATTAATAAGACATGTACACAAAATATTTATTGGATAAATATTTATGGTAAGAAATAAAGATAAATATTATTCTAGATTTGTTCTAGAATATTATTGGATTATCTTTTATTTATTTGATTTTTTTATTAGCAAAATAAAATCTTTGGAGGACAAGTATTGCTCTCCTATATAAAGAGAGTTCTCCCAAGCCTAATACATACTAGAAATTTCGACTTCATCTCATAGAGAGAGGAAGAAATAATTTTCGGCCAAGGGGAGAGAAAGAGAAAATCTTGGAGATTTTCCGTGTAGCATATCGGAAGGATTCGAGACGAGAATTACCTTCCACCGGGAGTTGCTTGGTTCACACGTGCGGAAGATCGTGGTGCTCTTCACACCATCCTTTGTTCTTTAAAATTGCGGTTCTTCTACTTGGATTTTGAGATCCAAGAGGTATGTTCTACAACCCCCTTGTAGAGTATATCTAGTTATTTTATTACGTGTAATTTATAGATCTAGATCCTTAAATCGCTTCCGTTGTGGATGGTATTACTAACACTTTGACTTCTTTGGCTTTAAGATCTCTGTTATCTTTCTTGTATCAGCAGCGGTTTTTTTTTTGTGGTCTTCATTGACGCACCAGGTTGAACATCATTTCTAGATTTTGTTCTTTGCTCCTAATTATCATCACTTTCCACTTCTTGCACCTCATCATCATCATCTAAGCCAGGAATATGAGTGTTAATTGCTGGCTTGTACCTTGCATTTTTAATTGTGGAGGGTGTTGGTCCCAGAGAAGGGTAAAACTATAGTCAGAGGGGGGGGGGTGAATGAATATAGTGGAGTTTCAAAAACTTTTCTTGTATTTAAAAGCTTTTGGACAGTGGATAAGTCCATTCTTACTATGTTGTTTCAAAGTAGTTTGGGCAATCACAGATATAGGATATAATATAAGTAATTAAATGAATGCAGTAAGGTAAATTATTGAAAGTAAATTGACACAATGCTTATAGTGGTTCAGGGTGGTGTAATCCCTTAGTCCACTCTTCTCCTGTGATGATTGGAGGAATTCAGTACTGTTTTCACAGATAAAATAGTACGATTGTCCTTGACTTCACAAGCTTCACAATCTAGAAGACTATCACTCATTGACTGCAATAGCTTTAGTGACTCAGTCTCTTTAACTGCTCCTTGGGATCAAATCCTTCAGCAGCTATCACAAACACAACTCCTTCTCAGATGGCTCTGATTCAGTTGCTTGATTGATGTGAATTGGATTCACAAACTTGTTGATCGATCTCAATGCTTGATGTTGGTATATGGCTCTCAGTTTTGAGTTGATCACTGGATATTTCTTTTTCGACACAGATAGATGACTTTTCACTTTGACATAGTTTTTGCTCAAATTTTTTCGTGCTTTTTTTTTTTGTCTGTCAATGCCTTCTATTTATAGCCTTGATGGTCCTTGATTTGAATTTTCGTCCGTTGGCTATATTAATGAGGAGAATAATCTTTGATTTTATTCTTGATTCCCCCTTAATTATATTCTCCTTGATTTCAGTGAACGGATTTTTCTTCAAACGTTTATCAGAAAATCCGTTCTTGATTGATCCTCTATTGATTGTGCATTTAATGCTTGATCCTCTGTGTCTTCATCATATTTTGAAATTAGATTAAGTAATGTTTACTTAGCAGTTCTTTGATCAGTCAAGTAATCCTTCTGACTTTGCCGCTTAGATCTTCCTTAACTGCTTTGTCTTCACTCAGCCGAAAGTCAGTTTTCTTTGCCGATTCACTGTTTCCTTCATTCTTTCAGTTAAAGGAGAATCCTTGTAATTCACTGATCCTTGATTTGTCTGAGATCAGTGTACACCATATTTAAATATTAAGTTTCATCACTTAAAACATAACTTAGACTTATCCAAGGTCATCACAGACTTCCTTGGTTATAAGTTAGACCATAACGTTTTCATTGCTTCTCTATTGGTACTTGGTTGGCTTCACTCTGCTGAAAATCTGTTTCAATTTGCCGTCCTACCAACTAGTGAAATACTTGTCTGACTCAACTTATACAATATGTAAGACTCTAAGTAAAGACTTATACGGAGTATTCAAAATTATTTCAGGCTTGCTATAACAGCTAGTATGGCCATCATCAAAACATAATAAAATGTTCCTAACAGTGGGAGAAACATTAACAATCCTTAAATGATTCAGCAGGGTTTGATTCATCAAACCCAAAGGATTAGCCTTGATAAAGAAGCGTGATCCCACATATCCAGAAGGTTTTTGTCTTTCAACCTTTTTCTGATGGTTTCTTTCTCGTCAGTCATTACCTTCTTCATATAATGCAAAATAGAAAACAGCCCAGTCAAACTTCAAACTTCTAGATATGATAATCATCAGGTCTATTTTGGCTCTTAATAATGTTTCATAACTACCAACCTAACCCAAATAGTTCCATGCTATGTACTTACTCAAAAGATTGTACTCAAAGGCATTATTTTTGACATTGTAATTCAAGGCAACTGGTGCATCTGGATTTGTTCTAATTGATTCACCAAATTCCAATCCTTCTAACTCCATATTTTCTGGATTTGTAGGAGATCCATTGCCTTCACTGAATCAAAAGACCACTCTCAGTAGGTCTGATGAAACAACAATCTCCTGAGCATTTACAGTTGTTGTAAACTCCTCTGTATCTCCTCTAATCACCATGTTTCTTCTAAAATCACAAATTTTTTTGCCAGAAATCTTTTCCAGGCTGATGTTGAGTATGTTTTCTAGGCCTTCATATCTCCTTATGCGTCTTCACTGATTAATCGCCATTGGGTGTTACATTTGCATTTGTGACATAGCCTTTAACACTTTGGCTAGATCCAAGATATACATCTTTAGCCTCCGTTGATAAATAACTTTGAGACGATGAAGAAGATTGAGATTGAAACTTTTACTTTCACACTTGCAATAAATCGTAGAAAAATGTAGTGTAAAATCACGTATATACAGTCTGTTGTGCATATAGGTTGTAGTAGTGGTGTGTAGGACACCTCAGTAGGTACTGTGCACGTACTGTAGTAGTATTCATGATTTAATTTGAAATAAATGTGGTACTGCCACATGTCCTACTAAATAACCCCACTACTGTAGTAACGGTTATGTCCTTGTAATAGCTGTAATAAAGATAAGATAAATATCCATTTACTCCACTGTTGACTTTAATTAAAGTTTGACTTCATCAACAGACTTGATCTTCAGTAGGGTCAGGGTGGATACACTTTGCTGATAAACTTAAGTAGGTTCAAGAGCTTGCTGACCCACATAAAAATGCACAACTGATATTTATACAACATAGTTTTGTCCAACTGATAATACAAGATGAAGTTTAATACCAATGACTAATCTTCCAAGTGAGCTCACCCAGTAGGGCAAAGACCAATCCCCTTGGCTACTTCATTTTCTCAATTGTCCAAACTATAAGAGCATTTTTTGGAATTGTTGATACCAATGATTAATCTGCCAAGTGAGCACACCCAGCAGGGCAAAGACTAGTCCCATTGGTGAATTCCAATGCTCTTCTAAGCTATCAGCAGGTCAGTCAACCTTGATTATGCCAAGTTCAGTTCTTAACTTAGCAAATATGTCTTTATCCAATGGTTTTGTACAGATGTCAGCAAGTTGATCTTTAGTAGGTATGTAGAGAGCCACCACATCTTTAATATCAAACATGATCTTTTATAAAATTATGTCTCACATCAATGTGTTTTGTCCTTGAGTGCAAATTAGGATTTTTTGTGATTTCTATTGCACTTGTATTGTCACACATTATTGAAATTTCTCTTTCTTCAATCCTACAATCCTATAATTGATGTCTTAACCATAGGACTTGTGCACAGCAGCTTCCAGCATATAAAGTTCTACTTTTTGCTAAACCAGGAAACAAGTCTATTTCCCATCAACTGACAAGTTCCTGTGGTGCTTTTTCTATCAATCTTGCACCCAGCATAATCAGAATCATTGTAGGATATAACTTTGAAACATTCATCTTTTGAATACCATATCCCTACTCTGAAAGTCTCTTTTAGATACTTGATAATCCTTTTAACTGTAGCTAAGTGACTTTCCTTAGGTTTAGATTGAAATCTTGCACAAACACCTACTGCAAAAGATATATCAGGTCTGCTGGCTGTGAGGTACTACATACTTTCTATTATCCTTCTGTATAAAGTCTGATCAAAATCTTTGCCTTCATTATCTTCATCCAACCTGATGCTTGTACCCATAGGAGTTGATACTTTGGTACTATTTTCTATACCAAAAAATTTCAGCAGCTCCTTGGTATACTTGGTTTGATGAATGAAGATTTCATCTTGCATTTTCTTGACTTGTAATCCCAGAAAGTAGTTCATTTCCCCCATCATACTCATCTGATACTTACTTTGCATGAGATTAGCAAATTTTTCATATAACACTTCATTCTCAGAACCAAATATGATGTCATCCACAAAAATCTACACCAGCAGGGTGATGTCTCCTTCATTGATTCTGAAAAGAGTCTTGTCAATGGTTCCTTTCAAACTCATTTAGTTATTCTTTTATAGCAATTATCCAATTAGGATCAGTAATTGCTTCTTCAACAACTTTAGGTTCTAGTTGAGATAGAAAACATGTAAACATTGCTTCTAATTGTCTTCTGGTCCTTTCACCTTGTTGTACATGACCAATCACTTGTTAAGAAGGGAGATCCTTCAACCATTGTAAATCAATGTTTGCTTGATTTACAGGAACCTGATCTTCAGTAGGGTCTGCTGTTGGTTCGGTAGGAGGATTAGCAGATCCTTGATCTGTATCTGTTGTTGTATCAGTAGTATTACAAGCAGGTCCTCCAGCAGGGGCATATTCAATTACATAATTAGAGAGATTTAAATCACTTATCTTCTTTAGAATATCCAGATACTCAGGGTCTGTGATTTCTAGATTTACAGCAGGTTTTGTAACTTCTTCATTCTCCATTCTGGTGAAGTTTTGTTCATAAAAAACATGTATAGATTCTTCATGTTTCAAAGTTCATTTGTTAAGAACCCTGAAAGCCTTGCTGACTGAAGAATATCCCAAGAAAATTCCTTCTTCTGATTTTGTTTGAAAATTCTTCAGTTGCTCCTTATGATTCGAGATAAAGCATTTACTGCAAAATGGATGAAAGTAGGATATGTTTGGCTTTCTTCCATTTCAATTCTCATAAGGTGTCTTCATAAGCTTTTTGTTCACTGAGGTTCTACTATATGTATAGAATGCTGTGTTGTTTGCTTCAACCCAATACCTATCAGGTAACAATGCTTCACAGATCATAGTCCTCCTTGCTTCCTTCAAAGTCCTATTAATTCTCTCAGCAACCCCATTCTGCTGAAGGGTTCCAGTAGCTGCTAATTCATGCCGC
The DNA here is from genome assembly GCA_026214975.1 of Gentiana macrophylla. Classification (NCBI taxonomy): domain Eukaryota; kingdom Viridiplantae; phylum Streptophyta; class Magnoliopsida; order Gentianales; family Gentianaceae; genus Gentiana; species Gentiana macrophylla. Next base: position 65,285,994 of record CM047807.1, read on the forward strand.
ACACCAATTTTTTTCTTAGTATTCTCTTATGAAATTGTTTAGGAATTCAGTACCCTTGTCTGATCTGATCTTTACTACTATCACACTCTGCTCATTTTGCAATCCCTTCAAAAGTTCAAGCATCTTTTGAAGTGTCTCACTTTTCTTGTTCATGAAAATTACCCAAGTGTACCTTGATTAATCATCCACAACTACCAGAGTGTATTTCTTTCCTATTATGCTTGTTGGTATCACTGGTCCTAAAGGATCCATATGCATCAGCTCCAAAACTCTCATGGTTGATTGTTGAGTATATTACTGGAAACTTGCTTTTGATTGTTTACCTTGCTGATAAGCATCACATATTCCATCTTTCTTATGTGTGATTTTAGGTAGACCTATTACCAGCTTTTTCTTCACAAACTGAGTGATATCATCAAAGTTTGGATGATTCAACTTCTTATGCCACAACCTGTTGAGTTCTGACTTTGTATCCACAATGAGACACGTTTCTGGTACATAAGTGCTCTAGTCAACGACATACATGTTTTGTATTCTTCTTCTAGCAAGTACAACTTGTTGTCCCATCTCACTCATGACAATGCAATGATCTTTGTTAAAAGTGACTTGATATCTAATATCACATAATTGACTTGTACTCAGCAGGTTGTAGTCCAGTGCTTCAACATATGAAAAATTCTTGATTATAAGACCATTCTTCACTTGAATTCCAAATCCTCTTGTACATCCAGGTGTGTCTTTGTTTCCAAAATTGACTTTTGGTCCATCTCTTCCAACAAAATCCACCAAACATTGTTTGCTTTTTGTCAAATGTCTGGAACACCCACTGTCAAAGTACCAGACACCCTACAAAACAAATTTAATGTGTTTTAGGTACCCAACTTGTTTGGGTCCATAGTGGTCAGTGGTAAGCACAACCCTTGGTGAATTTCCATAAGGCCTCCTTTGGAAAGTGTTGCACTTTTGTTTATATATATGTTGGAAGTAGCGCCCGAAAGACAATTTCTATAATAGTTTTTATAATTAATAAATGATTGATTTATTCTCATCTTATTATTTTCTTCGTGTTTATATGTAATATACAGCTGAAAACCACAAGTCATATCATGTATAGCCATATAACTTAGTGTGTGTCACACGTGAGGATTAAGTTTATGGTGATATAGTTGAACTATTAGTCCAAGGTGAACTTAATCAAAGTATGGGGTCTATTGATTAAACAACCATTAATGCGCCCAAAACTCTTTAAGGTGTGACCGTCTTATCCGTACCGTTGATATTGGTCATCTAAGTGGGGCATTTATATATGATGTAGTCATATAGGAATGGACCGATTTAATATGCATTTCTCATATAATTCCGTGATTAATAAATCTTATTAAATCACAAGATGATCATATATGGATTAACCTTAATCCTAAAGTGATTGCAGATTCCTACTTGTTTCTAGATAGGGTTTGATGTGTTCGTTAAGGATTGCTAATAGGCGCGGTCTGAATGAGTTTCACGTTGTCACTATTCTGGAATGAGTGAGGAGTGTGTGTCTCACAGATATAGAATTCACTCCTTCTTGCGGGAAGCAGAAGACAATCTTCTTATTTGTTGATGTTGGACTTATTTTAAGTTTTAGTGATGAGTGCCAGACTAGCTGTTATAGAGCAAAGGCAAAAAGATGTCTAGATCAAATGTATAGGCTTATTAGAGTTTCATCTTTGTATAGGTTTGATCAAACAAGAACTGTAAATGGTCAGCTAACTTTCATTAGCAGACCTGTCTAGATTAGTAGAGTACCTGAGTCAGTAGACTAGTTTAGGAACTTGTTGAAGATTAAAGGCTGAGGGCTCAAACTCAGTTATTGAAGGCTAAGGGATCAAACTTAGTATTTAAAGTCAAGGATTTGGAATCAAAATTTAGGGAAGTCTGTGATGACCTAAACTGGTTGCATATACCTTGTGTACAAGGTCTATGTTCGACAAGTTAAATGGTGATCGGAACATGGTTATGATCAAAATGGTGTAATCTAACTTAATAATGAAAAGTCAGATATAAGAGAAGTCAGCTGCAGTGTTTGACAAACACAACAACATTGGATCAGCTGACTGATATGTATTTCAGCAGACTTACATACACAGGAACCTGCTGAACATATATTTCGATTTAATCAATGGTAACATTGGAAGATTACAAGAAAAATGACAGATAACAACTCTTGGTTTTGTCAACAAATCAATGGCCAAGATTAAAGGGACGTTGGAAAGAAACAGAGGTTTATCCAATGGATACAAGTCAAAGGGTGGACAGTCTGAAATCTGACAAAAAGTAAACTGACAGTGTTAGTACTCTGTACTGGGATACAAAGCAAGTCAAGATGGGACAAATCTGAAATGGCTATGTTTTGAATTTCGAGCATAAGTCACAAGGATTCTCACCTATAAATAGAAGACCCCTGATACAGAAACAAGTGATGATTTTTGAGAGAAAAAGAACATGTTGGACTTATTTTAAGTTTTAGTTATGAGTGCCAGACTAGCTGTTATAGAGCAAAGGCAAAAAGATGTCTAGATCAAATGTATAGGCTTATTAGAATTTGATATTGTATAGGTTTGATCAAACAAGCAATGTAAAAGGTCAGCTGACTTCTATCAAGAGAGACTGCCTATATCGATAGGTACCGAGTCGATGAACTAGTTTAGGAACTCTTTGAAGACGAAGGCTGAGGTTTCAAACTCAGTTATTGAAGGCTAAGGGATCAAACATAGTATTTAAAGTCAAGGATATGGAATCAGAATTTAGGGAAGTCTGTGATGACCTAAACTGATTACATATTCTGTTGGACTTATTTTTAAGTTTTAGTTATGAGTGCTAGACTAGATGTTATAGAGCAAAGGCAAAAAGATGTCTAGATCAAGTGTATAGGTTTATTAGAGTTTGATCTTGTATAGGTTTGATCAAACAAGCACTGTAAAAGGTCAGCTGACTTACTTCAGCAAACTAGTCTAGATCAGTAGGGTAGCTGAGTCAGTAGACTTGTCAGGAACCTGCTAAAGACTGAAGGCTGAGGGCTCAAACTCTGTAATTGAAGGCTAAGGGATCAAACTTAGTAATTAAAGTCAAGGCTATGGAATCAGAATTTAGGGAAGTCTATGTTGACCTAAACTGATTACATATACCTTGTGTACAAGGTCTACATTACACAAGATAAGTGATGATTTGAACTTAGTTATATGCAAAAAGGTGTAATCTAACTTCATAAATAAAAGTTAGATAAAAGACAGTAAGCTGAAGTGTTTTTAAACACAGAATAATAAGGATAAGCTTACTGATGTGTATATCAGCGGGCTTATGTTCTCAGGAACCTGCTGGACACATATTTCGATTATTCAAAGGCTACATTGGAAGATTATGAAGAAAGGGACAGCTAACAACCTCTGATTTTATCAAACAAATCAATGGTTAAGATCAAATGGACGTTGGAAAGATTCAGACCTTTATCCAATGGTTACAAGTCAAAGGATGGACAGATCAGAAAGCTCACAAAAGGAATCAAAAGTGTCACCCTAGAACAATCGAAAAAAAAGAAAGTCAAGATGGAGACAAATCTGAAATGGCTATGTTTGAATTTCAAACATAAGTCACAAGGATTCATACCTATAAATAGAGGACTCCTAATTCAGATACAAGGGATGAAAATTAAGAATCTACCTTGAGCAATCAGAATAAAATCAAGAATAACACCCTACTGACCCTACTGAGCATAAAGCTGCTGATCCATAAAATTTCTTCAAGTGTAATCTGCATTCAAGCTGCATCAAGTTTACACACTTGAAGACATCAAGCTGCTGATCATAGCATCCTGATCAAGCTGCTGTAAGCTGAATCACTTACTTGATTCAATCTTTCTTTTACAAGAAATCTAATGAAGACAGTGAAGCATCTTTGGGTGTGAAAGACTGTTGTTTGTGGTGGAGCTGGTGAAGAGGCAATTCTACCCTTCAAGGACAAGTGGAAGACTTCGGAGCAGCAATATTACTAGTTCCAAGTGTTCTGTTTGTGAAGCCATAGTTATTGGTGAAAGACAAGCAACCTAAGGATTTTTGTAATAGCTACATCAAAGATCTCTAGTGAATTACCTCCAACATCACAGGAGAAGAGTGGACTGACAGGATTACACCACCTGGAACCACTATAAAATCTGCCTACATACTTTCTGCATTTATATTCTGCACTTATTTTATCTAACACATCTATCTACTGAATCTAGCAACTGAACCACACACATACACTACTGAGTATCTAATACTTGGTATCATATTTAACAACAAATAATAAGGCTTAATATTATATATTTCTCAAGACAAATTCAGAACTCACAAATCGCCAGACTCACGAGTATCAAGAGTCATTGAAGTTCTTTGAGTTTGTTAACTCCAAAAGTTTTAAGTGTTAAGTTTATTCACCCCCTCCCCCCTCAAACTTAACCAGAGCCTTTTCAAGGGACCAACATGTACCTTGTGTACAAGGTCTAAGTTCCATAAGTTAAATGGTGATTGTAAGTTGGTTATGATCAAAATGGTGTAATCGAACTTCACAGTTAAAAGTTAGATATAAGAAAAGTCAGCTGCAGTGTTTTATAAACACAGCAACTTTAGATCAGCTGACTGATATGTATTTCAGTAGACTAATACCCACAGGAACCTGCTGATGTATATTTCGAATTATTCAAAGGTTACATTCGAAGAATACAAGGATAAGGACAGATAACAACTTCTGATTTTATCAAACAAATCAATGGTTAAGATTAAAGGGACGTTGGAAAGAAACATAGGTTGTAGTACTGAAAACTATCAAAAAGCATTCTGATAGTATCAGTACTATGTACAGGGACAGAAAGCAAGTCAAGGTGAGACGAATCTGAAACGGCTATGTTTGAATTTCAAACATAAGTCACAATGATTCCTACCTATAAATAGAGGACTCCTAATTCAGATATAAGTGATGAAAATTGAGGAAAAACAACAAATAATCTTGAGCTTCAAATTCTTATTAAGAAAACATCCTGCTGACCCTTCTGAACATAAAGCTACTGATCTAGTCAAACTCTTCAATTGTAATCTGTTATTGTTGGTCCCTTGGAAAGGCTAACACAAGTTTAGTGTGGGGAGGGGTGAATAAACTTGTCACCAAAAACTAATCCTGAGCTGAAAAAGTCCCAAGAACTGAGTTTCTCTGAAACTTAAACTGATCTTTAGTTCAGTTGTGTTCCTTTCCCTTAACCTGTGCGGAGTTCAGTTAGCTCAACTGAATATAAGTTAATACTGACTTATATTTAGTCTTGTTAACTGGCAGCGGATAAAATATTAGACTTTAACAACTAGTAACTTTAGTTTCGATATGAAAACCAATTGTAATGAAATAAATGAATGAATATAGTAAATAGACAAGAATTATAGAGGTTCAGTGGTGTAATCTTGTACGCCCTCTCTTCCCACGTGATGCGGAGGAAAATTCCACTAGAACTTCTTTGAGATGGCCCATTACAAAAAGTTCTAAACTGATAGTCCTTGGCTAATCCCTAGCTTCACTATCTAAACACTTCTAGAATGTAGGCTTGCTCGCTTCTTCAATTGTTTGAACCACTTTGGTCCTTGGAGGGTAGAATTGTCTCTTCACCACTATCACAAACACAGCTTTCCCGATCGCTCTCAACTGCCCTTCACACCTTCTTGGTGTTTCCTACCTAAACCTATGATAAAATCAATGTTGAGACTTTGAATCAATGACTATGATTCAACCGTGATTTGAGCTTTTCTTCTGGATAATTAATTTAAGCACGGCTCTGTATTTCTTCAAATGTTGGATCTTGAATCTACCTGAATATGCTTGAACACTTTGAAGAAATTTCTTGATCTTGCAATTAAGTACTTAGTAGGTAATCTTTTGAATTTTGGCTTTCCCCCTCAATTTTGATCCTTTTTTATTAGATGGATTTTCTTGCTTTTTATCATATACCTGCATACCCTTTGATGTTGTAGAGGTAATCTATTTATAGGGGTTCATTCAACATTCATCCTGCTTGTAACGGCTATGTTTTCTGACTGTTCTGCTGTGTCAATAACTCATCCAATGAAATTGTTTTCTTTACAATGTTCGACTGTACCTTTAGTTTGTTGGATGACTAACATATAAAACTGAGTTTCCTTATCAGTTTTATACAGAGTTTATTACTTGTCAGTTTCGTAACTGACTTGGAGCATTAACTGAGATTTTATTCTTCTTAAAAATCAAGATCGGGTTTCATCGATTATAATTGACTTAATCGAGTACACCATGATACATTTATCATCTAAGAATTCATTGTCCTTATGATTCTTAGGTCTTCATACAAGATCCATAAAGTCGATTCAGTCACCACAATCTTGCTCAAGTCCAACTTTACTGATCTCGACTTGTAATCTTCATAACGAGTTTGAGCCTCGCTTCTTCCTTCTTCAATAATCGAGTCAGTGTCCTCGGTTCTTGATCTTCTAGATAAGCCAACCGAGTCTGTTCCCTCAAAGAAACTTATCTTCTTCAATCTTCTCATTGGTGTGCTCTATTGTCGCTTCTTGTAGAATCTCAAATAGATTAAATGTCGGGCTTCTTCATTTCTCGCCCGGCCTAGAACTATTACAATTGCTTGTCCGATTTAACTTATACAAATATCATACTTTAATAAATCCTATACATTGGTATCTTGACTTCTTTTTGCTTTGCACTATAACAGCTAGTTATGACACTTCATCAATGGGGTTAAGAGCAATTAACAAACTATGTGATGAATCATCATCAAAACATAAATTTTATTTCCAACAATTTCCCCCTTTTTGATGATGTCAATACCCTCCTTAAAAGAAATGCAAACAGATAAAAGATAAAACATAATAAGCAACACCATGAACTGAGAAACTGAAACTCTATTTGATAGCTGAGTTACAAGGTTTGAATACAACATAAGTAAAACAACTAAATTTAATGTCCTGGTTGATTATCATAGTTCTCTGCAACAATTCTCATTTCCTCATTCGTGGCTGAATGTTCAATTCCATGAATGCTTGCCCAAATGTTCCATGACTGAGATAAATTGTTTTTCTTTAAAAATTTACTTTTGAATAGAGTTGCGAATGTAAAGACTGATGTCCTGAGTCTTTCATTGGTGGCTGTTGATCATTGGTAACAGGAAGGCTTCAAGCTGCTGATCATTTCATCCTGATCAAGCTGCTAACTGTTGAATCATTTATTTGATTCAAACATTCTTTCACAAGCTTCTCTTGAAGGCGTTGAAGCATCTTTATGTGTCAAGGATCGTTGTTTGTGGTGGAGCCGTGCATAGGCAATCCTACCCTTCAAGGACCAATGGAAGACTTCGAGCAACAATCCTACCCATTCCAAGTGTTCGCTTTGTGAAGCCATGGTTATTAGTGATGGAAAGACAACTTAGGGATTTTTGTAATCTGGAACACCAAAGATCTCTTGTGAATTACCTCCAACATCACAGGAGAAGAGTGGACTCGCTGGATTACACCACCTGAACCACTATAAAATTGCCTACTTACTTTCTACACTTACATTATGCATTTAGTATATTTAGCACATCAACCTACTGAAACTAGCAACTGAATCACACACTTACACTACTGAGTATCTAATACTTGGTCTCATATTTTAACAGCAAGTGATAAGGCTTAATTTGAATATATTCCGCTTCAACAAATTCAGTAAAATCAACGATCGATGAACTCACCGAGTGTCGGCCGGATCTTGAGCAACCAAAGCAGTCTTGAGATTCTTGATTTTGTTAATCGCAAAAGTTTTAAGTGTTAAGTTTATTCACCCCCTCTAAACTTAACCAAAGCCTTTTCAAGGGACCAACAATTGGTATCGGAGCAGTGCTTCTGTTCTGAAGTAATCCTACCTGTTGAGCTTGTGAAAATACTTTGAAAACTTTTTCTAATTTTTTATTTTCAAAGCTTTGCATCATGGATAACAATCAATATGCTAGAACAATGTTGATGTGTTCTTTAGATCGTTTTGATGAGTATAAACGTCGTATGCAGGATTTTCTAGCTGCAACACATGATGAGATGATAGATGTGATGACCGATGGACCATTGAAAATTACAAAGGCAATAATCAGAGATGGTCAATCATAGTACATTCCAAACCAAAAGAGAATGGAATCTTCAAGATAGAAAAAGAGCGAACCTCAACAATATTGCTATTAATATCATATACGTAACTTTGGATAGCAATATCTACATGAAATTGAAAGATTGCAAGACTGCAAAAGAACTTTGGGATAAGTTACAATTAATCTGTGAAGGCACTGATGCAATCAAGAAAAACAAGATCAGTGTGGCCAAAATGAAGTTTCAATATTTCAAAATGAAACCAAATGAAACTATTGAACAAATGGAGTCAAGATTCATTGCAATCATAGATGAACTCACCCTACTGATTGTGAAGTACTCACAAGAAAAAATAAATTCAAAAATCTTGGAAGCATTACCTGCAAAAGAAGTTTGGGAGATGAAGGTGACTGCCATAGAAGAGATGAGAAGTTTACATGAAAAGGATACTTTCAAGTTATTTTCAGAACTCAAGGCTTATGAATTCAGTAAGAAACTTGCACCCGAAACAGAAAAGGATGAACCAAAGACCACCTTTGCATTGGTGCTACACATCAAGAAGAAACATCGTGAGCTCAAGATGATCTACTCGGATGAGATGCAAGAGCAAATTGCCCTCACCGAGCATGAAAATTAGAATGATGAAAATCGGAAAGGGTTCTCCAAGGAATTTCACAAAGAAATCCAGTGAAAAGAAGAAGGATGAATCCAAGAAAGACAATGATTACATGTGCTATTAATGCAAGAAGCCAGGACACTTCAAACCTAACTTTTCTGAACTAAAACAGAAGAAGGAACCTGATTATCTTTGCTTCAATTGCAAGAAGGCTGGATATTTCAGACCTGATTGTCTAGACCTACTGAAGAGCAAAAGTCAACAAAGAAGATCTGGCATGAAAGCTATGGTTGCTGAAGATGAATCAGGATATGAAGTTGAATCAGAAAAGGGAAATGAATCTGATGATACTGCACTTGTTGTTGATATGGATGATTATTCTTTAATGAAAAATTGGGATGAAAAAGAGGAGGTATACAATTCTGTATCTATAAACACTCTTGCTGAAAGTGATTGTGAATCAACTTGTGGTTCAAATCCTAAAAATTCTGACAATGAAGAAACTTTGGATGCCATCCTTAATCAACTGAGGATAATACAGTCTGGTTATGATATTGTGATGGCTGAAAAAGAAGCTCTTCGAACAGAAGTTGAAAGGTTAAAAGTTGAATTAAGAATTCTCAAGGGTAAGGAAAAACAGATTGGTTAGAATCAAAGATAAGCTGCTTTGTACATTCGATGAGTCACTGAATTTGTTTGACAATCTTGTTCCGGCACTGCATTCAAATCTGGAAAGCCATATGGTGATAGAACATGCCTTGGATTTGGAACTCAACAATCTAATAAGAGTGTATCCAAGAAGGTTATTGAACTTAGTGCCATAATTGGTCCCAAGTTTGTGCTCAGACAAGATCCAACTTCTAAGAAGGTTCTTTGAGGCGGTGAAGGCTACCGAGAAGACTTCAAGGAATCAAAATTAGAAGTCAAAAAGATCAACAGCACCTAACACAAAGAATAAATCTAAAAGTAGGACTGCTATACTTTCTAGACCTGCTGATAGCAGACCTACTACCAAGTCTGCTGGACCACAAAAAGGCAAAAATCAGAAATATTCCAAGGATAAGAATCCTAAACCTAAAAATGTCAATCATTCCAGGGATACTTATCTCATGGGGAAAGGTATATTATTCCTTACTGATGATGATTGGAATATTCCTACTCCTACTGCTAGAAACAACAGGTATAACAATGCTGCTAGGGTAAAACATCAGCAATGGAATCAGTAGAGGACTCAGCAGAGGACTTATACAAGACCTCAACAGACTCCACATTACAGGGCTGCTCCTAAAAGACAGCAAAATAATGGTTATGCTAGTGCTTCTAACAATAGAAATCACTTCAAACAGCATTACATACCAAAAGGCCAGAATGCATATGTGAGTTCTACACAACCAAATGTTAAAACTTATGGATGTGTAGAAAATATGTATGAACAAAAGTATGATACCTTTCAAAGAAGACATTATGGAAACTTTCCAAGGGTCATTCTTACCACTGACCATTATGGACCCAAACAGTTTTGGGTACCTAAAATACATTAACTTTGTGTTGAAGGGTGTGTGATACTTTGACAGTGGATGTTCCAGACATATGACAATGAATAAGTATTGTTTGTCAAATTATGTGGCAAAAGGATGGTCCAAGAGTGAATTTTGGCAATAAGAACACACCAGGATACACAAGAGGATATGGCACACTTGTGAGAAATGGATTAACAATCAAGAATGTTGCATTTGTGGATGGACTGGACTACAACCAACTGAGCACTGGACAGTTCTGTGACATGAGTTACAAGGTCACTTTTGACAAAGGCACCTGTATTGTCATTAGTGAAAGAAGTGATCAAGTTGTGTTGGCTGGAAGAAGACAACAAAACATGTATGTTGTGGATTGGTCTGCTGTTGTTCCTAAAACTTGCCTAATTGTGCATACCAAGTCAGAACTCAATTGGTTATGGCATAAGAAGTTAAATCATCTGAATTTTGATGATATCAATCAATTGGTGTTGAAGAAACTGGTGATTGGTTTAACTGAGATCACATTCAAAAATGATGCTATATGTGATGCTTGTCAGCAAGGTAAACAAACAAAATCAAGCTTCAAGTCAAAGACTAAGCAGTCAACAAAAAGAGTTTTGGAGCCGATGCACTTGGATCTATTTGGACCAGTAACTCCAACAAGTGTGACAGGAAATAAGTACACTCTAGTTGTTTTGGATGATTATTCAAGATACACTTGGGTAGTATTCATGAAAAAGAAAAGTGAAACAATTCAAAAGATGCCTGAACTTTGGAAAATATTGCAAAATGAGAAAAGTTTGACAGTAGTGAATATTAGATCAGACAAGGGTACTGAATTTCTCAATAAATTTATAAGAGAATACTATGAGCAGAATGGTGTGCTACATCAACTGGCTGCTGCTGCTACACCTAAGCAAAATGGGGTTGCTGAGAGAAGAAATAGAACATTAAAAGAAGCAGGAAGAACTATGATTTGTCAAGCATTATTACCTGAAAGATATTGGGTTGAAGCAGTCAATACAGCATGCAATACACAAAACAAGACCTCAGTGAACAAGAAGCTGCTGAAGACACCTTATGAGATTTGGAATGGAAGGAAACCTAATATATCATATTTCCATCCATTTGGAAGTAAATGTTTTATATTAAATCATAAGGAGCAATTGGAGACATTCTAACCAAAATCAGATGAAGGAATTTTCATAGGATATTCTTCATCGACAAAGCATTCGAGTCTTCGAATAAAGGACAACTGAAACATGAAGAAACAATACATGTGTATTTGATGAACCTAAGTTCACTGGAATGGAAGAAGAAGCTTCAGAACCTGCTGAGAATCAACAAGTCACTGATCAAGAATGTGTTGATGTTTTGGAAAGAATAAATGAGTTAAAGATTTCTGACTCTGCCCCTACTGAACACCCTGCTGGTAACACTACTGATGCAACAACTGAGGCAGTTCAAGGATCTGCTGAACCCCTTGCTAAAGCAACAGCAGACCCTACTGAAGATGATGTTCTTGAGATTCAGTCTAACCAAAATCCACAATGGTTAAGGGATCACCCTGCTGAACAAGTTATTGGCAATATACAGCACGGTGTAAGGACTAGAAGACAATTAGAAGCAATGTTTACCTGTTTTCTATCTCAAATAGAACCTAAAGTTTTTGAAGAAGCTATATCAGATCCAGATTGGATAATTGTTATGCAAGAAGAATTGAATAAATATGAAAGAAATCAAGTTTGGACACTAGTGGAAAGGCCTAATCATGCAAATATAATTGGAACCAAATGGGTATACAGAAACAAATTTAATGAATATGGTACCATTGTATGGAATAAGGCCCGACTAGTAGCAAAAGGCTATTCTCATGTAGATGGAATAGATTTTGATGAGACATATGCCCCTGTTGCAAGATTGGAAGCTATAAGATTATTCTTGGCATATGCTGCTTACAAAAACTTCAAAGTATATGAAATGGATGTCAAGAGTGCATTTTTGAATGGCATTATGGAAGAGGAGGTCTATGTTCAGTAACCTCCTGGTTTTGAAGTTAAAGATCATGAAGATAAAGTGTACTTACTTAATAAGGCACTTTATGGTTTGGAACAAGCACCAAGAGCATGGTATAAGACCCTATCTCAATTCTTGGTGGACAATGGTTTTACCAAAGGAACCATTGACAAGACTATTTTCAGAATCAATGAAGGAGACAGCACCCTGCTGGTACAGATTTATGTTGATGACATAATTTTTGGTTCTGAAAATGAATTGCTATATGAGAAGTTTTCTAATCTGATGAAAAGTAAATTCCAAATGAGTATGATGGGAGAAATGAACTATTTCTTGGGTTTACATGTCAAACAGATGAAAGATGGAATCTTTATTCATCAAACCAAGTATACCAAGGAGCTACGGAAGAAATTTGGTATGGAAAACAGCACCAAGGTATCAACTCCAATGAGTACAAACATTAGATTGGATGAAGGCAAGGAAGGAAAAGATGTTGATCAGACTTTATATAGTAGGATGATAGGCAGTCTGCTGCTAACCCTGCTGATGAGCATATAAGTCAGGGGGAACCCACTATGGAACAGATGGAGGTGGTAGGCACTAATTTACAATCTGAGCAACCTACTGACCTAAATGCATCTGTTGAAGAAACCTTAAATCTACTTGTTGAGACCTTTGGAGGTCAGCAAAGTGGACACATAGCTCCTAGAAATCAAACTATGCCCTTTGAAAGGAAGGAGAAAAAGAAGAAAGAAGGGTATATTTATCCTAAGATCCAGCTGATGGCTGATTACTTTCAATGGAAGTTTGAGTTTTACAAAAGAAAAAAATTAGCTACTGAGCCAGTGACAGATTTTGAGGAGTGGGCTTTTGGAAAGTTAGGAGTAGAAAACCTACTTGATCTGGTTGATATTTCTTTGCTAGAAATGAGACTAATGGAACTCATTGATGGACAAGGAAATAAAGAAGGTATCAAATTCAGGGATCCTAGAGATGCACCAGACAGTGATGATTCATCATCTGATTCTGATGATGGTCATCGCCCACATCAAGGAGAGACCAGTGGTAGTGTATTGTTAAATGAACCAAGATTTGAACAGTCTACTAATGCTAGCAAGTCTGCTGAGGGCCAGCAGACTGGCCAAATGGATGAGGATTTGGAAGATTTAACCCAAGATGGTCTGGAAGTGTTAATAAATTATGGGATAAATCTTGGAGGCAACAGGCTAGTTGGTGTATCAGATACTTTCTTTGTAGAAGAATCTGCTGAACATACTGATGATCGGCAGATGTAGATTTGAAGGAGGAGAAGGTTACTCATCATAGTGAGCCTGATATCAGTTCTGATGATTCAGCTCAATATCAAGAATGGAATGATACTCAGGACACTCTATTCAAAACTGCTAATAATCTACGAAAGATTGCTAATGTTAGAGGGTTTCAAAAAGAAAATTTTGCTGAATTCCCTACAATTCTTGTACAGAGAGTGTTGATCACTGAGGAACAAACAGTGATAGCGCAGAGATTGGACATGGTGATGGGATTTGAGGGATCACCATTAATTGTTGAGGAGGTTCAGGCTGCTGAGGATCAGACAGCACATGAACAAAGGTTGGAACATGTGGTATAGGTTGCTGAGGATCAAACAACACATGGACAATGGTTGGAACAGTTGTTACCGGTTGCTGAGGATCAAACAACACCTGGAAAAAGGTTGGAACTAACTATGGGTTTGGAGGACACCCATGCTGTTATTGAAGAATAGGCTGTTGTAGTAGAGCCTATTGGAGGAAAGGTCACTGAAAGGAAAGACAGTCAACAGACTGTTGTTATTTTTGAAGATGAACAACTACTGGACTATGACTACAGTGATGAGGAGTTTCAAGTACCTGAGGAAGAACCTATAAATGATGAACCACAACAGGCATTCGTACCACTCTTTGAGGAACCTGCCCTAGATCCAATCCTAGAGAATTTCCAAGGACCTAACCCTGCTCAAAGGGATATGAGTTGGGCCATGGTTGACAGTAGACAAAGAGTGTAATATAATGTAGAGGAGCCTACTGATGAAGCTGATGGACATATGGCTGGAGGAATGGCTGGTGGAGTACCAGTATAGGTTGTGGATGAGTTGAGAGCATTCAGAAATGACATCACAAGATTAAGGACTCAACATGACAGACAAGAGCAAAGATTTGAAGATTTGCTGAACTTGGTGGAAAATAGAGGAAGAATTACTGAAACAGTTGCTTCCAACATTACCTCCACTTATTGAAACAATTGCTTCCAACATTACCTTCACTCAATATGCTCTTCCTGACCTTGCCCTAGATGTAAAAGGGATTAAACAAGGCTATACAATGAAGGAGAAGTTTCTGAAAGAACAATTTGCATCTATTGACCAGAAACTTGACAAACTTGCTGAGGCAGCAAAGCCTGCAGTGGCTGAATCTGCTGGAACATCTAACCCTGGTGGATTGGATCCTAAGATTATTGAGAGGATCAATCTACTAGAGCAAACAATGAAAGGAAGAATCACTACAGTTGACACTAGAACCGAAATCATGGAAGGTCAACTGAATAATCTAGTGATCACACAGGAGAGTGTTCATGGCCTGCTGTCCCATTTTGTTGATGAGGTCAATAAGAGGGATGAGAGCCAAACGGCTCTAGCAAAAGAGGCTACCAGAATTTTTGCACAAAAGAAATGGGAGGCTGACACCAATGACTTCAGAGAACCTGCACCTGGCAGACTTCCACTTACTGATGATCTTTTCAAAGAATACAAGAAGCTTTACTATAAAAAGAGAAGACCTTACCATGACAAGGGTTTCCATGAGGGACTAAATTCCATTTTGGGACACATGTTTTGGGAAGCAAGAGTTAAAGTCTTAAGATCTTCACACAGAGGTGGAAGAGGTAGAAGAGGTGGTAGAGGTGGAAGGAGTCTACCTACTACATCAGCTAAAGATTCACTGAATGAATTCAAAAAGTTATACATGCGGTTAGGCTTCAGAGTACATCAGATCAACCTTACTCTACCTGAGGCATGGAAATGGTGGAAGGAAGTGAATCCCCATATTGATTTTTCCCTTATTGAAAATTAGTGGATGAGTGAAATGGTAAGAGATATAAGGGAATATCATGAGCAGGAAGAGAAGGAAATGCAAGAAAGAGAAAGAAGAAACTAGATCAGCATACTTACAATTGCTCTTATTTTTGCTGAATGTAGACTGTAATACTTTTTGAGCAAATATGAGAATAATGAGAAATGACTGAATTTGTTCTATTTTTGCTTTTAATCTTTTTTGCTTTGCTGTAAGGAGGGTATTTGAATCATCACCAAAAAGGGGGAAATTGTTGGACATATTTTATGTTTTAGTGATGAGTGCCAAAGTAGTTGTTATAGAGCAAAGGCAAAAAGATGTCTAGATCTAATGTATAGGCTTATTAGAGTTTGATCATGTATAGGTTTGATCAAACAAGCACAGTAAAAGGTCTGCTGACTTCTATCAACAAACTTGTTTATATCAGTAGGGTACCTGAGTCAGTAGACTAGTTTAGGAACCTGCTGAAGACTGAAGGCTGAGGTTTCAAACATAGTTATTGAAGGCTAAGGGATCAAACTTAGTATTTAAAGTCAAGGATATGGAATCAGAATTTAGGGAAATCTGTGATGACCTAAACTGATTACATATACCTTGTTACAAGGTCTAAGTTCAACAAGTTAAATGGTGATTGGAACTTGGTTATGATCAAAATAGTGTAATTTAACTTCATAGTTAAAAGTTAGATATAAGAGAAGTCAGCTGCAGTGTTTTATAAACACAGCAACTTTAGATCAGCTGACTGATATGCATTTCTGCAAACTAATACCCACAGGAACTTGCTGATGCATATTTCGAATTATTCAAAGGTTACATTGGAAGAATAAAAGGATAAGGACAGATAACAACTTCTGATTTTATCAAATAAATTAATGGTTAAGATTAAAGGGACGTCGGAAAGAAACAGAGGTTTATCCAATGGATACAAGTCAAAGGGTAGATAGACTGAAAACTGTCTAAAAGCAAGTCAAGATGAGACAAATCTGAAACGGCTATGTTTGAATTTCAAACATAAGTCACAAGGATTCCTACCTATAAATAGAGGAATCCTAATTCAGATACAAGTGATGAAAATTGAGGAAAAACAACAGATAATCTTGAGCTTCAAATTCTTATCAAGAAAACACCCTACTGACCCTACTGAACATAAAGCAACTGATCTAGTCAAACTCCTCAAGTGTAATATGTTATCAAGCTACATCAAGTTTACACACATGAAGAATCCAAGCTGCTGATCATATCATCCTGATTCAAACTTTTTTTTATAAGAAATCTACTGAAGACAGTGAAGCATCTTTGGGTGTCAAGGACTGATGTTTGTGGTGGAGCTGGTGAAGAGGGAATCCTACCCTTCAAAGACCAGTGGAAGACTTTAGAGCAGCATCACTGGAGAAGAGTGGACTGACAGGATTACACCACCTGGAACCACTATAAAAATTGCCTATTTACTTTCTGAACATACATTCTGCATTAGTACATTTAGCACATCAATCCACTGAACTAGCAAATGAATCACACACATACACTACTGAGTATCTAATACTTGGTATCATATTTTAACAACAAGTAATAAGGCTAAATTTAAATAAATTACACAGAACAAATTCAAGAAAGTCAATAGTCAATGACTACTGAGTGTCAATGACTCTCGAGCTATCAAAGAGTCACTCTTTGAAGTTCTTGAGTTTGTTACTCCAAAAGTTTTAAGTGTTAAGTTTATTCACCCCCCTCTAAACTTAACCAAAGCCTTTTCAAGCGACCAACAGAACAATTAATCTTGCTCTTTAGATTCTTATCAAGAAGTCACCCTACTGACCTTACTGAGCCAAAAGCTACTGATCAAGTAAATTCTTCAAGTGTAACCTGTGATCAAGTTACATCATGTACACACACTTGAAGGCTTCAAGCTGCTGATCATTTCATCCTGATCAAGCTGCTAACTGTTGAATCATTTATTTGATTCAAACATTCTTTCACAAGAAACCTGCTGAAGACAGTGAAGCATCTTTATGTGTCAAGGACTGTTGTTTGTGGTGGAGCTGGTGCATAGGCAATCCTACCCTTCAAGGACCAATGGAAGACTTCGGAGCAGCAATCCTACCCATTCCAAGTGTTCAGTTTGTGAAGCCATGGTTATTAGTGATGGAAAGACAACTTAGGGATTTTTGTATCTGGAACACCAAAGATCTCTAGTGAATTACCTCCAACATCACAGGAGAAGAGTGGACTGGCTGGATTACACCACCTGGAACCACTATAAAAATTGCCTACTTACTTTCTACACTTACATTATGCATTTAGTATATTTAGCACATCAACCTACTGAAACTAGCAACTGAATCACACACTTACACTACTGAGTATCTAATACTTGGTCTCATATTTTAACAGCAAGTGATAAGGCTTAATTTGAATATATTCATTGCAACAAATTCAAGAAAATCAACAAATCAGAGACTCATCGAGTGTCAAGAGACAATCGAGCAACCAACAGTTTCTTGAAGTTCTTGATTTTGTTAACTGCAAAAGTTTTAAGTGTTAAGTTTATTCACCCCCCCCCCTCTAAACTTATCCAAAGCCTTTTCAAGGGACCAACAATTGGTATCGGAGCAGTGCTTCTGTTCTGAAGTAATCCTACCTGTTGAGCTTGTGAAAATACTTTGAAAACTTTTTCTAATTTTTTATTTTCAAAGCTTTGCATCATGGATAACAATCAATATGCTAGAACAATGTTGATGTGTTCTTTAGATCGTTTTGATGAGTATAAACGTCGTATGCAGGATTTTCTAGCTGCAACACATGATGAGATGATGGATGTGATGACTGATGGACCATTGAAAATTACAAAGGCAATAACTGTAGATGGTCAATCATAGTACATTCCGAAACCAAAAAGAGAATGGAATGCTGAAGATAGAAAAAGTGCGAACCTCAACAATATTGCTATTAATATCATATACAGAACTTTGGATAGCAATATCTACATGAAATTGAAAGATTGCAAGACTGCAAAAGAACTTTGGGATAAGTTACAATTAATCTGTGAAGGCACTGATGCAATCAAGAAAAACAAGATCAGTGTGGCCAAAATGAAGTTTCAATATTTCAAAATGAAACCTAATGAAACTATTGAACAAATGGAGTCAAGATTCATTGCAATCATGGATGAACTCTCCCTACTGTTTGTGAAGTACTCACAAGAAAAAATAAATTCAAAAATCTTGGAAGCATTACCTGCAAAAGAAGTTTGGGAGATGAAGGTGACTGCCATAGAAGAGATGAGAAGTTTACATGAAAAGGATACTTTCAAGTTATTTTCAGATCTCAAGGCTTATGAATTCAGTAAGAAACTTGCACCTGAGACAGAAAAGGATGAACCAAAGACCACTGCATTGGCTGCTACACATCAAGAAGAAACATCAGGAGCTCAAGATGATCTACTGGATGAGATGCAAGAGCAAATTGCCCTACTGAGCATGAAAATTAGAATGATGAAAACTGGAAAGGGTTCTCCAAGGAATTTCACAAAGAAATCCAGTGAAAAGAAGAAGGATGAATCCAAGAAAGACAATGATTACATGTGCTATTAATGCAAGAAGCCAGGACACTTCAAACCTAACTTTTCTGAACTAAAACAGAAGAAGGAACCTGATTATCTTTGCTTCAATTGCAAGAAGGCTGGATATTTCAGACCTGAATGTCTAGACCTACTGAAGAGCAAAAGTCAACAAAGAAGATCTGGCATGAAAGCTATGGTTGCTGAAGATGAATCAGGATATGAAGTTGAATCAGAAAAGGGAAATGAATCTAATGATACTGCACTTGTTGTTGATGTGGATGATTATGCTTTAATGAAAAATTGGGATGATAAAGAGGAGGTATACAATTTTGTATCTATAAACACTCTTGCTGAAAGTGATTGTGAATCAACTTGTGGTTCAAATCCTAAAAATTCTGACAATGAAGAAACTTTGGATGCCATCCTTAATCAACTGAGGATAATACAGTCTAGTTATGATATTGTGATGGCTGAAAAAGAAGCTCTTCGAACAGAAGTTGAAAGGTTAAAAGTTGAATTAAGAAATCTCAAGGGTAAGGAAAAACAGATTGGTTAGAATCAGCATAAGCCTGCTGTACATTCAGTAGCTGCTGAATTTGCTGAACAATCTTGTTCCGGCACTGCATTCAAATCTGGAAAGCCATATGGTGATAGAACATGCCTTGGATTTGGAACTCAACAATCTAATAAGAGTGTATCCAGTAAGGTTATTGAACTTAGTGCCATAATTGGTCCCAAGTTTGTGCCTGCACAAGATCCAACTCCTAAGAAGGTTGCTGAGGCAGTGAAGGCTACTAAGAAGACTTCAAGGAATCAAAATTAGAAGTCAAAAAGATCAACAGCACCTAACACAAAGAATAAATCTAAAAGTAGGACTGCTATACTTTCTAGACCTGCTGATAGCAGACCTACTACCAAGTCTGCTGGACCACAAAAAGGCAAAAATCAGAAATATTCCAAGGATAAGAATCCTAAACCTAAAAATGTCAATCATTCCAGGGATACTTATCTCATGGGGAAAGGTATATTATTCCTTACTGATGATGATTGGAATATTCCTACTCCTACTGCTAGAAACAACAGGTATAACAATGCTGCTAGGGTAAAACATCAGCAATGGAATCAGTAGAGGACTCACAGAGGACTTATACAAGACCTCAACAGACTCCACATTACAGGGCTGCTCCTAAAAGACAGCAAAATAATGGTTATGCTAGTGCTTCTAACAATAGAAATCACTTCAAACAACATTACATACCAAAAGGCCAGAATGCATATGTGAGTTCTACACAACCAAATGTTAAAACTTATGGATGTGTAGAAAATATGTATGAACAAAAGTATGATACCTTTCAAAGAAGACATTATGGAAACTCTCCAAGGGTCATTCTTACCACTGACCATTATGGACCCAAACAGTTTTGGGTACCTAAAATACATAAACTTTGTTTTGAAGGGTGTGTGATACTTTGACAGTGGATGTTCCAGACATATGACAATGAATAAGTATTGTTTGTCAAATTATGTGGCAAAAGGATGGTCCAAGAGTGAATTTTGGCAATAAGAACACACCAGGATACACAAGAGGATATGGCACACTTGTGAGAAATGGATTAACAATCAAGAATGTTGCATTTGTGGATGGATGACTACAACCAACCGAGCACCGACAGCTTCAGACATGAGTTACAAGGTCACTTTTGACAAAGGCACCGTATTGTCATTAGTGAAAGAAGTGATCAAGTTGTGTTGGTGGAAGAAGACAACAAAACATGTATGTTGTGGATTGGTCTGCACGTTGTTCCTAAAACTTGCCTAATTGTGCATACCAAGTCGAACTCAATTGGTTATGGCATAAGAAGTTAAATCATCTCAATTTTGATGATATCAATCAATTGGTGTAAAGAAACGGTGATTGGTTTAATCGAGATCACATTCAAAAATGATGCTATATGTGATGCTTGTCAGCAAGGTAAACAAACAAAATCAAGCTTCAAGTCAAAGACTAAGCAGTCAACAAAAAGAGTTTTGGAGCCGATGCACTTGGATCTATTTGGACCAGTAACTCCAACAAGTGTGACAGGAAATAAGTACACTCTAGTAGTTTTGGATGATTATTCAAGATACACTTGGGTAGTATTCATGAAAAAGAAAAGTGAAACAATTCAAAAGATGCCTGAACTTTGGAAAATATTGCAAAATGAGAAAAGTTTGATAGTAGTGAATATTAGATCAGACAAGGGTACTGAATTTCTCAATAAATTTATAAGAGAATACTGTGAGCAGAATGGTGTGCTACATCAACTGGCTGCTGCTGCTACACCTAAGCAAAATGGGGTTGCTGAGAGAAGAAATAGAACATTAAAAGAAGCAGGAAGAACTATGATTTGTCAAGAATTATTACCTGAAAGATATTGGGTTGAAGCAGTCAATACAGCATGCAATACACAAAACAAGACCTCAATGAACAAGAAGCTGCCGAAGACACCTTATGAGATTTGGAATGGAAGGAAACCTAATATATCATATTTCCATCCATTTGGAAGTAAATGTTTTATATTAAATCATAAGGAGCAATTGGAGACATTCTAACCAAAATCAGATGAAGGAATTTTCATAGGATATTCTTCTGTCAGCAAAGCATTCAGGGTACTGAATAAAAGGACACTGAAACATGAAGAAACAATACATGTGTATTTGATGAACCTAAGTTCACTAGAATGGAAGAAGAAGCTTCAGAACCTGCTGAGAATCAACAAGTCACTGATCAAGAATGTGTTGATGTTTTGGAAAGAATAAATGAGTTAAAGATTTCGACTCGCCCTCTTGAACACCTGCTGGTAACACTCATCGATGCAACAATCGAGGCGGCTTCAAGGATCTGCTTTGAACCCTTGTCAAGCAACAACAGCAGACCCTACTGAAGATGATGTTCTTGAGATTCAGTCTAACCAAAATCCACAATGGTTGAGGATCACCTCCGCTGAACAAGTTATTGGCAATATACAGCACGGTGTAAGGACTAGAAGACAATTAGAAGCAATGTTTACCTGTTTTCTATCTCAAATAGAACCTAAAGTTTTTGAAGAAGCTATATCAGATCCAGATTGGATAATTGTTATGCAAGAAGAATTGAATAAATATGAAAGAAATCAAGTTTGGACACTAGTGGAAAGGCCTAATCATGCAAATATAATTGGAACCAAATGGGTATACAGAAACAAATTTAATGAATATGGTACCATTGTATGGAATAAGGCCCGACTAGTAGCAAAAGGCTATTCTCATGTAGATGGAATAGATTTTGATGAGACATATGCCCCTGTTGCAAGATTGGAAGCTATAAGATTATTCTTGGCATATGCTGCTTACAAAAACTTCAAAGTATATGAAATGGATGTCAAGAGTGCATTTTTGAATGGCATTATGGAAGAGGAGGTCTATGTTCAGTAACCTCCTGGTTTTGAAGTTAAAGATCATGAAGATAAAGTGTACTTACTTAATAAGGCACTTTATGGTTTGGAACAAGCACCAAGAGCATGGTATAAGACCCTATCTCAATTCTTGGTGGACAATGGTTTTACCAAAGGAACCATTGACAAGACTGTTTTCAGAATCAATGAAGGAGACAGCACCCTGCTGGTACAGATTTATGTTGATGACATAATTTTTAGTTCTGAAAATGAATTGCTATATGAGAAGTTTTCTAATCTGATGAAAAGTAAATTCCAAATGAGTATGATGGGAGAAATGAACTATTTCTTGGGTTTACATGTCAAACAGATGAAAGATGGAATCTTCATTCATCAAACCAAGTATACCAAGGAGCTACGGAAGAAATTTGGTATGGAAAACAGCACCAAGGTATCAACTCCAATGAGTACAAACATTAGATTGGATGAAGGCAAGGAAGGAAAAGATGTTGATCAGACTTTATATAGTAGGATGATAGGCAGTCTGCTGTACCTTACTACCAGCAGACCTGATATATCCTTTGTTGTAGGTGTTTGTGCAAGATTTCAATCAAAACCAAAAGAAAGTCATCTAGCTGCAGTAAAAAGGATTCTCAAGTATCTAAAAGAAACTTTGGGAGTAGGGATATGGTATTCAAAAGATGGAAGCTTCAAGGTTATATCATACTCAGATTCTGATTATGCAGGATGCAAGATTGATAGAAAAAGCACCACAGGAACATGTCAGTTGATGGGAAATAGACTGGTTTCCTGGCTTAGCAAGAAACAGAATTCTATATCAACTTCCACTGCTGAGGCTGAATACATTACTGCTGGAAGTTGTTGTGCACAAATATTGTGGTTAAGACAACAATTAAGGGATTATGGAATTGAAGAAAGAGAAATTCATATAATGTGTGACAACACAAGTGCAATTGCAATCACAGAAAATCCTGTTTTGCACTCAAGAACCAAGCATATTGATGTGAGATGTCATTTTATTAGAGATCATGTTGAAAAGAAAGAAGTGGTGGTTCTTTACATCCCTACTGAAGATCAACTTGCTGATATTTTCACAAAACCATTGGATAGTGAAAGATCTGCTAAACTAAGAGCTGAACTTGGAATTATAAAAGTTGACTGATACACCTATGATCAGCAATGTGCTGGAATTCACCAAGGCGATTAGTCTTTGCTATGTTGGGTGAGCTCACTTAGCAGACTAGTCATTGGTATCAACAAATCCATGTACTTATTTATATTTGAACAATTGAGCAAATGAAGTTGCCAAGGGGATTGGTCTTTGTCCTGTTGGGTGAGATCACTTGACAGATCAGTCATTGGTATTAAACTTCATCTTGTATTTTCAGTTGGACAAAACAAGAGGAATTGAAGATCAAGAGAGTAACTCACAAGAGAGTTCAACTCGAGGCATCTATGTCGCAGTCACCGAGCCAAGTCTCATCGATGGCAAAGGTCACGAGACATACGTTACACAGTCAAACTTTAACATGTCAAAAAGCAAAAGACAGGGATATTTATCTTATCTTAATAACCACAGTTACACAATCGGACGGTTACAACTCTTTATGGGTCAGTTATGGGACATATGGCAATATCTCATTTATTCAAATTTAATCGTGGTTAATGCTACAGTACGTGTACAGTGCATTTTCTGACACTCTCAACTATCTCTCCCTATATATACAGACATATACACAGAGTTCCTACTTACAAATCTCAGATTGATATTTCTCTGCAAGTACTTTGTGTGAACACAGATTTGAAAAGCTCTCTTCTTAATCATTCTCACTTCTAATGGCGGATAAAGCTGATGTTTATATTGGAACTAGTCAAAGTGTGAGAGGATATGTTATTGACTGTCATATAACTGAGTTAGCCATCAACATTGGAAGAAGAATCAGAAGGGTTGCTGGCTTAGAAAATGTTATCAATAGAAGATTGGAGAGAATTTCATATGTAAAACTTTTTGAATTCTAGAAGAACATTGTGATACATGAAGGTAGAGAGGCCTTCACTACAACGGTTAGTGGCAGAGAGATTGAAATTACTTCAGATCTACTGTGAGAAGTATTTCATTTTGGACCTGGAAATAATGCTCCCACCAATCCAGAATTGATGAATCTGCAAAGAATGAAGTTTGTTGATACAATAAAGACAAATGAGACAATACCATCATCTCTAGGCATTAATGTGAGGCACATTGGATATGAATATAATCTACTGAGCAAATTAATTTCCAAGACCATTTTGGGATTCACTGGGAGCCTAGATACACTTTCTGGACCCAAGATAGACCTACTGATCATCATCTACAGAAGTATGAAGTTTGATTGGGCTGGATTCGTTATACACTACATGAAGAAGGTGTTACTGATGAAAGAGATGGCATAAGGAAGTCCAAATCCAAGCCCCTAGGTCTACTGATTCAGACCCTGCTGAATCATTTTCAGATACCTGATGTTGCACCTGAAAAACTAAACTAGTCCATATCTAAGAAGGAGATCAATTATCATATTCCTGGACTAGATGATGATGAAGATGCAGATGATGAAGCAACTGAGAGTGACAATGATGGGGATGATGATGCTAGTGGTGAGCAGATCAAGCAAGCTACTAAGTCAGGTGGACCTAAGAAAGTTGCTAAAAAGAGAAAGGCTGCTGATACTAGGAAAATCACTGAAATGTTAAAACCTAGAAAAACTAGGAAGCAAATAGCAGAGACTATCAAGTCCTGAGAGGTTCAGATTGAAGTTGAAGTTATCGACCTCTTTGAAGTTACAAGGAAGAAGTCTGCTGTTGAAATTTTGAAAGAGCAAAAGAAGGAAGATAAAGAAAGAAGAAAGCTGTTGAGATGGAAGAAGAAAGACCTTCAAAGAGAATAAAGGAGATTGCACATAAAAAGAAGCATGGAAAAGGAAAGGAATTGAGGGTCCTAGAAGAACAGAGGGAAGAAATAGGAGAAGATGCTGTTGAGCCTACTGAAACTGCAGAAGTTGTTGTTGAGCAACTTACTGAAGAACCACAACAGACTTTCTGAATCTGCACATGCTGATGAGCATGTAAGTCAGGGGGAACCAAGTGTGGGGGAAGAGCAACTTACCCTGCCATTTCTGCAATTGTTTAGGGGGAAGAGCAATCTATTGTTGACCCTGCTGATGAGCATGTAAGTCAGGGGGAACCAAGTGTGGAACAGATGGAGGTGGTAGGTACAAACTTACAACCAGAAGAACCTACTGACCTGGAAGCATCTGTTGAAGCAAATTTGAATCTACTTGTTGAGACCTTTGGAGGACAACAAGTTGAACAAACTGCTGCAAGCTGGAAGCCTTCAATGCCTTTTGAAAGAAATGAGAAGAAAAGAAAAGAAGGATATGTTGATCCTAAACTCAAGCTGGTGGCTGACTACTTTCAATGGATGTTTGGTTATTACAAGAAACAAAAATCAGCTGCTGAGCCAATGACAGACTTTGAGGAATGGGCTTTTGAAAAGTTGGAGGTGGAAAACCTACTTGACCTGGTCAATACCTCCCTGCTAGAAATGAGATTAATGTAAATATTTACAAAGAGAAGCAAGAAGGAAGTGTCATGTTCAAGACTCCTAGGGATGGACCAGACAGTGATGATCCATCATAATCTGACTCTGATGATGATCATCCGCCACATCAACAAGAAGCCAGTGGAACTGCTATGCTAAATAAACCAAGTGTAGAACAGTCCACTGATGCTGGCAAGTCTACTGAAGATCTCACTATAGATGATTTGGAGGCTCTAATTAATGATGGAATGAGTCTTGGAGGTAACAGGATGGTTGGCACATCTGATACATTCAAAGTTGTGGAGCCTAAAGTGAATCAAGATGATCAGGAGACTGAAAATCTTGATGAGGAAATGGTTTTTGAACATAGTGAGCCTGATATCAGTTTTGAAGATTCAATTCAATATCAGGAATGGATTGATACTCAGGGCACTATAGCTAAATCTGCTGAGAATCTACAGAAGATTGCTGATGCTGGAGGATTCTTGGAGGAAAACATGGCTATTTTTCCTTTCATTTGTGTAGAAGAAGGAGTCCTACTCACTGAGGAACAGACGGTGATTGGACAGAGATTGGACATGGTGATGGGCTTTGAAGAATCACCATTACGTCTTGAGGAGTTTCAGACTGCTGAGGTTCAAACAGCACCTGAACAAAGGTCGGAACTGGTGGTATAGGCTGTTGAGGACCAAACAGCACCTGGACAAATGTTTGAACTGACAATGGGTTCAGAGGAAACCCATGCTATTGTTGAAGAACAGGTTACTATAGTAGAGCTTCATCAGAAGTGCGAGCCATCAAGTGGAAGGATAGTCACAGATCTTTGTTATGGATGAGGATGAACAGCTATGGGACTATGACTTCAGTGATGAGGAGTTTCAAGTGCCTGAGGATGAACCTATTGCTGCTGAACCCCAACAGGCATTTGTACCAGTTTTTGAGGAACCTGCCCAAGATCCCATTTTGGAAGAAATTTTTGAAGATATAATTGAGGAAGGTCCTAACCCTGCTTGAAGGGATATGAGCTGGGCCATGGTTGTCAGCAGCCAGAGGGCACAATACAATGTTGAAGAGCCTACTGATGATGATGCTGGACATATGACTGGAGGATTGGCTGGTGGGGCACCAGCACAAGTGTTGGATGAGTTGAGGGTCGTCAGAAATGACATTACAAGGTTAAGAACTCAACTTGACAGACAAGAGAAAATATTTGAACATAATGAATCTAGTGGTAAATAGAGGTAGGACTACTGAAACTGTTGCTTCCACTATTACTTCTACTCAATCTGCTCTTGCTGACCTTGCTCTAGATGTAAAAGGAATTAAACAAGGCAATACACTGAAGGAGAAGTTCTTGAAAGAGCAGTTTGCCTCTATTCACCAGAAACTTGACAAACTTGCTGAGGCACCCAAGCCTGCTGTGGCTGAACCTGTTGGAACACTTCACTCTGCTGGATTGGTTCCTAAGATTACTGAGAGGATCAATCTACAGAAGCAAACAATGGATGGGAGGATCACTGATGTTGACACCAGAACAGAAATCATGGAGGGTCAACTGAACAACTTGGTGATCACATAGGAAAGTGTTCATGGTCTGCTGCCCCGTTTTCTTGATGATGTCTATAAGGGGGAAGAGAGCCAAACAGCAGTAGCAAAAGAGGCTGTTAGAATCTTTGCACAAAAGAAATGGGAGGCTGACACCAATGCATTCAGAGAACCTACTCCTGGCAGACTTCCACTGACTGATGACCTCTTCAAGGAATACAAGAAGCTATATTACAATAAGAGGAGACCTTACCATGACAAGGGATTTCATGAAGGGCTAAATTCATTCTTGGGACTGAAGTTTTGGGAAGCCATGTTCAAAGCTCTAAGAACTTCTCACATAGGTGGTAGAGGTGGAAGAGGTGGAAGAAGTCTACCCACTATATCAGCAAGAGATTCATTGGATGAGTTCAAGCAGTTGTACATGCGTTTAAGGTTCAGAGTACATCAAATTAATCTTACTCTACCTTAGGCATGGAAATGGTGGAAGGAAGTGAACCCCCTGTAACACCCCGGTTTTCCAATCCCGTCGGCCGCCGGCATTGGTTACCGTAGTGCTACTCATCACGACACACAGTCGTGGTAGTAATATCCAACAATCCACAACAGAAAGAAATGAACAGCCACCATTTATTATTTAAAATATTAAAATAAATACAATCTCTTGAGGAAAATGAAAAATGTGCAGGAACATCAATAAACATCTCAAAGTTTCATAAATTTAACAAAGTGGGAAAAATGTGTAACTGCAACTACATGTCTCTCAGAACCCCATGACATCCCCGCAACAAGCTATCATCCAAGAAATACCTGCTAAGAATCTGCTCCCCATAAATGGATCATAGCAGGTCAACCAAAAGGAAAACCGCCAACTACAAAGTTGAGTAAGAATAAATCTGATACAGGTAAGATAAAATCGTGTACTTGTTCAACCATGCTTTCACAAACCTTGCATTAGAAAACACCACTGACCTTCGGGAAACCAAAGTAAAAAGGAAAGTAAAACTTCCAAACCATATACCAAAACCAATTCACTCGGATTAACCGAGGGCTAAACCAACCCATGAAAATACAACCACTCTAAAAAGAAATACAACCAATCCATAAGGATACACTACATCACAACTATCCATACCTAAAGGTCCCGAATGTGCACATCCCTCGAAAGGGGTAAACCCCTAAAGAGGAGGATCCTAAAGGTCAACCAATGGTACCATCATTAAAGTGGTCCATAACGTACTGAGGTGCAAGGAAAACTTTCCCGGGTTCCGGCTTCGGGGATACCCTATCCGGCCCAACATTACATCTGTCTGCAACTCCCCAAACACGCTAAGGTCATTGAAGTCGTAAGGAAACCTTCCCGGGTTCCGGTTATGGGAGCTACCCTACCCGGCCCAGCCTCTACGGTCTACGAACATTCAATGCCAAAAATCCAAATCCACAAGTGATGTCAATATCCCTGACCCATCAAAACCTGACTTCCAAATTTATTCACAACAATTAACAACAAAAGAAGGACAACTTAGACCGACACCCGCTTAAAAGGGTTGGACGCCCGCTTTGATAACCGAACGCCCGTCCAAAAACTCGGGACGTCGCCCAAAAGGACTGTTACATCCTCGAATCCAGCTTTTACACACTGACGCCCGTCCATTATGCTTGGACGCCCGTCCACTAAAATAAATTTACATCCTCAGATCGAAAATAGCCTTTAGACGCCCTTCAGACGCTTCGTCTGAAGTTGAAACCAAGATCGACGCCCGTCCATTAAGGCGACGCCCGCCCGCCTCGGGCCGCAATCGAACCCTAATAATTTTCAACGCGATTTCTAGGTTGTTCCTCAACAAAACAAAGCAAGAATAAAGAATATAATATGTACAAAGAAACCTCATATCAAAGTACCACAATGTCCACAAATTTTAACCCCAAAGCCAAACACATTTTTATGGACGTTTAACACCCCAAAGTATGACTAACAACGTAACGATTTTAACAAAAGATTTACAGTAATTGTTTTATGTTTCCACGCATAAACACAATGGTCTATACACCTTAAAACACAGCTAGCAACCCCCAACTTATACTCCAAACCTTGATCAACAATGCTATACAACCCAAACCACCCACACAACCCTACATGTTATTAAAAGCTCCATCTTTCGCACTAAACGAACACGCAACTTAGAATTATCCTTACCGTAACGTTGCACCTCTTGAACAACAACAACAAACAATCCCAGAACATTACATCAATTTAGATATATATTTACTACGTATTGTTTTATTTGTATATCTTTCAACAAACAAAAGAATACATAAATCACAATAAACAATTTAGTAATTCGCAGACTAACCTGTGGTAAATAAATTATAATATTAAGATGGTATACCACAACAATGCAGCAGGTCTACATATAACATATATACTAAAATAAATAGATGCTACTACTAGGTACTACTAATCTGTGACCGACGCAAGCACTTAAAATTGGATTGCCGAGGCTCATGTTTGACACCCATATACTCAGCCTTGTGTACGTACGCATACAAATTGGAAAATTCATCAATAATCACCGTACAAAATTATATCAACAATTTTTAAGAACACCCCCTTACACGCACACGAGGATCGGCCATAGCCCTTGGCCGGCCGATCGCCATACTCGAATTGTAGGGGAGAAAGGAACGATGCTTACCGACGACGACGACGGCGATATCCTTAATCACCAAGGGGGAGATTTTTCTCTCCTTCACAAAAGCAATCGGCGGCAAAGCAAGGGCAAGGGTACACGCCACTTTGAGAGAGAAGAGGGAGGAGGACAAAATTTATCAATTAAAGGTTTAGAAAATCCTTTTTAAGTTAAGCCAAAATAAGGGGTTAAAAGATTTATAGAAACCTTTTCTTTTCTTTTAATTAAGGAAACAAAAGAATTAGGAAAACCCTTTTTAAATTAATAACCAATTAAACTCCTTATTCAATCAATAATTTAAAGAATTCTTTACTTTCTGGAATTGTTCCATTAAACGTCAAAACTCCTTTTTACCGGTTAAAATAAATCTCGAATTTTCGGGGTATCACATCCTTCCCTCCTTAAGACAAAACTTCGTCCTCGAAGTTCGGGTCCGTACCGGGCGTTACATTCCACCCCCTTAAAACACTCTTCGCCCCCGAAGATAAGCAAAACGGATATTACGCACAAGACTAGAAGTGAGTGAACCAGGAAATTACCCATCTGATTTTCTCTAGCTCCCTGAACGGTGTTGGCCGACCCTGATGGTCGGTTTCTGTTTCCACCGGTAGCCGTAGGTGCACTCCCTTGTCGGCTCTGTGCAGGAGTACCACTCGGCTGCTGGTTACTCCTACTTACGTTCCCAGTGTTACTCCTTGGGGTCCCACCCATGTTGCTCCCCGTAGCAGACGCCGATCCGGCAGGTGTTGGAGCCGCAAAACACTCAAACCGTCTATGTCCAAACTTCCCGCAATTGTTACACTGGACCTTTGCACCTGAACAATCTGTACCCGGATGGTTTCTCTGGCACCGCTTGCAATGGTAGCTTCGTGGCTGACTAAACCCCTGAGAGTTACCTCTCATTGACTGACCACTACTGCCCCCGGTAAAGTGGGAATCTCCCGAAAAAGATGGTCGTACTGGAGAGTTTCCAGGATTACTCCGCTTTTGCTGCACTTGACTGTCCTCAGAGGTACTCTTCCTCTTGTTAGTAGCCTGTGCCGCTTTAACCTCTTTCTGAATCCTCTCGATGTTGCATGCCACTTCACACATCTCTTTTAGGCTCGTGAAGCCCCTACTTGCCCCCATGCGATCCCGGATCGCCAAATCTAAGTGTTGCTCAAACTTTACCATCTTGGCCTCCTCGGTCGGCACTAGCTCAGATGCATAGGCCGCTAAGTCGACAAACTCCTCGTAGTACTCTTGAACCGTCATGTCCCCCTGCCGGAGATTATCGAACTCAACTCGCAGCTCTTTCCTCTTAGATTCAGGAAAGAATTCACGCCTCAGCTCCTGCTTAAACTCAATCCAGTTCAGTGGTACCACCACTGGCTCCCCATGCTCACCTTCGGTCTGAGCCAACCGATCCTTGTTCGCGCCCCACCACAAATCAACCCTATCAACCAAGTAGAAGGCCGCTTGATCGACCTTCATTTCCTCTGGACAGCCTAGAGTGGCAAAGATCTTCTCGAACTCCCTAATCCACCGTTCGAGTCCCTTAGAGTCTCCCTTGCCATCATACTGACTAGGTCTCTGCTGGCTCACGGCCCTAGTCATGCCGGTAGCTGACCCCTGAGAACGGCTCTCTGTCAGCTTATTAACTGCCTGAATCAGGTCTTGATTCATCTTAACCAACTGATCAATCAGCTGGTCCCTCTCATTTCCATGTCTAGGAGGCATAGCTAATGCTACAAAAATTAAACAATCATTTATTCAATTATCACATATACCATGCCACAAAATAATTTCACATATACTTACACTTGTTGCTCAAAATAAATTGCAACATGCAGCCACATTTCCACATACATCAGAATTCACCGTACCTTCCCTACATAGAGCTCAATACCTACCCCACACATCCTCACTGTGCTTATTTTAGTGAATTTATTCTTAAGGTTCATTTTAGGTGGTGGTCCTGGAGTCGAACGTCTCTGATACCACTTTGTAACACCCCGGTTTTCCAATCCCGTCGGCCGCCGGCATTGGTTACCGTAGTGCTACTCATCACGACACACAGTCGTGGTAGTAATATCCAACAATCCACAACAGAAAGAAATGAACAGCCACCATTTATTATTTAAAATATTAAAATAAATACAATCTCTTGAGGAAAATGAAAAATGTGCAGGAACATCAATAAACATCTCAAAGTTTCATAAATTTAACAAAGTGGGAAAAATGTGTAACTGCAACTACATGTCTCTCAGAACCCCATGACATCCCCGCAACAAGCTATCATCCAAGAAATACCTGCTAAGAATCTGCTCCCCATAAATGGATCATAGCAGGGTCAACCAAAAGGAAAACCGTCAACTACAAAGTTGAGTAAGAATAAATCTGATACAGGTAAGATAAAATCGTGTACTTGTTCAACCATGCTTTCACAAACCTTGCATTAGAAAACACCACTGACCTTCGGGAAACCAAAGTAAAAAGGAAAGTAAAACTTCCAAACCATATACCAAAACCAATTCACTCGGATTAACCGAGGGCTAAACCAACCCATGAAAATACAACCACTCTAAAAAGAAATACAACCAATCCATAAGGATACACTACATCACAACTATCCATACCTAAAGGTCCCGAATGTGCACATCCCTCGAAAGGGGTAAACCCCTAAAGAGGAGGATCCTAAAGGTCAACCAATGGTACCATCATTAAAGTGGTCCATAACGTACTGAGGTGCAAGGAAAACTTTCCCGGGTTCCGGCTTCGGGTGCTACCATATCCAGCCCAACAATACCACTGTCTGCAACTCCCCAAATACGCTAAGGTCATTTAAGTCGTAAGGAAACCTTCCCGGGTTCCGGTTATGGGAGCTACCCTACCCGGCCCAGCCTCTACGGTCTACGAACATTCAATGCCAAAAATCCAAATCCACAAGTGATGTCAATATCCCTGACCCATCAAAACCTGACTTCCAAATTTATTCACAACAATTAACAACAAAAGAAGGACAACTTAGACTGGACACCCGTTTAAAAGGGTTGGACGCCCGTTTGGATAACCGAACGCCCGTCCAAAAACTCGGACGTGCGTCCAAAAGGACCTGTTACATCCTGAATCCAGTTTTTACACCTGGACGCCCGTCCATTATGCTTGGACGCCCGTCCACTAAAATAAATTTACATCCTCAGATCGAAAAATAGCCTTTTCGAGACGTCCCTTCAGACGCTTCGTCTGAAAGTTGAAACCAAGACCGACGCCCGTCCCATTAAAGCAGACGCCCGCCGATCAAATCTGGGCCGCAATCGAACCCTAATAATTTTCAACGCGATTTACGGGTTGTTCCTCAACAAAACAAAGAAGAATAAAGAATATAATATGTACAAAGAAACCTCATATCAAAGTACCACAATGTCCACAAATTTTAACCCCAAAGCCAAACACATTTTTATGGACGTTTAACACCCCAAAGTATGACTAACAACGTAACGATTTTAACAAAAGATTTACAGTAATTGTTTTATGTTTCCACGCATAAACACAATGGTCTATACACCTTAAAACACAGCTAGCAACCCCCAACTTATACTCAAAACCTTGATCAACAATGCTATACAACCCAAACCACCCACACAACCCTACATGTTATTAAAAGCTCCATCTTTCGCACTAAACGAACACGCAACTTAGAATTATCCTTACCGTAACGTTGCACCTCTTGAACAACAACAACAAACAATCCCAGAACATTACATCAATTTAGATATATATTTACTACGTATTGTTTTATTTGTATATCTTTCAACAAACAAAAGAATACATAAATCTGCAAACAATTTAGTAATTCGCAGCACTAACCCAGGGTAAATAAATTATAATATTAAGATGGTATACCACAACAATGCAGCAGGTCTACATATAACATATATACTAAAATAAATAGATGCTACTACTAGGTACTACTAATCATGACCGACGCAAAAGCACTTAAAATTGGATTGCCGAGGCTCATGTTTGACACCCATATACTCAAATTTGTGTGTACGTACACATACAAATTGGAAAATTCATCAATAATCACCGTACAAAATTATATCAACAATTTTAAGAACACCCCTTACACGCACACGGGATCGGCCATAGCCCTTGGCCGCCGATCGCCATACTCGAATTGTAGGGAGAAAGGAACGATGCTTACCGACGCGACGACGACGGCGATATCCTTAATCACCAAGGGAGATTTTTTCTCCTTCACAAAAGCAATCGGCGGCAAAGCAAGGGCAAGGGTACACGCCACTTTGAGAGAGAAGAGGGAGGAGGACAAAATTTATCAATTAAAGGTTTAGAAAATCCTTTTTAAGTTAAGCCAAAATAAGGGGTTAAAAGATTTATAGAAACCTTTTCTTTTCTTTTAATTAAGGAAACAAAAGAATTAGGAAAACCCTTTTTAAATTAATAACCAATTAAACTCCTTATTCAATCAATAATTTAAAGAATTCTTTACTTTCTGGAATTGTTCCATTAAACGTCAAAACTCCTTTTTACCGGTTAAAATAAATCTCGAATTTTCGGGGTATCACACCCCCACATTGATTTTTCCCTCATTGAAAATCAATGGATGAGAGAAATGATCAAAGATATAAGGGAATATCAAGAACTGCAAGAGAAAGAAAGTCAAGAAAGAGAAATAAGGAACTAGATCAGCATACTTACACCTATTTTTTTTATTGCTGAATCTAGATTGTAATAATTTTTGAACAAACATGATTATTATGAGAATTGACTGAGTTTGTTCTGTTTTTGTTTTTACTCTTTTTGCTTTGCTGTAAGGAGGGTATTGGCATCATCACCAAAAATGGGAAAATTGTAGGACTTATTTTATGTTTTAGTGATGAGTGCCAGACTAGCTGTTATAGAGCAAAGGCAAAAAGATGTGTAGATCAAATGTATAGGCTTATTAGAGTTTGATCTTTGTATAGGTTTGATCAAACAAGCCTTCAGAAATGGTCACCAATTTCATCCGCAGACTGCCTTGATCAAGAGAATTACCCGAGTCGTGAGACTAGTTTAGGAACCTGCTGAAGACTAAAGGTTGAGGTCTCAAACTCAGTTATTGAAGTCTAAGGCATCAAACTTAGTATTTAAAGTCAAGGATAGGGAATCAGAATTTAGGGAAGTCTGTGATGACCTAAACTTGTTGCATATACCTTGTGTACAATGTCTAAGTTCCACAAGTTAAATGGTGATTGGAACTTGGTTATGATCAAAATGGTGTAATCTAACTTAGTAATGAAAAGTTAGATATAAGAGAAGTCAGCTGAAGTGTTTTACAAACACATCAACTTTGGATCAGCTGACTGATATGTATTTCGGCAGACTTACATACGCAGGAACCAGCTGAACATATATTTCGATTTAATCAAAGTTTATATTGGAAGATTACAAGGAAAATGACAGATAAAAACTCTTGGTTTTGTCAACAAATCAATGGACAAGATTAAAGGGATGTTGGAAAGAAACAAAGGTTTATCCAAATGATACAAGTCAAAGGGCGGATAGTCTGAAAACTGACAAAAAGTAAACTGACAGTGTCAGTATTATGTACAGGGACAGAAAGCAAGTCAAGATGGGACAAATCTGAAACGGCTATGTTTTGAATTTCAAACATAAGTCACAAGGATTCTCACCTATAAATAGAAGACTCCTGATACAGAAACAAGTGATGATTTTTTAGAGAAAAAGAACAATTAATCTTGAGCTTCAGATTTTTATCAAGAAATCACACTACTGACCTTACTGAGCCAAAATCGAATGATCAAGTAAATTCCTTAAGTGTAACCTACTATCAAGTTACATCAAGTACACATACTTGAAGACATCAAGCTCCTGATCATTTCATCCTGATCAACCTGCTAACTGTTGAATCATTTACATGATTCAAACATTCTTCCACAAGAAACCTGCTGAAGACAGCGAAGCATCTTTGTGTGTCAAGGACTGTTGTTTGTGGTGGAGCTGGTGAAGAGGCAATCCTACCCTTCAAGGACCAGTGGAAGACTTTGGAGCAGCAATCCTACATGTTCTAAGTGTTAAGTTTGTGAAGCCATAGTTATTGGTGAAGGACAAACAACACAGGGATTTTTGTAATTGGAACCTCAAAGATCTCTAGTGAATTACCTCCAACATCACAGGAGAAGAATGGGCTGGCAGGATTACACCACCTGGAACCACAATAAAAATTGCCTACTTACTTTATGCACTTACATTCTGCATTTAGAATATTTAGCACATCAACCTACTAAAACTAGCAATGAATCACACACTTACACTACTGAGTAATACATGGTATCATATTTTAACAACAAGTGATAAGGCTTAAATGGAATATATTCCGCTTCAACAAATTTAGTAAAATCAACAGTCAGCACACTACTGAGCAACCAGCAAGCTGCTGAAGTTGCTGAGTTTGTTAACTCCAAAAGTTTTAAGTGTAAATATTATTCACCCCCCCTCCCTCTAAACTTAACCAAAGCCTTTTCAAGAGAACAACGTTTGATCCTAGAAACTGATCGATCGGCCGAGTTCGTATTGGTTATTTACTAATTGATCACTAGTGGGTTGATGGTAAATAAGGATAAATGTAATGAACAAGGTTTACGGGAATAATCCCGGTTCGTTACGGATAGTCTATGGAGGGTTAGTCTGTATGTAATGATTATATCAATGGACACTTACTGACTCGACTCTTTGAGAATAAGTTATATCAATAATCGATAGAGTTCAGTTTTAGATTTATGGTGGTGTAATACCGAAATTAATAAGTTGAGTAGAAATATTCTGTTTGATGAATATTTTATTCAATTTATGGTAGCTACTGGTTGTAGGTCCATGGTCCCCGGGTTGGCTCCTAACACTCGAGTGTTTTCTCATTTTGTGGAACCTCGAGAATAAATTAAATAGTTGGTCTATTTAATGAATATGCCATATTATTTATTTGGTAAATAATATGTAAAATAGAAATGACATTTTCTATTATTTTTAATGGAAAAAGTGGCGCCTCACTTGTGAGAAAATTAGGAAGATAAATTTTCCTAGATTATGTCACATGTGTAATTAATTAATTAATTTTTTGTTGGATAATTAATTAATGGAAAAATAAGAGATTTATTTTATAATCATTATCTCATTTATGGACATTATCTTATTTTATGGCAAATATCTTTTCTTTATTGAAATAGGTAATTGTATTGTGAAAAGGATAACTCTCTCTTGACTAGTTATTTTCAAATATAAAGAGAGTTCATCCCAACACAATTACACAATCAAAGTTGCGCCACATTCATCAAAATAAAAAAGAAAATTAGTTTCTTGTCCTAGCCATTAGGAGGAGAAAAACCTAGAGTTTTTCTTGAGCATATTCGAGGAGGTTCTACTACGAGGATCGACGTCCACCAGTCATCGCTTGGAGATACAACTCGGAAGATCACGTCTTCTCTCCTGTTGGGTAAATCTTAAACCTTCTTGTAGATTATTAATTATTATGTGGATTATATCATGGTAAAATCATAAACGATTTTTAATTCGTTGCTTCCGCTGTGCATGATCGAGCGTCTCGATCGGTGCTGTGAATCAGATCTTATGAACCAATTATGGATCGGATCCGGATTCGGGTTTTTGTGTATCCAGCATGTGGTAGCAGAGCCAGGTTAAAGCGATTTTACGATCTTGATTGCATAAATAATTAATAATGAGTTGAATTGAATCAAACTTGCATCTTTTATATGTTTATTATATATATACGTGGTTGAATGTTCTTGGTTGACGAGATGGATTGGGGTTGGTACATGTATACCGTTAGATCTATTGTAAACCAAAAAATTTCTGGGTTTAGGAAATTATGTAATTTATTTGTTGTAATTTAATTTCCTGGTAATTAAAATTAAATAGAACTCGGCGGCCCTGCACTATTTAAATAAATTTCGAAGAACATCAACAAGTTGATGCGGCATCCTGGTTGTAGATACGCAACACCAACTGGCTGACGACCAAGTTCAACCCCCAGCCGCGTCTTTTTATGTAATTTTTTCCAAAAAAGATGCAGTTTTGGGAAATAAAGGAAAAATGAATGCAGCAGTAGGTGGGATTCGAACCGAGGCTAGCACGGAAGGTAGCGGATGTGCTGACCAACTCGGCTAGGAGATCATATGCTTAGAAATGGATCAGTTTAATGATAAACAAGGCGGCGGCAGATATAATTAGGGATTATTTAATAATTTAACCATAGGGTTTATTAATTTATTTAATATTAAATTTGTAGATTAGATATGGGGGTAACAACGATCCATTTCAGTGATTTATTTTTCGCATTAATTTCTTATATGATTATTTATGTGATATAACCATGTCATGCATCATATTCATGAATTCCACTCCTAGCATTGTAGAAAATTAATTTTGGGCATTAATTAGACATGTATGAAAACGATAATTAAGTTATATTAACAATAAATTAAATTAATTAAAGGAAACGGAATTTTATAGGGATATAAAATTCATATGATACAAATAAAATTTACGGGGTAATTTGATTTTGTATCTAAAGTTTCATTGTGAATTTTGATTATGTAGTGTCTACATAAAAAGAATTTTAATAACTGAAAATTTGTAAAATCGTGAAAAGATAGGACACTAACTAGACGGTATTTGGAACCGATAAGTTGGTGATAAAACTCTTTAGTGAATTCTTATTGTGTAGTGTCTACACAAGATATTTTCTGAATAATCGATAAATTGAAAAATCATGAATTTATTGTCACTAGTTAGACAGTATTTGAAACCGATAAACTAGTGGAGCTTTAAATTTTGTGATTTATTGTTTTTCGAATTATTGGAAAATTCTTGATGAATTTTAATTGTGTAGTGTCTACACAAGGAATTTTTTTAAATCCGAGAAATTGGAAAGTCATGAATAAGTGACACTAGTTAGACGGTATTTGGAACCGATGAACTAGTGGGAGGATTAATTTAAATATTCATGATTTATTGTTTTTCTAGATTGAAAAGGAAATTCTGAATATCCTAATGAAACTACATAATTTTCAAAATAACGAGGGGGAGCGGGAAAGGTGACAACCGACCTCATGGCCTCTACTATTGACACAAGTACGTGAGAGAATGGTGACGCCTCGTTCAGCATTGATTTCACCCCCTACGGATGGCCTTCACCGCTATCAAAATTCAAGTCTTGGTTTTCGAAAGGATAGGATTTTGAGTACTCGTCTGGTCACTGACCTACCCTACGACGGCATACTCGGGGCGTACTTAAAAATCTGAAACAGTAGGTCACACTCCCAAGGATATTTTTGGAAATATCTTGGCTGGAAAAGAAAGGTAATCAACAAATAAATGGAGATGTTTGATTGTCAATGGTTTAATTGTTGACAGCGATTGTCTCAATTTGATCGTCACCTCTTTGACCTACCCTACGGAGGCACTGAGGTGTGAGATTAAATCCATGGAATGATAGGATAAAATGCATGCATGACATCACGTTTATAATTCCTAAAATCATTATTTGTAGTGGTGTATTTGATTCATATTTCTATCATAATTTATTTTTACAACTACATATCATCTCAAGTTATCTAAACTGCTAAACACGATAAAATTGACTGATGATGACTTCGTAAAAGTGCAAAAATAACAATAATGTTGAACTCAATAATCGAGAATGCA
The DNA here is from genome assembly GCA_026214975.1 of Gentiana macrophylla. Taxonomy (NCBI): domain Eukaryota; kingdom Viridiplantae; phylum Streptophyta; class Magnoliopsida; order Gentianales; family Gentianaceae; genus Gentiana; species Gentiana macrophylla. Next base: position 65,325,946 of record CM047807.1, read on the forward strand.
AATTAATTTTTCGGAAGAGGATATTCCTCTTGAGCCTATAAACTTAAGTGACATTGATAAGTATGTCACTGCTGTCACTCGTGTTGAACGAGAGACAAATTAAAATTATTCAAGATGACGAAAATGATTTGGCGTCAGTCTCACTAGACATCCCAGAGTTCACGAGTAGTCTCTACTCAAATGAACTGCTAGTTCACGGCCATTTCCTTTAAAGAAAGCCAAGAATGGTAAAGCGAATGTCTACAAGTGTAAGTCATCTAAACTAAATAAATTAAAGGCTAAACCGAAATACTAATAAAAGAAAGTAAAGGATAATGAAAGTAATTTCGGATCACTAACCTATGAATCCTTAGAGACTTTATTAACCGAGTAATTTGACTCTGAAGCTGAAGTTCTTTTGTAAAAACAAGGTAGCTGGGCATTCATGAAGAAGAGTAGAAAACGGGCAGTTATTTCGGCTAAGATAGTAGGAGTGATATAAGGAAACAAATTTTGGATTTTAATCCTTGAATATCGCAGAAATTTAATTTCTGTTTTTCGGATCCGTAGGAACGAATGGATTCACTTTCAAATCGATAATATAGTTGCCTCAAAGAAAGTGAATATGTCATTTGTATACGATTCTGAGACTCGGACTATTGTCTAATAAAGTCATAACCACAATGTTATGCTGAAAAGGTATATGTAACACATCATAAACTATTAAGACAAATGGTTTCCACATTTAGATAAACTATTCTTCAGCATCTGTTGATTACTGCACATATCCTAAAGATAAGATCTTAAGATCAGCTAAGGGTGATTCTTATCTCGTAGTCTACGAACACCATCTCAAAGGAAAAATCTCTAAGTCGCCTTTCAATAAGGAAAGGGTAATAGAGCTAAAGAAGAATCATAGCTTGTTCATATTGACCTTCAGGGTCTTAAGAAGATACGAGCTAGTGGGAGCTTTTGAGTAGTGGACATTTTGTCTAATAGCTGCTCGAAACACAGATTAGTTTATTTGAATAACTGGAGGAATCTCTGATATTACCAGAGAAACGAGTATTCCATGCTCAGATATAGGCTATGGCATGGTTTTGAAACTGATGCTTGGCATACCTCCAAGTGAAACGATTTAAAGGATTAAACCATGTATTGTCTTGAATAGTTATTGATATTCTATACTACCCTGCTAAACACAATTAAGATAATAGTTGAAAAACAATCGTTTACATTATTATGTAATACCGAGAAGTCTACATAGAAGATGCTTATGAATTTGTGGATAAAGAGTGAAGTACATTTACTCCACTTCTGCAAATAGAGGCATTTAGCATTAGTGCTTCAAGGTAGGACTAGATATTTTGCATACACGTTCAGATGGTGACTGTTCGTGAAATATCTGAATGCAATGAGTGAAGGTTGGTTATAAGATTCTTAAGATCGGATAGTGACGGTTACACTGTTACATCCTTTCTAACAGAATGTTTAAATAACCACCTTAAACATTAAAGTAATGTTACTCAAGGAGTTACTATCCAATTTAATCAGACAATATCCAACATTGGTTGTTGGGGGTTATGCTGATAAATACTACTACACTAGATCAGAATATCGATCCACCCATATACAGTGGGAGTATGGTTTAACCATTGATTCACTGTGATTATGTAGAGTTTACAGTCTGCTGGGGTGATCGATAACCTATAATGTTCTGGAAGGGCTGTATAGGATTTTGATTAAAGGAGGTTGGTTTAAAGCCATAAACATGTAAATGGAGTTTTGGTACTCCATGTCTGTTCACACTCTTGTACAACCACCTGAGTAAATCAGGCCCAGTGGGAGAAATTGGATCTACATGTAAAGAGTCAGATGAATGAGAAAGTTTAACTTTCAAGGCAAGGCCAAGTGGTCTATGAGTAATTCCCTAAGATTTAGATAGTTTAATAGGGGTGATGCCCTGAAACTTTCTCACCAGTCATCCTTGCTTCACTCCATGTAAAGCGCAAAGATTACCAGGGGTGATGCCCTGATACTTTCTTGCCGTACATTGGAGCTTGAATACATTCAGAACAAAATGGTTTTTAGCTCAAAGCCAATGGCAGATTGACTACCTATGCTTACATCCATCGGTGGATTAAAGCAAATGATGACGGTTAAAATAGTCTATCATACAACATCAACATTCTATCCATTATAAGACAAAAATAGTTGTTTCGACCTAGAAGTATGAACCATTTGAGTTGAATAGCATATGTCAGGTTCGTGAGTCAAGAAATCTGCATTTAGCATTTATCTTCCTTGTTTCGATATTATTTCGTGCATTATTTGATGATTTTCTGGATACGAAATATTGGGCTGAGCAACATGGACGAATCTGGAGTGGGCTGAACGAATGGAATGGGCCTAGGGTACTCCCGAACATTCCAAGTTAAGTCGGCTGAAGAAAAGGACGAAAATACGCTCGGTAACCTGGGAGGCGGTGCCGACTTACCAAGAGTCCAGATCCTTCTGAAACGCGTTTTCTTCTACCAGAGGTAGAACTAGATGTTTCTAAGTCGGTTTAGATAGCTATAAATAAGAGGCTTCACCTCCGAACACATGTGTACAATTTTCAAGACAAATATTATGCAATAAAAGTTCATTTTTCTTTCTTTTATTTTTTTTCTGAGTTCTGGTCGGAGAGACGACGGAGTCGCCGCCAAAGGAGAGATCCGAGGGAGATCTATGCTCGTCTTCGAGGGTACTATTTTCTGTCTTTTCCAAGATGTACATCTATCGTTGTTCTATTCGACTAGTATGTTTTAATTGCTTATTTAGTTTAATTATGTAGTAGTTAGTTTATTTAGCCCATGTGTTGTAGATCTGATTCGTTGGTGAAAAAAATCATGAAATAGCGATTGCGTTCTTTAGATCTGTGACGGTCTATATCACTAGATCTGAATACCTAGTAAATTACTAATTCATGGTAATCGGTGCCAGCTACATTGATCGTTAGATTTAATTTACATGTTTTAAGCCTGATCAACTATTTAAATGTCATCGTAAACTAGCATAAAATACTAATAGTGAAGTGCTATGTTTGGACATTATCTAGAATGGACCCTAGGAACATGTTGATCAATGTTGACAGCTGTCTAGGCGGGTTTACGGTTTGAGTTAGCGCTCAATATCGACAGCTCTAGTTCTTTATGCGTATGGGCTATTATGGACCAATAATGGAGGGTAGCTTGCGTATAGATTTTCTACTACCATTGTCGGATTAGATAGGGTTAGGAGTTGTACCCGTAGCTGAACAATGAATAAATTCACCAGTGGGGAGGATTGTTGCATGTGTGAGGGGAATAACTAATTACTCATAATTGAACTAATACATCAGAAACTCTAGTTTGCTACTTTGAACTTGCATAATCTTGCTAGTTGATTGTTACCAATTTTTTTTACTATTGTCTATGTTATAGTTTTTCGTAGACCATTATCGTGACAAGCTCAATCTTGATAATTAGACGTTCTTACGAGTCTCTGTGGGATCGACCTTGACTCACCAGTACTCTACTACGATAGACGTAGTCCTATTCCTCGTAAGTGCTTTGAACGCGATCAAGATTTTCTGGCGCCGTTGCCGGGGACTCGTGTCAAGAATACTTTTTATTTAAGATTGAGTTTTCTGTATATATTTGAGTCTACTTAATCGAGTCTATTTTATTTTCTGTTTATACTAGAGTCATACAGTATCAATTTTGTTAAAAATCTTGAAAAATTGCTTCCGGTTTACCGAGTGTCCACCCAGATAAACCGTGGGTCTAAATTTTGGCAGAATCATTTCTGTTAGTTCAGATTCAAGTCAGTAGTCAGAGTGTGTATTTTTTAGTTTGCCAGGCATGTGTAACAGCTGGCGAGGCAAGTCACTGACCCTTTTACTTTCTTTTTGTGTCTTGCAGTACGCTACACGAAGTTCAGCTGCCAAATTCAAGAGATTCATACCTGAGATTGAAAAGTTTGCTAGACAAAGGAGAAAGGAAACTTGAGAGAGACCTGTTTGGCTGGCGAATAAAGTGGTTTCGAATGAAGGAGATCACAACGAGAGGGAAGAAGAGGTTCCTCCTTTGGAAGATACAGAAATCAACATGGCACAGAACGGACAGAATGGATAGAATGGAGCAGGAGTTGTGGTACAAGCAGATAGAAGAACTCTACAGAGTTATGCAATGCCAACGATTGAGCAATTCGTGCCAGTGATTGTTCAGTCTGAGGATGCAACTAAGGTATTTCACCCGAAACCAAATGTGATTCAGATGGTGACTAATTACACTACCTTTCATGGAGTAATGAACGAAGATCCTAGTGTACACGTCACCAACTTTCTAGAAATAGTCAGCACGGTCAAGCCAGCAGGAGTACCGGGAGACAACATCAAGTTGAAATGGTTTCCATTAACTCTGAAGGACAAAGCGAAGATATGGTTATTGTCTCTAACACTAGGATCGATCCAAACTTGGACCGATCTATTGCAGAAGTTTATGAATAAGTACTGCCCATCTGGGAAGTCACTACAAATGAGACAAGACATTATGAACTTCAAGAAAAGACCCAATGAAACCTTGGAAGAAGCATGTGAAATATTTAAGGAAGCACAGAGGAGATGCCCAATTCATGATATCACTTTGCCTATATGAATGCATAGTTTCTATCACGGATTACGACCAAGTGTACAAATGAGAGTAGATGCATCGAGCAACGGATGTTTTGCGTTGCTATCACCTGAAGAAGCCAAAGAGAAGTTGGAGTCAATCACACTGACAAGTCAATGCCAAATTGAAACGGCCAAAGTAGCTGAAGGCGTACTTGGAGAAGATACTTCTCAACAGATCTTATTCCAGCTAATGGCAATGAATGAGAAGATAGATGGCATGCAAGATCGCATAGCCAAGGTTGAAAAAGTTCATGAAATTGAAGCAACTAACATTGAGGACGTGAACTATATAGGGAGGTAAGGAAATCATTATGGGGTCGGATATCGCCCAGGTTCTCATGACCACCCTGGAGGATTCATGCCTCAATTCAACAAGTCCGATGGTTGGGAAGCAGCCATGGATAAAATGAGCTCAACTGTGACCGAAACGGTAAATCAACTTACAAAATCCATGACTGAGCTGAACACAATATTTACCACATATTTTTAGAAGAAGGATACAAGAATGACCAATCAAGAAGCATTGTTGCAGAATCTGTCACACCAAGTGGGGCAGATTGCAGAACAAGTGTCAGCCCGTCCTTCAGGAGGATTGCCAAGTAATATTGAGAAAAATATGAAGAATGTGAATAAAATCTTGACTAGAAGTGGAAAGGAACTTCCTAGGTGAGTTATACCAACTGTCCAAGATGAATCAGAAAGCAGTCAGCTGCAGAACGCAGCAGAATCTGGAGAAAAAGAGGGGCCGGTAAATCGGGACACTACTCTGGTAAACCGGGAGTCTGAAAATTCATCTGACAAGCAGGCAGAGCAGCAGCAGTCAGTAGGTAAGTATTCACGAACTGTAACTATTAATCCTGCTACTTTACCCTATCCTCCTAGGAAATATAAGCCGATTAATGATGATGCGCATTATAAAAAGTTTATAGAAATGTTTAAAAAGTTGCAATTGAATATATCTTTGGTAGAAGCTGTGGCCGGAATGCCAGAGTAAACAAAATTCTTGAAAGAATCAATCTCTACCAAAAGGAAGTTATTAGACCTTGAGACTATATGCCTTAACGAGGAATGTTCGACAGTTTTGCAATACTGTAATATTCCGATTTTCGAGAAAGGGCAGACGTGTCATTTTGGAGTTAAATTTTATAAGATAAATATATATATTTTTTAGGAATTTATATATATATATTTTAAGGAAATCTGATTTTTAGGAAAAAGGGTAATTAAGGAAAAAAAGGGATTAGGTTAATTATTGGGATTTTCCTATTTAAGGAAAATAGACCCCAAACAGTTTTCCCTAATTATTAATATCAGATTTTCCACCTCCTAATCCCTTCTACCAGCGTGTGAGAGCTTGAGAGAAAGGCTAAGAGTTTCTTCCATTTTCTAAGTCGGATCATAACGGTTTTCAGATCAGAATAGGGCATCGGAATCGTCGTAAAGAGAGCATCGATTCAATATCAGAAAGTTGGAGCTTTTCCCAAGGTTTCTCTAGAAAAGGTGTTCGTTTGCTGCAGTCTTTCTGGGTTTTGGCTTGGATTAGCTTGCTTATAAGGTAAGAAGCTCTTCCTACAATTTCAATTATCATTATTGATGTTTAGATCGTGTTTTCTGATGCGTAGATGTAAGAAAATTGGGCTTTTTCGTTGATCAAAGGATCATAGACGTTTAGATATGTTTTCTACGTTTTTCTGAGTTGAAATCGATGTCAATTAGGTTAGAAACGGATCAGAAATCGCGTTTTTAAGATTTAGAATTTTGGGGAAAACCTAGGCGGACGGGCGTTTGCATTAGGCAAACGGGCGTTCGTGACCCTAGTAGCTCAGACGGGCGCCTCGCACAAGCGCACGGGCGTTTGAGGTCGAAATGTTGATTCGTGATGTAGTGTTTTTTTGATGCACGGGCGCCTGGTTTAGTGGACGGGCGTTCAAGGCCAAACAGGCGTCCATAGGATGTCAAACGGGCGTTTCGCCTATTTTGGCTAGTTTTTACTGTTTTATCTTTTCAGCTTGGTTTTGGCTTCATAATCGTGTTTTCACTGTTTTAATCCCTTAGTCATGATATGTTAACATCAACTAAACATGAACAAACTTCGATTGAACTTCTGATTCGTTCAGTTAAAACACCGAATGTACTCTTAAAGGGAGATGAAGTTCGGATCCATCGGAAGGGCATGAAAGGGCTTGTGCTTTGATGAACTAGAGTTCATCAATGTCTGTGTAATTGCTAGGCCTTGTCTGTGTCTAGTGGTCTAAGAAAGGGAGTTAATTTTGTGAGGGAGCTTACTTGAAAACACTTAGGTGGCTAGTTAATAACCATTAATAATTACATACTTGCATAGTAATAAGATTAAACATCATGTCATCCTTGGTAAGGCACAAGACTATATCGCAATGTGTAGGCATTCGGATAGGGCGAATAAACCAGCTGGCCTTTCTAGAGGCACCAGGAGTAGTGGGTTCTCGTTGTGGATAACTCTGATGGCCCAAGGGCACTAGGAGTAGAGGGACTTCACAGGTGAATAACTTTGCTGGCCATTAGAGGGCACCAGGAGCAGAGGGACTTTACAATTGAATAACTCCGTAGGTTCATAAGACCCCAAGTACGGAGGGACTTCGCCGAACACGTATACTATCGAGACTAGCCCATGTCTATTGGTGAGTTCCACCAATAGGTTGCACCCAGATGACTCGTGGTGGGCAGCACCATGCGTAGTGCCCTTGAATGCGGATGTAACAAAGATAAGCTAAGTTGGAAACAGTTAGTCATGACATGTTGATGGACATGAAGTGAACCCTTGATTGAGTCGGTCTCATAAAGATAATTAAAATAATAAACTTGTTAAAGAGCCTTAATTAAATTGTATCTTCTACTTCTTACTATGTACAATATACTTACCTCAAATGCATGTTTATTTATGTGTTTGGGGGAGAGAAGACGAACAGGTAATCCCGCAGTTCGAGGAGGACTTTGATGACGACAATTAGGGACGCCGAAGTTGAAGGCTTTATTTATTTATATTTATATTCACTAGACTTGTTGTCGTTGGGGAATTTCTTGTAATTTTCTTTAGTACGTGCTTTCATAGGATTTCGTACGTTGTTACGTTTCGTTTGGTTTTCCAATGTAATAAATGTTACATTTCTATCTTTAGTATGTCGATTTCTATTCTTAGTAGCATTTATGATGTTTTGCCGAGTCTTTTGAGCTTCCGTTTTGCTGAACTCGATACGACGTAGTAGAGGCTTACAGGTAATATTAGATTTATTTAATGTCATACGTGCCGAGCATTTTGTTTCCGGATAAGGACTCGGTATCCGGGAGCGGGGCGTTACAGTTGGTATCAGAGAGAAGCGTCCTTTAGGCATCCTTTCTTCTAAGATAAGTTTCTCTAGATCTCTTAGTAACATTCTGGTTTCCCTTGATCATCAGGATGGTGTTCACGAGAACTGGAGAAGGTGCAGAGTCTTCCAGAGTTCGACGGGAAAGTCCAACACCGGTCGTAGGAGGCGGTGTTGTGAGGCAGATTCCTCCACCTCATCGGAGTATGTCACCACCACCTCATACTGCGACACCTACACCAAGATCTCAACAGAGTTTGTCACCATGACCTCATCAGGGGCAACCTCCACGATGGCATGTGGGGAGTTCGGTTCAGTTCTCTTTGGTAAGCGATGTTCCAGCTGGTTTTGTACCTCCGCCGGTAAGCTACCTTGTACACCAACAAGTTTAAAGAGTTGGGAAGGTTTTACCCTGAGCTAATGAAGGTTTAAGAGAGGAAAATGGCACTCTACAAGGAAGGTTTGGCCTATGAAATACAATCCGGTATGTTGGGTTTCACGGCAAGGAACATGGCTGAATTGTTGAATAAGGCTTTGGAAGTTGAGAACTTTAGGAAGAAGGCCACCGTTGTAATTGGAGTAAAAAGACCTTTGCAGAGTAGCCAAGTAGAAGATCAAGAAGCACCTCAGCCGCAAGAAGAGAAAAGGATTATGGCACCTCAAGCCGCTAGGTCATCCGGCAGCACATCGAGTTGCCCAAAGTGTAAAAGGAATCACTCCGGAGAATGTCGGGCAGATACAAATGGTTGATATCATTGTGGAGACCCCGGACATTACGCAAGGCAGTGTCCTATGCAGAACACAAAGGAAATTCAAAGAAATGGCAATGGAGGTGCAACTCGACCAACGAGGGTGTTTGCTATGGATGCAGTCATACCAGGTACCTTTCAGTTCGTTTGTTTTATCAAGATATTCTTATGACATGAATTAAGTTCATGTTGTAATTATGGTTAAATAAATGAACTAACTTTTAGGCACGTTAATAACGGGTAACATAGCTATATCAACATTAATTAATACGAGAGTGTCAAAACTTTTGGTGTTAAGTAAGGCAGACGGGCGTTTGAGGTTAGAATGTTGATTCAGGATGTAGCTGTTTTTGACGGACGGGCGTTTGGGGTTTAGTGGACGGGCGTTCAAGGCCAAACGGGCGTCCATAGGATGTCAAACGGGTGTTTGACCTGTTTTGCCTAGTTTTTACTGTTTTATCTTTTCAGCTTGGTTTTGGCTTCATAATCGTGTTTTCACTATTTTAAACCCTTAGTCATGATATGTTAACATCAACTAAACATGGACAAACTTCGATTGAACTTTTGATTCTTTCAGTTAAAACACCGAATGTACTCTTAAAGGGAGTTGAAGTTTGGATCCGTCGGAAGGGCATGAAAGGGCTTGTGCTTTGATGAACTAGAGTTCATCAATGTCTGTGTAATTGCTAGGCCTTGTCCGTGTCTAGTGGCTAAGAAAGAGAGTTGAGTTTGTGAGGGAGCTTACTTGAAAACACTTAGGTGGCTAGTTAATAACCATTAATAATTGCATACTTGCATAGTAATAAGATTAAACATCATGTCATCCTTGGTAAGGCACAAGACTATATCGCAATGTGTAGGCCTTCGGATAGGGCGAGTAAACTTGATGGCCTTTCTAGAGGCACCAGGAGTAGAGGGCACTCGTTGTGGATAACTCTGCTGGCCCAAGGGCACTAGGAGTAGAGGGACTTCACAAGTGAATAACTTTGCTGTCCATTAGAGGGCACCAGGAGCAGAGGGACTTTACAATTGAATAACTCCGTAGGTTCATAAGACCCCAAGTACGGAGGGACTTCACCGAACACGTATACTATCGGGACTAGCCCGTGGCTATTGGTGAGTTCCACCAATAGGTTGCACCCAGATGTCTCGTGGTGGGCAGCACCATGCGTAGTGCCCTTGAATGCGGATGTAACAAAGATAAGCTAAGTTAGAAACAGTTAGTCATGACATGTTGATGGACATGAAGTGAACCCAAGATTGAGTCGGTCTCATAAAGATAATTAAAATAATAAACTTGTTAAAGAGCCTTAATTCAATTGTAGCTTCTACTTCTTACTATGTACAATATACATACCTCAAATGCATGTTTATTTATGTGTTTGGGGGAGAGAAGACGAAAGGTAATCCCGCAGTTCGAGGAGGACTTTGATGACGATGTTTAGGGACGCCGAAGTTGAAGGCTTTATTTATTTCAATTTATATTCACTAGACTTGTTGTCGTTGGGGAATTTCTTGTAATTTTCTTTAGTACTTGCTTTCATAGGATTTCATACGTTGTTACGTTTCGTTTGGTTTTCCAATGTAATAAATGTTACATTTCTATCTTTAGTATGTCGATTTCTATTCTTAGTAGCATTTATGATGTTTTACCGAGTGTTTTGAGCTTCCGTTTTGCTGAACTCGATACGACGTAGTAGAGGCTTACGTGTAATATTAGATTTATTTAATGCTATACGTGCCGAGCGTTTCGTTTCCGGATAAGGACTCGGTATCCGGGAGCGGGGTGTTACAAATACAAACTGCCTCCCAAGTGTAAAGTTCCTGGGATCTTTCTCATAACATGCAAAATTGGAGGAGTATGCCTGAATAGAGCATTGTGTGATCTTGGAGCGAGTGTCAATCTTATGCCACTCTCCATCTTTCATAAGTTATCCATGAAATAGTTGAATGAAACATATATAACCCTTCAATTAGCAGATAGGTCAATCAAGCAACCGTGTGGAGTGGTGGAGGATGTTTTGGTGAAAGTTGCTAAGTTTGTATTCCCTATAGCCTTTGTGGTGCTAGACATGGAAGCTAACCACGATGTTCCACTAATCTTAGGAAGACCTTTCCAAGCAATGAGCAAAACATTGATAGATATTCATAAGGGTGAGCTGATTTTGAGAGTGAATAAGGACAAAGTAGTGTTCAATGTGATGAATTCAATGAGATATGCCCAAGATAAAGGAGAAGCATGCTACATGCTAGATGCCATAGACGAGCTTGTTTTGGAATTATATCAGGATGTGGCGCTACACCCCAAAGTTATGAGGAAACCTGGCATGGGTGTAGCGAAGGTCAAGTGAGAGAAATAGAACCTATATTTTCTGTGGATTTAGGAGGAACCTTTCATAGACCTTCGTGGCACAATTTCTTTGACCTAAAATTGACTTGCAAGCTGTTAAGATCATATAGCCCCCAAAGACCGAGAGAAAACAACTTTCACATGTCCTTATGGAACTTATGCGTACAATCGCATGCCTTTTGGGTTATGTAATGCACCTGCAACATTCCAAAGGTGTACGATGTCATTATTTGCGGACATGGTGGAGGATTTTCTTGAGATTTTCATTGATGATTTCTCTATATTTAGAGATAGATTTGACAAATGCTTGGACAATTTGAGTAAAGTGTTAAAGAGATGTGAAGAGACCAACCTTGTACTTAACTGGGAAAAATGTCATTTCATGGTTACAGAAGGAATAGTGTTGGGCCATAGAATTTCAAAGAAAGGAATGGAAGTTGATAGGGAAAAGATAGAGGTGATAGAGAAATTACCCATTCCGACAAACTTAAAGATGTTGCGAGCCTTTCTTGGCCACGCCGGATTATATGAGAGGTTTATTAAGGACATCTCTAAAGTTTATAGACCTTTGAAGGAATTGCTTGTGAAGGATGTACATTTCGTATTTCGAGAAGAATGCAAGAAAGCATTCAACACATTGAGACAAATGCTTATAACAGCCCCAACTCTGGTAGCACCAGATTGGAACAAACCTTTTGAGCTTATGTGTGATGCAAGCGACACGACAGTTGGAGCAGCCCTAGGACAAAGGGAGGATAAAATCTTTAAGTCTATCTATTGTGCCAGTCGTACCCTTAACCGGGCCCAGAGGAATTATGCGACCACAGAGAAGGAGCTCTTAGATGTTATCTTTGCATTCGACAAGTTTCGACCTTATCTGATAGGATTGAAAGTCACTGTATTCACTGACCATAGAGCTTTAAAATACCTTCTAACCAAGCAAGACTCCAAGCAAAAATTGTTGAGATGGATTCTACTCTTACAAGAGTTTGATGTGGAAATCAAAGATAAAAAGGGATCTGAGAACCAGATGGCTGATCACCTGTCGAGATTAACATTGCTGGAAGAAGAGCAACCGACTGAGATCAGGGAGAGCTTATCTGATGAACAACTTTTTGCCATCTCAAAGGTAGCTCGAAAGGAATCTCAGTCTCGACAACATACATCAAAAGTACGCAAGGTATACCCTTGCTTTGCCAACATTGTGAATTATCTAGGAGGAAGGTACCTACCACCGGAATTCACGAATACGGATAAGAAGAAGTTTTTCACGTATCTGAAGCATTACCATTGGGACGATCCCTACCTATAGAAATTGTGCCCTGATGCCATTCTTAGGAGATGCATCCATGATGACAAGATTCCAAGTATTTTGCACATGTGACAATCTAGAGAAGCTGGAGGTCTTTGTGGGCCAGATAAGGCAGCAGCAAAGGTACTGCCGTATGGATTCTATTGGCCAAAATTTCATAAATCTGCTTACGTGTTTACACGAGCCAGTCATTCCTGTCAAATTACTGGTAAAATTTCTAAGCAGAATGAGATGCCACTACAGAGTATCTTAGAAGTGGAGTTATTCGATGTTTGGTGAGTTGATTTTGTTGGACCTTACATCCTGGTAGCAGTCTATTATGTTTCGAAATGGGTGGAAGCAGTGGCTTCACCTACTAATGATGCCAGGGTTGTCTTGATATTTCTTAAGAAACACATTTTGATGAGTTTTGGAGTGCCAAGAGCCACAATTAGTTATGGAGGGAGTCATTTCTCTAATAGGTTGTTTGAGAAGTTGATGATAAGATATGGGGTTAGACATAATATTGTAGTAGCATATCACCCCAAGACGAGTGGACAAGTAGAAGTCACGAATAGAGATATTAAGAGGATCTTAGAGAAGACTGTGAATCCCAAGAGGAAGGATTGGTCTTTGAAATTAGATGATGCTCTTTGGGCCTACAGAACAGCTTATAGGACCACGATTAGGATGTCACCATATATGATAGTGTTTAGAAAAGCATGTCATTTACCGATGGAACGCGAGCACCGAGCGCTGTGGGCTACGAGGTTTCTAAACATGGATGACAATTTAGCCGGTGAAAAGAGAATGCTAGAGTTGAATAGATTGGAGGAGATTAGGCTTCAAGCGTATAAGAGTGCAAGGATTTATAAAGAAAGAATGAAACGATTGCATGATAAGAAGATTCTGATCCACACATTTCAAGTTGGAGATAAAGTGCTGGTGTATAATTCGCGTCTTCGTATTTTTCCTGGGAAGTTGAAGTCTAGATAGTATGGACCACATGTAGTCACGAAAGTCTACAATTTAGGTGCATGTGAAGTTAGACATGAATACTCTGGGCAAAATTTCACAGTTAACGGCCACTGGCTGAAACAATACCTAGAGCACAAGTATAACCCTGAATTGGATGTCTTTGTGTTGACAGAGCCGGAATATGAATAAAAGAGCCCTATTAGTACAGTCTAGCTAACGACTATAAACTCAGAACTATTTCTAAACCCTTATTTATTGCTTTTGTTTATTTAGTGTTAAGGGTGAAATTCATGATTTATATGACGTTATTCCCGCAACAATATCCTTGGTATTTTAGTACTTTTTATAGAAAAGTGTTGGTTTTATCGAATTATTGAGTAAACGAGTTTTAAATGTGTTTAAATGCAGAATCGAGATATTTACGTGATTTTAACGGTGTTTTATGTTTATCCGTATGATGTTACATTTTGCATGTTTCTATCATGTTGTTAGGTACGTTTGCATGATGAGTAAGGAGCTTAAACGATGATCACATGAAGATGGAAGAGTTGAAAGATGTTTAAGTGAAGAATCATTGAAGAAACCGGAACCAGGCACTTCATGGGAATTTTATCCACACTTGTAGGCACTTTCAGGGAAAGTTGGCTTGATGAAAGTTGTAGAGGATTGAAATAGCTTTCCAACGCATGTTGAATCACCTCATTCGGAGCCCTAGAAGTGAAGTTATGAGCAAAATACTGGAGCTGGGTCCTGGACGGGCGTCCATGATGATGAAGGAGCGTCCGGAGCGGTTACTGTAGCAGCCGACATTGAAACTCTATATAAAGCAGCGGATTCTCATCACATTAACATACAATTCGAACCCTAATATCTTAGGGGCGGCTCAGGCTGCGTTTTTACCCTATTTTCTTCCAGTTTATGCACTTTAATTTCTAGATTAGATTAGGTAGATTTATGTTCTTTAATTCATCAATTTCAAGCTTTCAAAGGATGCTAAGAGGCTAATCCCTCTTTGAACAAGAGTTGTGAAGCCGTCCATCAACAATTCAGTTTTGTTCGTGATTAATTCGTGAGTTTCTACTTCGAAGTTGTTTCTTTTATCATTGTTTATTATTGTGTATTGCAATTACATCGAAAGATCTTTGCTTTTATGATTGTTTTAACTTGATGAGAGTCATGTTAATGTTAGATCACCATGATAAAAGTTTAGACCTTTAATCTAATCAAAACGAAAGTTATTAGATTGATTTTCTAGATTAGAAATTGAAAGATTTCACGCCTATGTTAGAAAGACGTAATCTTTAACATCGAAAGATAAAAGATTAGAAAACGAACTTGTCTACGAGAGTAGGAGTTTATGCCTTCGATTAGGTGAATCACGACTTGAGTAGAGATCACGAAATAATCCGAATTGGAATTGAATGTTGATAGGATAGGTGGATCAATTGCTTGTTCGCTTCGTTATACTTGATTTAAATCCTTTAAAACTTGAGTTGCATAGTTTAGTTTATCTTTTTGCACTTAGTTTAGTTTAGTTAATAAGTTCACACTCCGTATCTTGCCTAGCATTGGAGTAATCCTCTGTCTAGTTAATTTTCTGCATATTTGGTAGTTTAGTTCTTCGTTTAGTTTAGCTTCGTGACATAGGTTAGTTTAAACAAAAACTAGGATTCACAACAGTCTAGTTCCCCGTAAGATCGACCCGGCATAGCCTCTATACTACGATCCTTGCACTTGAGGTTAACCGGTTTATTACTTGTTGTTTTGTATTGATAAAATCCAGGACATTTAGTTATTTTGAGTCAATAATTTAGAATGGCAATCGCAAGGTTTTTTTATCACATATATCTTCAGCCATCTGGCTACAGATACATGTGGTTTTTTCCTTCACGATTCTCATATGATGCCCTCGTAAAAGTTTTCGCGTCTTGCTTAGGCCAATAATAGAATAAAGTGGCTTAAACTGTTTATGTGCATTCCTCTGGTATGCACAATTACCGCCACCTTACTTTCTTGTTGCTCTTCGCATGTTACTCACAGTTTTCAGGAGTATTTTGGAATGCAGGTAACAACTTGGAAGTGGAATGACCTAGGAGCTAATGATTCTGCTCTGGGATTCGTTTTGACTCAGCCAACATTTTCAGAGCTAAGTACTTTTGCTTTTCTTTAATATTAGTCATTGGGGACAATGTCTATAATAATTGGGGGGTAGGCATCTTATCTGGGTAATCAAAAAAGGAAATAATTTTGAAACTTTTAACACTGTTTTTAGCATGTTATTTGCACGTTTTCGAGTAAGGAATTGGTAGAAAAGGAGCCCATGTTCAATTTGAAGTGAGCTATAGCATATTCAATTTAGTATGGAAGAATGAGCATATGTTATGTTACATGGAGTATTAACTTATTAATTATTATTCTATCGTTGCAATAAATATTTGAACACATAATCTGAGTGAGAAGTGTTCTAGATTAGATGATAAGTTGTTTTAACAGGGAATCATTATTTGTCTGTCTATATACTTTAACAAACTGTTGTAAGACAAGGGAAGCAACTTGGATGACGAAAGGTGACCGGGACAAACAGACTTGTGAGAGAAAGATAAAAAAGTGAGGAAATATGCCAAAAAAAAGAGAAAAAAAGAAAAAACATGCAATAAAGGCAGTGAGGGAAGCGAACTCGTGTAAAAATGTCACGACCCTCTCATAAAAAAAGAAACAAATGAGGACTTAAGAGCGATGCTCAGTCCCCGAGTCTGCCCGATCCAATTAAGGTACCATGTTGTGTAACCAAGTCTGAAAGCAAGATGAGCAAGTGTATGCGCATGTAAGTTAAGATTGTGGGGTTAATACAACTTGATTCTTCTCACGAACGCACTATAAGTAGTGATTAATGGGGAGCTTATGGATTGTGACATGATGTATGTTTCTGCCGGAAATCTTTATTGAATATGTGGTAGTTAATTGTGATTTCTCTTGTAGCTACATTCCGCCTTGATACTCTGCTCGCGGACGAGAAAAAGTCTAGTGGGGGGTAGTTGATGAAGGTTAAAATAGTCTATCATACAACATCAACATTCTATCCATTATGAGATAAAAATAGTTGTTTCGACCGATAAATATGAACCATTTGAGTTGAATAGCACATGTCGGGTTCGTGAGTCGAGAAATCTGCACTTAGCGTTTATTTTCCTTCTTTCGATATTATTTCGTGCATTATTTGATGAATTTCAAGATACGAAATATTGGGCGGAGCAACATGGACGAATCTGGAATGGACAGAATGAAAGGAATAGGCCTAGGATATTCCAGAACATTCCAAGTTAAGTCGGCTGAAGAAAAAGGACGAAAATACCCTCGGTAAACCGGGAGGCGGTGCCGACTTGTCGAGAGTCCAGATCCTTCCGAAACACGTTTTCTTGGACGAGGGGTAGAACTACATGTTTCTAAGTCGGTTTAGATAGCTATAAATAAGAGTCTTTGCCTCAGAACACAAGTGTACGATTTTCAAGACAAATATTACGCAACAAAAGTTCATTGTTCTTTATTTTATTTATTTTATGAGTTGTGGCTGGAGAGACGACGGAGTCGATGCCTAGGGAGATATCCGAGGGAGATCTACGCTCGTCTTAGCGGGTATGATTTTCTGTCTTTTCCAAGATGTAGATCTATCGTTGTTCTATTGGACTAGTATGTTTTAATTGCTTATTTAGTTTAATTATGTAGTAGTTAGTTTATTTTTCCCCTTGTGTTATAGATCTGATTCTGTTGGAAATAAAATTTATGTTTTGATGATAATTCATCTTATTTGTTAAAATATTATCTTAACCCCATTGATGAAGTGCTGAAGCCAGCTGTTATAGTGGAAAGCTAAAATATGTCTAGAACTGAATGTATAAGTTTTACTAGAGTCTGATATTTGTATAGGTTACATCACACAAGCACTGAAATTATTAGTGTGCCGTAAAACTGAAATCTGGAAATCATTTAGAAAACTGGAAATCTTCGAGACAAGAAAACTGACTCAGAATACACCTACATAAAACTGAAGAAGGTAAGTTCGCTGAGAGTTACTGACTCAGTTGACTTATCTAAAAGATCGAAGAACTGAGGGTTCAAACTCAGTTATTGAAGAATGAAGAACTGAGGGTTCAAACTCAGTTATTGAAGAATGAAGAACTGAGGGTTCAAACTCAGTTATGAAGATTACAAGTCGAGACTGTAAAGTTGGATTTCAGGCAAGATTGTGGTGACCTGAACTGACTTTATGGATCTTGTACGAAGACTTAAGAATCATAAGGACAATGAATTCTTAGATGATAATGAATCATGGTGTACTCTGATTAAGTCAATTATAATCAGATGAAAACAGGAGTATTGATAGTTGAAGAAGAGTAAAATATCAGTTAATGCTTCAAGTCAGTTAGGAAACTGACAAAAGAAAAACTCATTACAAAACTGATAAGGAAACTCAGTTTTATAAGTCAGCCATCCAACAAACTGAATGTACAGTCGAACGTTGTAAAGAAAACAATTTCATTGGATGAGTTACTGACACAACAGAATGGTCAGAAAATATAGCCGTTGCAAGATAGACGTTGATACAATTCAAATTGAAGCTAGATGAACGTTGGACTTCACACTATAAATAGAAGACTTTGCACCAACAAGAAAATAAATAGAACAGAGCATATACAAGAATCAACAATCAATTTTGTGCATCTGTCTATTCTATTCGAATTGCTATCATCTCTGAACTATAAAAAGATCATATCTAGTATTTCTTCAAGTGTTCAAGCTACAAAGAATTTATCAATATTTCAACACATTGAAGAACCACAAACAAGAATCAACTTATTGATTCTCAGCCCAACCTTGATTCTACATCAAAGGTTTTAGACTGTGAAGCAAACCGGGAAGGTTTCGCCAAGGACAATTGTGACAAGCAGTCGGGTAGACTGTGTTTGTGGTGGTAGCTGGTGAAGAGGCAATCCTACCCTCTAAGGATCAGTGGTTCAAGCATTTGAAGAGCAGCAATTCTACCTGTTCTACAACTTTTTAGATAGTGAAGCTAGGGATTAGCCAAGGACTATTGTTTAGGACTTTTGTAACAATTCACCTCAAGAAGTTCTAGTGGAATTTTCCTCCGCACTACAGGAAAGAGAGGACGTACATGATTACATCACCTGAACCTCTATAATATCCGCCTTAATTACTTTACGCATTTATTTATTTATTCAAAGATTTACTTACAACATTGTGATTCTTGATTGTTACACTCTCACAATCAACCGACATTCACCGTAATTCGATTCACAACACTCGATTTTCATAATAGAATAACAAGATCAAGAAAAAGGCTAAAATCATATCCGCTGCCGGTTGACTGAGTTTCAGCTTAAGTCAGTTTGACTTAATCTCAGCTTTGTCAGCTTAAGTCCACACAAGTTTTTAACTGAACCTTAATTTGCTTTAAATCTAGTTTTAGGGACAAGTTTATTCACCCCCCCCCCCTCTAAACTTGTGTTAGCCTTTCCAAAGGACCAACAATTGGTATCAGAGCAGTGTTTCTTTAACAAGATATCATTTGCTCTTTATCTCCTCTAGTTGTTCTTATTTGAAAGCTCGATTTTCGAGCTTAATCTACTATCGCCTTCACTCTCTCACAATGGATAACAATCAATATGCAAGACAAATGCTTATGTGCAACATGGACAGATTTGATGAATATAAACGTCGTATGCAGGCATTTCTAGCAGCTACTCATGATGAAATGATGGATGTACTCACTGATGGACCAATTCAAATCACTCATATGCAAACTGTTGGTGGAGAGCAAGTTCCAGTTACAAAACCCAAATCCGAATGGACTAGTGATGATCGCAAGCGAAACAATCTGAACAATGTTGCCATATACTTTATACTCACTGATGGACCAATTCAAATCACCCATATGCAAACTGTTGGTGGAGAGCAAGTTCCAGTTGCAAAACCCAAATCCGAATGGACTAGTGATGATCGCAAGCGAAACAATCTGAACATTGTTGCCATGGACTTTATCCTCAGAACTCTTGACAACAAAATGTACTTGAAGGTGAAAGAATGTACAACTGCCAAAGAAATGTGGGACAAACTTCAGTTAGTTTTTGAAGGAACAGATTCAATCAAGGAAAATAAAATTTCCGTTGCAAAACAAAAGTTTGAGAATTTCAAGATGAAATCTGAAGAAACCATTGACCAAATGGAGATAAGATTCAGTGCTTTCATGGATGAACTAGATCTACTCAAGATTGAATACTCAAATAAAGTCATCAACACAAGAATCTTGAAGGCATTACCAATGTGCTGGAAGATGAAGGTCACTGCTATGGAAGAATCAAGGAGACTTGATGTAGAAGATTCATTCAAGATCTTTTCAGATCTGAAAGCTTATGAATTCAGTGAAGATTTCACAACCACATCTGCAATAATCAAAGCTCTGGAAGAACCAAAGACCATAGCACTTGTAGCAGCATCAAATGAGAATCAAGAAAACTCATCTAACAATCTTCATGAATTGGAGTAAATGGAAGAACAAATGGCTCTAATGATGAACAGAATTCGAAGAATGAAAAGTGGACTCCCAGTTACTCAAAAGTTCCTCAAAAGGACTCCTGAGAAAAGAAAAGATGATGAATACCTCTATTTCAACAGCAAGAAACCAGGACATTATAAAGCTGAATGTCCAGAACTGATCAACAAAACTCCACCAAAAGAGTTGGTAGAAGAGCACTCCTTGCTGGAGATGAATCAGATTATGAAGATGGTACTGAAATATTATCAGATGACACAGCTTTAATGGCACACATGGAAGATCCAAATGAGGTATGTGAATCAAACTTTAAATACTCTTCAGCTCAGATTTCCATGATAAATGCATGTTCTTCGACTGCTGACTCCAATCCAAAAAATCTAGAATTAGAAGAAACTCTTGACGAGTTGATTAATCAGCTAGTAACTATACAAGCTAGTTATGAATCAATCAAAGCTGAGAAAGAAAGTCTAATTCTTGAAGTTGAAAGATTGAAGTCTGAACTAAAAATGTTGAAACTGACTAAAACTGATAAAGAAAAGATTCATCATCAGCCTACTGCAAAACCACAGCAGCAACGGAATCGTTTACTCAATCAAATTCAATTACTGGATTCAAATCAGGAAAACCATATGAAGACAAAACTGGTTTAGGATTTGATACACAACAATCTTCAAAGAATGGAACTAGCAAAGTCTGCCGGGCCTAGTACCAAACCGGTATTAAGTTTGTAGCTGAGCAACTTCCACAAACTGAGAAAATTGTTTGAACCAAAGTAAAGCCGTGATCACACAGGAAAAATCAGTTTTCTAAGAAGACAACTGCATCTACCAACAAAGGTAAATCAAATGGTAGATCAGCTGTATCCAATGGAAACCGAAACGGCAAATCAACTGCCAGATCCACAAAAACCAATGAAGTCAGGAACCAGAAAAATTACAATCAAAATAAATCCATGAATGCCAATCATTCAAAGATTCACACATTTAGGGGAAAAGGAAGACTATATCCCACTTATGATGATTGGAATTTTACAGAATTTGTTAATAAAACTGATAATGACAATCATTCCAGACCGAAAACTTATCACAAGTTTCAATCCAAAACTCAACAAAGGACTAATTTCAGTTCTCAGAATAAGTCACAGTACAAAGGTCAATCCAGACCTCAGTACAGAAGGAATGATAGTTATCACTCTAGCTTTAATAACATAAATCAACATGGAAACAAATTTCAGTCAGAAGATCTGAGAAATCATATAAATAAGACACAGTCCGAACATAGATACTATGGGAGTGTGGCTTACATATAGGAAAACAAGTGCAACAATATGCGAAGAAACCCAAAAGGATATATTCCCTGAGTTGTAATGACAATCGACTTCTATGGACCCAAACTGAGTTGGTTACCTAAAAACTTCTAATTTTCATTGCAGGATATATGGTACTTTGACAGTGGTTGCTCTAGACACATGACAAAGAGCAAAGACTGCCTCAAGAATTTTATTGCAAAGGATGGACCAAAAGTCAATTTTGGAAGTAAAGATAAACCTGGTTACACGAGAGGTTTTGGCACCTTAATCGAAATGGACCGACAATCAAGAATGTATCTTATGTATAAGGACTACACTACAATCTACTCAAAGACAAGTCAATTTTGTGATATGGGATACAAAGTTACTTTTGATAAAGAATTCTCGTTGTCATCATCGTGAATCACTTATCAAGTTGTCTAGCCGGAAGAAGAAAGGAAAACATGTATGTGGTAGATTGGACAATCGCCGTTTACGAAACTGTTTGCTCGTGCATACCAAATCGTAAATCAGCTTGGCTATGGCACAAGAAACGAGTCATCTCAATTTTGATGACATCAACACACTTGTTAAGAAGCAGCTAGTCATTGGACTACCAGAGATATCATATAAGAAGGACAGCTTATGTGATGCATGTCAACATGGAAAACAAACAAAAGCAAGTTTCAAGACCAAGTCTCAGCATTCAACAACTATACATCTAGAATTGCTACACATGGATTTATTTGGACCTATTACACCAATTAGTATCAGTGGAAAGAAATATACATTGGTGCTAGTAGATGATTTTTCAAGATATACTTGGGTAATCTTTCTAACCAAGAAAAGTGAAACCAAGAAAAAGCTCACATAACTTCTCAAGAGACTTCAGAATCAGAAAGGAGTTTCAGTTGTGAAGATAAGATCTGATAAAGGAACTGAATTCCTCAACAGTGTGATTATTGAATATTGTGAAAGAATATGGTGTTTTACACCAACTTGTCACCACAGAACACCACAACAAAATGGTGTAGGCTGAAAAGAAGAAACAGAACACTCAAAGAAGCTGGGAGGACTATGATCTATGAAGCTAAACTACCTGAAAGATATTGGGCAGAAGCAGTTAACACAGCTTGTTACACTCAGAACAGAGCTCTCATGAACAAGAGACATGAGAAGACTCCTTATGAAATTTGGAATGGAAGAAAACCAAATGTTTCATACTTCTATGCTTTTGGAAGCAAAAGTTTCATAGACAATAATGGAAAAGATCAACTTCACGTTTTTCAACCCAAAGCTGATGAAGGAATTTTCCTAGGATATTCAAGTGTCAGCAAAGCTTTTAGAGTACTAAATAAAAGGACACTCAAGCATGAAGAATCAATACATGTAGTATTCGATGAACCAAACTTCCCTGGTGAAACAATCAAGACCGACTGAACCGGCCTCGATCTCGCTATTACCACGCCAGAACTGGCCGATTTGATTGGCGTTGGAAGACTACAAATTTCATAATGTTCGAGATCAAGATCACCTCGGCCTTCCAATTGCTCAACAACTTGAACAACTTCATTCAGATTCATTGAACAAGTTCAAGAACCGCTTTTGAAGAATCGCTTGAACAAAATGAAAATCGCTTGATACAAACTCACACACATCAATGGATGAGAGATCACCCTGAAGAACAAGTTATTGGTGATACTCAAGCTGAGTTCGAACAAGACATCAACTAGATGCAATGAATGCATGCTTTCTATCTCAATCAGAACCTAAAGAAATTGAAGAAGCCTTGAAAGATCCAGATTGGATATTAGCTATGCAAGAAGAACTCAATGAATTCGAGAGAAATCAAGTATTGGAATTGGTAGATAAACCAGTTCATGTCAATTTCATTGGAACCAAATGGGTTTTCGAAATAAACTTGATGAAGATGGGAACATCATCGTAAACAAAGCCGACTTGTAGCCAAAGGATACTCTCAAGCGAAGGCATAGACTTTGATGAAACTTATGCACCATTGCTAGACTAGACTAGAAGCAATCGACTATTTATTGCTTATGCAAATCACAAGAAATTCAAATTTTATCGATGGATGTTAAAAGTGCGTTTCTAAATGGAATTCTTGAAGAAGAAGTATATGTTCAACAACCACCCGGATTTGAAATCAAAGATCAAGCAGATAAAGTTTTCAGACTAAGGAAAGCTCTTTATGGACTGGAACAAGCACCAAGAGATTGGTACGAAACTCTATCTCAATTTCTAGTGGATAATGGATTTATCAAAGGAACAATCGACAAAACCTTATTCAGGATGAAGAATGGAGAAGATACTCTACTACTTCAAATTTATGTTCATGATATCATTTTTGGATCAGAAAATGAACAGTTATGTGAGAAATTTGCAAGTTTAATGAAAAGCAAATTTCAAATGAGTATGATGGGAGAATTAAATTATTTCCTAGGATTGCAAGTTAAACAATTAGCTGAGGGAATTTTCATTCACCAAACCAAATATACAAGAGAACTTATCAAAAAGTTTGGTATGGAGAAATCTACTGGAATTTCTACACCAATGGGGACCAACATCAGAGTAGATGAAGACAAAGAAGGTAAAGATGTTGATCAAACACTCTACAGAAAGATGATTGGAAGCTTACTCTATCTTACAGCAAGTAGGCCAGACATATCTTTTACTGTCGGTGTATGTGCAAAATTTCAGTCAAGACCAAAGGAAAGTCATCTCACAGTTGTGAAAAGAACTTTGAAATATCTGAAAGACACATATGGAGTTGGAATTTGGTATTCAAAAGAAGGAGAATTCAAGCTGATTTCTTATTCAGATTCAGACTATGCTGGATGCAAAGTGGACAGAAAAAGCACATCATGCACATGTCAGTTATTGGGAAATAGACTTGTGTGATGGTTTAGCAAGAAGCAAAACTCAATCTCTTCTTCAACAGCTGAAGCTGAATATATAGCAGCTGGAAGTTGTTGTGCTCAAGTTTTATGGATCAGAAAGCAATTAAGAGACTATGGGATAGAAGAAGGAACAATTCCCATAATGTTTGATAACACAAGTGCAATTGCAATTACTGATAATCCAGTTTTACACTCAAGGACAAAGCACATTGATGTCCGTCACCACTTCATAAGAGATCATGCAGAGAAGAAGGATATAACAGTTCTTTATGTACCTACTGAAGGATCGGTTGGCGATATCTTTACAAAGCCATTGGACAAAGAAAGATTTGCCAAATTAAGAACTGAGTTGGGAATAATTAAAGTCAGTTAAGTCAGTTAAGCCAGAGATTCGTCAAGGGGATTAATCTTTGTTATGTTGGGTGCGCTCACTTAACAGATTAGTCATTGACATCAACAATCTCAAGCTGACAAACTGAAGAATTTGAAAAAACTGAATAATTTGATGGAACTGAATTATCTCTAGAACTGACCTCAACATCAATTTTCATTACCAGTCAAATTTAGTCAAAGGTTTATAAGATAGAATCAACAGCGGTTATATCGCATTAAATTACCACAGTTCTTTTTGTCTGAATTTCATGTGTACAGCCTACGATTGTCAGAACAGTACACGTATCGGTTATCAAAACCATCATGGAATTTGAAAAGTTGTACCACTCAACCGCCAGAATATCCTACCTATTTATTCAACCTCCGTTCACACTATTCTCTATCAAAATTCAAATTATTTTCAGAATGCAAAATATACTCTTTGCAACCCTCTCTTTCAAAAATCAAAATTTTGTGTTCACACTCAAATATGGCCACTTCAGATGAATCGAAAGACAAACGATTGATCACAGAGCTGGATGAACTAACACTTGAAATGTATGAAGGTATGTGTCAAAACACCTTGTTAGCCAGCTGTGTATGAGATAAAATCGAAAAACAACCAGGATTGAACAACATCCTCGAAGTTAGTTTCAAAGAAAAACGAGATGTGGAAGGCATTTTGCAATTTTGGCAAAATATGCGTTTAGTCAGAGACTCCTTGATAACTACAGTTCGTGGAGATTGCATTGTTCTCAATGAAAGAGTCATGAGGTCACTCTTTGGCTTCGCAAATACAACAGCAACTTCAACAGAGTTAGCCACACTACCATTGAAGAAAGAAGCTTTTCTCGCAATGATTACTTCGTCTACAGAACCAATCGAATTTGGTATTCATGTCGACAAAATCAAGCCGAATTTGGAAATCTCAAAGAGATGGCTCAAAGAAACACGTCATTGGAAAATCCAAAGGAATTAATATAATTTCGAAGAAAATATTTTCTTGATGAACATAATCTGGGGATAATATAGAATATAATTTGGCGGGTTATATAGTCAATCAGCTTCAAGAAGCAACACTTAGTGAATTAGAAAGTGTGAAAAGAGCTCAAGTCAAGGACAAGTAATCGATGGAAGATTCCGATCAAGAAGACTCTTAGTGGAATCATTCGATTTTATTTAGAAAGAATTAAGGAAGGAAGCAAGCAAGGAAACTGCAACATCGAAGGAAATCGCAGAAACAACTTCCCAACCAAAGCAAGTCGTATTAACGTGTCTCAAGCGGAAGTCGAACACAAAAGGACTAAGCAAAAGTGAATCCACGAAAGGAAGATCGGTTGTAAGATGTTTGTACCTCAAATCTCAAGTCGAAAGCACCAACCGAGGGGAACAACAACATTAATTGACAACCGAAGTTACTCAAGAGAATGTCATCACGACCATACTTCTCGAGATACAACAAAGAATCGATTCAAAGAATCAAAGACTAGTCTTCGGGTGACAAAATCATTAAGTCGATGAAAATGAAACTTCAACCGAGAAGATTCTCGAGATGTCGCTTCTGATCAAGAAAACTTACTCTTAGAAATTGGAAGTTAGAGATCTTTACTCTCTGTTTCCTATTTCAAAATTTCTTGACAATCTGCTTCAAAAGATTTACCGAACTAGCAAAAGAAGTGAATCAGGCATATCATCTAAAGACAGTTCAAAGAAAAAGGATGATGATGACCATGATAAGTCAAGAAAAGAAGCTGATGATACTACAGTTTTGCAAACAGTCACTCAATCTCAACCTCTAGTAACGCAAGTTGTACCACAGCAAGAAGGATTGCCAGTTGGAAATCAGACAACTGACAATCTGCAAGCAGCTGATGAAATTAGACAACTGATATTTATTGCTGATAATACTCAGGATAAGGATCAAATAGAATCTACATATGATCCCTCTGATTTTCTATCTAAGGATGAATTGACTAGAGTTCTTGAAAACTTGAAAATTGTACTCAGTCAGAGAGATACACAGAATGGCCTTTTATCAAACATCTCTGGATATCTTGATTACAGAACTAGAACTGATGTTTCAGTTCATGCAAGACTAGAGATGATTCACAAATCAAGTTCAAGTTCTGCTTCAGAGATTGTGTTACTCAAACAACAACTCGTAGATTCAACCATGATAGATAGAGAAACTCATGCTCGTGCTCATTGGCATATAAATCAAAGATATCTACGGGTTAGAAACTCGACTTAAGGAAGTACTTGCTTCTCAAAGGATGATTTCAGAAGATAAAAAAGCAACCCATGCCCTGGTAGATCAGTTATATGATGCCAAAAAGGGGGAAGCTAAAGAAGAAAAGCAGAAATTACTTGGAGAAATGAAGCGACTTGAAGAAGAATTACAAAGATACAGATCAGATCCTAAATTTTTGAAGAAAGAGTTAACTGATGATCAACTTATTGAAAAATACAATCAACCTGGAGACAGAAGAGTTACTCTTACAAAGGATCTGTGGACACAGTGTATCAAAGATTACAATCCTATTAAATCCATGTACAAGGACAAAACATTTGTGGAATCCTTGAACTACTTTCTGTCTGATATTTACTCAAAGCAAAAAATTGCACAACATAAGAAGAATCAGAGGATTGATCATAAACTGAAGATTAAAGACAAACTGAACAAATGAAAGCCGATCTAGTAGAATTTGAAAATTACTACTTGAAAGACTCAAGCTTACCCAAGCGAATTCAATGGAAAAGATGGAAAGAAAGTAGTCAAGTTGACTACAACAAGACCTTTCCAAAGGAAGACTCCAAGCTTGAAGAAGATTTTCGCTTGTATGACAAAGCAAAAAGATATGACTCAGTAATGCAAAAAGCTAAGAAGAAGCTTAGTCTTTAATCACAATTATTTGAACAAAATGTACTTATCCAGTTTTTGCTCAATCTAATGAAAACCAGTTTTCCAGTTTTACATTGTTTTACACAGTTTTGATCTTTAAGATTGTCTTTTAGGGAGAGTTTTTGCATCATCAAAAAGGGGGAAATTTTTGGAAATAAAATTTATGTTTTGATGATAATTCATCTTATTTGTTAAAATATTATCTTAACCCTATTGATGAAGTGTGAAGCCAATCAAGTTATAGTGGAAAGCTAAAAGATGTCTAGAATCGAATGTATAAGTTTTACTAGAGTCCGATATTTGTATAGGTTACATCGCATAAGCAATCGTGTAATTATTAGTGTGTCGTGAAAACTGAAAACTGAAATCATTTAGAAAATCGAAATCTTCGAGACAAGCAAACTGACTCAGAATACACCTACATGAAACTGAAGAAGGTAAGTTCGCTGAGAGTTACAGACTCAGTTCACTTATCTAAATGATCGAAGAACTGAGGGTTCAAACTCAGTTATTGAAGAATGAAGAACTGAGGGCTCAAACTCAATTATGAAGATTACAAGTCGAGACTGTAAAGTTGGATTTCAGGCAAGATTGTGGTGACCTGAACTGACTTTATGGATCTTGTATGAAGACCTAAGAATCATAAGGACAATGAATTCTTAGATGATAATGAATCATGGTGTACTCTGATTAATTCAATTATAATCAAATGAAAACAAGAGTACTAATATTTGAAGAAGAGTAAAATCTCAGTTAATGCTTCAAGTCAGTTAGGAAACTGACAAAAGAAAAACTCAGTACAAAACTGATAAGGAAACTCAGTTTTATAAGTCAGCCATCCAACAAACTGAAAGTACAATCGAACGTTGTAAAGAAAACAATTTCATTGGATGAGTTACTGACACAGCAGAATGGTCAGAAAATATAGCCGTTGCCAGATAGACGTTGATACAATTCAAATTGAAGCCAGATGAACATTGGACTTCACACTATAAATAGAAGACTTTGCACCAACAACAAAATAAATAGAACAGAGCATATACAAGAATCAACAAGCAATTTTGTGCATCAGTCTATTCTATTCGAATTGCTATCATCTCTGAACTATAACAAGATCATATCTAGTATTTCTTCAAGTGTTCAAGATACAAAGAATTTATCAAGATTTCAACACTTTGAAGAACCACAAACAAGAATCAACTTATTCATTCTCAGCCCAACCTTGATTCTACATCAAAGGTTTTAGACTGTTAAGCAAACCGGGAAGGTTTCGCCAAGGACACTTGTGACAAGCAGTCGGGTAGACTATGTTTGTGGTGGTAGCTGGTGAAGAGGCAATTCTACCCTCTAAGGACCAGTGGTTAAAGCATTTGAAGAGCAGCAATTCTACCTGTTCTACAACTGTTTAGATAGTGAAGCTAGGGATTAGCCAAGGACTATTGTTTAGGACTTTTTGTAACAGATCACCTCAAGAAATTCTTGTGGAATTTTCCTCCGCACCATAGGGGAAGAGAGGACGTACAGATTACATCACCTGGAACCTCTATAATATCCGCCTTATTTACTTTACGCATTTATTTATTTATTCAAAGATTTACTTACAAAGATTGTGATACTTGATTGTTATACTCCTCACAATCAACCGACATTCACTGAATCGATTCACAACACTCGATTTTCATAATAGAATAACAAGATCAAGAAAAAGGCTAAAATCATATCCATTGCCGGTTGACTCGGTTTCACTTAAGTCAAAGAAAGTCATTTAGGTGCAAATCAAGAGAGTTCTCAAGTATCTCGAAAGAGACTTTGGGAGTAGGGATATGGTATTCCAAGGAAGGAAGCTTGAGTCATATCCTACTCGGTTCTCGATTATCTTTGGATGCAAGATTGATAAAAAAGCACCTCGGAACTCATCGCTTGATGGGAAATAGACTGGTTTCTGGTTTAGCAAGAAAGCAAATTATATATCAACTTCCACTCTTGAAAATTGAATACATTGTTCTTTGGAAGTTGCTGTGCACAAGTACTTTGGCTAAGACAACAATTAAGGGATTATGGAATTGAAGAAAAGGAAATTCCATTTATGTGTGATAACACAAGTGCAATTGCAATCACAGAAAATCCTGTTTTGCACTCAAGAACCAAGCACATTGATGTGAGACATCATTTTATAAGAGATCATGTTGAAAAGAAAGATGTGGTGGTTCTATACATCCCTACTGAAGATCAACTTGCTGATATTTTTACTAAACCACTTGATAGTGAAAGATTTGCCAAATTAAGGACTGAACTTGGAATTATAAAAGTTGACTGACATTCAGCAATGTACTGGAATTCACCAAGGGGATTAGTCTTTGCTATGTTGGGTGAGCTCACTTAGCAGATTAGTCATTGGTATCAACAATTCCATGTACTTATATTTGGACAATTGAGCAAATGAGGTTGCCAAGGGGATTGGTCTTTGTCATTTTGGGTGAGCTCACTTGACAGATCAGTCATTGGAATTAAACTTCATCTTATATTATCAATTGAACAAAACAAGAAGAAAACAAGGGTCATTGAGAGTACTTATGTCGTGAGTCGCTGAAGCCTATTTATCAGCAGACTGCTAAGCCCACCCTACTGAGGATCACCCTGCTGGATGGAACGTTACTCAGTCAAAGTTATTAAAGTCAAAAAGCATATTGGCGGGATATTTATTTTATCCTTTATAACCGCAATTAACACGATCTAATGGTTATCATACGTTATGGAACACGTGTCAAGCCAGCATTTATTCAGATTAATCATGGTTGACATGGATGTACGCAATCGATGAGCTTTCAACCACCCACTTGCCTATATATTCAGCTATCATCTCGCATTCTCTACTTGCAAAATCTACTTTATCATCGCGATTTTTACAAAGGTGAACACAGATTTGAGAATCAATCTTCTTCATCTAATTCTTCTCTTACAAATGGCGGAAAAGGTTGATGTTCAAATTGAATCAAGCCAAAGTGTTAGAGGTTTTGTTGAAGATGCAAACAGAACTGAACTAGCCATTAACATTGGTCGAAGAATAAGAAGGTATGCTGGTCTGGAGAATGTGTTAAATATAAGATTGGAAACAATTTCTTAAACAAATGTTGTCAGTTTCTGGAGAAATTTTCGGATCTGAGGAAGGAATCAAGCATTTAAAACTACTGTAAATGGGCAAGAAATTGAAGTTTCCCTCAGTCTGGTGAGAGAATTTTTTGGATTTGTTGAAGTGGTGGATGGCTCAGTCAATCCTGAAGCAATGGGATTGGACAAAATGGCGTTTGTTGATCAGATTAAAACAAATGCAGCCACCAAATCCGTTCCAGGCATCAACTGCAAACATATTGGAAGTGAATACAGTCTGCTGAGCAAACTGATTGCTAAAAACTTACTTGGACTAGTTGGAAGTATGGATACTCTATCAGGGCCCAAGATAGAGTTAATGATTATCATCTGCAGGAGCATGAAGTTTGATTGGGATAGATACTTCATCCATTATATGAAGAAGTTCTTCAAGGAAGACAAAGAGGGAAAGAGGAAGTCCAAGGCCCTGCCCTTAGGATTGATGGTTCAGACCCTGCTGAATCATCTGGAAATCCCTGATGTAGCATCTGAAAATATCAATCAGTCTAGATACAAGAAGGAAATTGATTATGCTATTCCCGGTCTAGATGATGATGAAGAGGTTCTTTGGAGAGGCATTGGCGATGATGATAATGATGGAGATGATGGTGATCTTTGGTGGTGAGCGAGGTCAAGCAATCTAAAACGAAATCATTAAACTCCGCCGCACTCCAAGAGAGCTCACTGATAAAAGAAAGGGTGGAGATACAAAGAAAATAAATCAAGTTTCAAAACCTTCAAAGAAAACAAGGAAGCAAACAAAGACAGATCTTGAGTCTGGCCGAGGTCAAGTGGAGGTTCTCGACCTGCTTTGTAGCTGCAAGAAAAACTGTTGTTGAAATATTGAGGGAACAACAGAAGGAAGCCAGTAGAAAGAGGAAGTCTGCTGTGACTGAAAAGAATGATGAACCCATTTCCAAGAGGAGAAAAGAGATTGTTCATAAACATAAACATGGAAAAGGGAAAGAACTAAAAAACTTGGAGGCTCAAAGAATCCAAGAGGAAGCATCGAGAAGAGAGATGAAGAGGTCATTGAGGCGGAGCCCTTGACCATAATCAGGCTGTGGAGGTTCTCGACTCCTCACCAAGAGGTAGTCAAGTCTACGATCTTTGGGCAGTTATTGTTGAGCAATCTGTTGAAGATATGCAGCAGCTCATCGACCCCTCGAGCCTGCTATAATATCTATCAAGAACCACAAACAAACCACCGAATCCAACCTCTTTGTGGAAGTTGAAGAGGTAATTGAAGACTTGGTTGAAGACCACGCAAATTTGGCAAGAACTCGGGGGAAGAGCGTTATCTTTCACCGACCTGCTGATGAGCATGTAAGTCAGGAGGAAGCAAGTGTGGTACAGATGGAAGTAGTAGGTACAAATGTACAATCTCAGCAACCTACTGACTTTAGAACGTCTGTTGAAGAAACCATGAGCTTACTTGTTGGAGCTTTTAGAGGTCAGCAAGCTACTGAACCTGCCATTAGAAATCCATCTATGCCATATGAGAAGGCATCTAAAAAGGGCAAAGTAGATCCCAACTTCAAAAAGGTGCAAAACTACTTTCAGTGGAAGTTTGGATTCTACAAGAGACAGAAACCAGCTGCTGATCCAATGAGTGGATTTGAAGAATGGGCATTTGAGCAGCTAGGTGTGGACAGCCTGTTGGATTTGATAGACACTAGCATGCTGCAATCTAGGCTGATGGATCTTTTGGATGAAGGAAAGAAAAGTGGAGCTATTATGTTCAGAGATCCAAAGTTTACACCAGACAGTGATTCATCAGATTCTGATGATGATACCCCTATGTTTCTGGGGAGACCAAAGGAGTGGCTAGAGAAACAACAACCAAGCCACCGGGTCAAGAAGCCACGATATCACGAAGCGTAACCCACTGAGATCGGTAAGTCTGCGAGGGCCCAAGAGATGGAGAGATGGATGAGGATCTACAGATCTCACCATGGATGATCTAGAAGCATTGATCAACGAAGGAATTAATTTGAGTGCTAGTAGGCTAGGCGATGAATCTTCTACATTCCATGTTGTAGAGCCTACTGCACAAACCAAATCGAATCGAGTGAGGATTTGGATGGAGAAAAGGCTACCGATTTCAATGAACCTAGTGTCGGGCCGAGAGGAGTCCATTGAATATCAAGATGGATTTCACTTTGAGGGCACTCTTACTAAAATCGCCATCATCCCGCACAAGATTGGTCATGCGTAAGGATTCCAAGTGGATAATGAGGCTATATTCAATCCACTCGAGCATTGAAGAGGAGGTACAGTTTCTTTGGGCTACAAACAAAGACTGGACAAAGGTTGGAACAGAGGTACAGTTCGCCGAGTCTCAAACAACACCGAACAAAGGTTGGAACTGATTTGGGTTTGGAGGAAACCCTTGTTGTTGATGAGGTCAGCCAGTAGTGGAGCCTCTTCGGAGGCAAGACCCACGAAGGAAAGATAGTCGGCAGACAAATTTGTTAATGAGGATGAGCAAACTTTGGACTTTGACTTCGATGATGAGGAATTTCGGATGCCTGAAGAAGAAAATATTGATGTTAATCCCCTCAAGCATTTGTACTGCTTTTGAGGAACTCCGCCATTGATCCTATCCTGGATGAATATGAAGGACCTAACCTCGCTTTGGATCGACAGAGTTGGGCAATGGTAATAAGCAATCGAGGCCACAGTACAATGTTGAGGAGCTCTCTTGATGAAGCCACCGGGTGGAAGGATGACCAGTGAAGTGCCAGTTGAAGTGTTAAATGAGTTAAGGACTGTAAGGCATGATATGCAATAGTTAAGGACACAACTGGACAGACAGGAAGAAAGATTTGAAGAACTGATGAAGATGGTAAATGAAAACAGACAATCAACTGCCACAGTTGCTTCAAACTTCACATCTACTCAAAATGTCGTGAATGATCTCGATACTAGATGTGAGGGGCATCAAGGTTGGAAATCTTGCAAAAGATAAATTGTTTGAAAGATCAACTTATTTCTATCCATCGAAACTTGACAACCTTGCCGCAACACACGAACCTCATCGAGCCTCGCCTTTGCACAACAACTCTTTGTGCTCGATCCCAAACTTACTGAAAGGATCAACCGACTGGAGGAGACCTTGCAATCAAGGATTACTTCAATTGATACAAGAACTGGAGCTATAGAAAATCAATTGAACAGAGTGGTAATCTCACATGAGGGTATTCATGGCCTCATATCCCGTTTTGTTGATGATGTCACTAAGGGGAAGAGGGCCAATCACCGCAGAGAGCAAAGGAGGTTTGCAAGACTTTTTGCACGAAGAGATGGCAAGATGATACTAATGCTTTTAGGCAACTCACACTGGCAGAGTTCAACTTATCGATGATCTTCTTAGACAATACAAGAAAGAGTATTACAATAGGAGGAAACCTTATCAAAACAAAGGGTTTCATGAAGGACTGGACTCTTTCTTGGGATTGAAATTTTGGGAAGCAAGGGTTAAAGCCTTAAAGGCAAGCAACAGAGGTGGAAGAAGTGGAAGAAGTGGCAGAGGTGATAGGAACTTGCCTATCACAAAAGTAAAGGATTCACTTGAAGAGTTTAAAGAACTGTATATGAAGTTGGGTTTCAGAGTGAATCAGATAAACCTTATCCTGCCTGAAGCTTGGAACTGGTGGAAACAAGTTAATCCCTACATTGATTTTACACTGATTGAAAATGAATGGATGAGGGATATGATAGAACAGATCAGAGCCTATCAAGAGCAAGCTGAGAAGGCTAGACAAGAAAGAGAAAAGAGACAATAGATCAGCATACTCACATTACTTTATCTTTGCTGTATCTAGTTTGTAATAGCTTTGAACAAATGATTTTAATGAAAGATGAGTACTTGTTCTGTTTTTGTCTTAATCTTTTTGCTTTGCTGATTAGGTGAGGGTAGTGGCATCATCACCAAAAAGGGGGAAATTGTTGGACTTATTTCTATGTTTTGATGATGAGTGCCATACTAGCTGTTATAGTGCAAAGGCAAAAAGATGTCTAGATCAAATGTATAAGTTTATTAGAGTTTGATTCATAAATAGGTTTGATCAAACAAGCAATCAGAAAGGGCAAAAAGGTTGATATCAATGAGACTGGTCTAGGTCAGTAGGGTAGATAGGTCAGTAGACTAGTCCTGAACCTGCTGAAGAATGAAGACTGAAGGCTGAGGGTTCAAATTCAGTTAATGAAGGCTAAGGGATCAAACTTAGTATTTAAAGTCAAGGATATGGAATCAGAATTTAGGCAAGTCTGTGATGACCTAAACTGATTACATATACCTTGTGTAGAAGGTCTAAGTTCCATAAGATGGATGATGTTTGGAACTTGGTTATAATTAAAATGGTGTAATCTAACTTCACAAATAAAAGTTAGATAAAAGAAATCAGCTGCAGTATATTTTATACACAGAAATATGATGTTCAAGCAGATCGATAGTACTTCAAAGCAGATCGATGAACTCTTTGATATAATACCTCGATTAATTCAAGATTATTGGAAGATTACATGGATAAGGACAGCCAACTACCTCTGACTTATCAAGGAAATCAAAGGCTGAGATTAAAAAGACGTTGGGATGATTTATATTTTTAACCATTGGATACAAGTCAAAGGGGTGGACAGACTGCACTGTCAAAAAGGAATTCTGACAGTGTCAGTCCTATGAATAGTGACAGATTGCAAATCAGATGGGACAAAAACAAGGAACGGTCACATTTATTTGATTCAATCTTTATTTCATAAAGAACCTGCTGAAGACAGTGAAGCATTTGTTGGGTGTGAAAGACTGTTGTTTGTGGTGGAGCTGGTGAAGAGGCAATCCTACCATTCAAGGACCAGTGGAAGACTCAGGAGCAGCAATCCTACCTATTCCCAGTTTTCAGTTTGTGAAGCCATAGTTATTGGTGAAGGACAAACATCTTAGGAATCTTTGTAACAGCTACATCAAAGATCTCTAGTGAATTTCCTCCAAAATCACAGGAGAAGAGTGGACTGACAGGATTACGCCACCTGGAACCACTATAAAATCTGCCTACTTACTTTCAAAGATTTAATTTCGCACTTAGTTTATTTTGTACATCAACCTCTCGAATCTAGCAAATCAAATCACACACTTGCACTCTTGAGTATCTAATACTTAGTATCATATTTAATAACAAGTATTAAGGCTTAATTTTGATTTAATTCACTGCACAAATTCAACAAACTCAACTATCGATGAACTCTTGTTTATCGCCAGGTTATCGAAGTCTCAAAGCAGACTCTGAAGTATCGTGAGATCATTGAAGTTGCAGAATTTGTTAACTCCAAAGTTTTAAGTGTTAAGTTTATTCACCCCCCCTCTAAACTTAACCAAAGCCTTTTCAAGGGACCAACAAGGATAAAGTCCATAGCAACATTGTTGAGATTGTTTCGCTTGCGATCATCACTAGTCCATTCGGCTTTGGGCTTTGGAACTTGTACTTGTCAATCACCATCAGTTTTCATGTGAGTGATCTGAATTGGTCCATCAGTGAGTACGTCCATCATTTCGTCATGAGTAGCCACCAGAAAAGCCAACATCGTCGTTTATATTCATCAAATCTGTCCATGTTGCACATAAGCATATGTCTTGCATACTGATTGTTATCCTTGGTGAGTGAGTGAAAACTGATTGTGTAATAACTGGAAACTGATCTTTCTTATGAGAACAACTAGAGGAGATTAGAGCAAATGAGCTTTTTAACAATGGCTTGTTAAAGAAACACTGCTCCGATACCAATTGTTGGTCCCTTGGAAAGGCTAACACAAGTTTAGAGGGGGGGTGAATAAACTTGTCCCTAAAACTGGATTTAAAACAAATTAAGGTTCAGTTAAAACTTGTGTGGAGTTAAACTGACTAAGATGAGTTCAAGTCAAACTGACTTAATCTTAAAATTAAGTCACCCGGTAGTGGATATAATTCTAGCCTTTTTCTTGATCTTGTTATTCTATGTGAAAGCTGAGTGTGTTAAACTGAATTCTGAAGAATGTCAGTTTGTGAACTGTGAAATGTATAACAATCAATTATCAAAATGATGAGTAAGTAAATAAGTGCGTAAAGTAAATAAGGCAAATATTATAGAGGTTCCAGGTGGTGTAATCATGTACGTCCTCTCTTCCCTAGTGGTGCGGAGGAAAATTCCACAAGAACTTCTTGAGGTGAACTGTTATAAAAAGTCCTAAACAATAGTCCTTGGCTAATCCCTAGCTTCACTATCTAAACAGTTGTAGAACAGGTAGAATTGATGCACTTCAATTGTTTGGGCACTGGTCCTTGAAGGGTTATGTATGCCTCTTCACCAGCGACCACCACAAACACAGTCTACCCGAGTGCTTGTAATAACTGTCCTTAGCTAAACCTTCCTGGTTTGCTGCACAGTCTAAATCTTTGATGTAGAATCAAAGTTGGGCTGAGAATCAATAAATTGATTCTTGTTTGTGGTTCTTCAAAGAGTCTGATTCTGGATAAATTCTGTGTAGCTTGAACACTTGAAGAAATTCTAGATGTGATCTTGTTATAGCTCTGAGATGATAGCAATTTGAAAGACTATTGCACAAAAATGCTTGTAAATCTGTTAAATCTTCGTGTTGTTATATTTTTAATCCTTGGTGCAAAGTCCTCTATTTATAGTGTGAGATCCAACGTTCATCTGGCTTGAATTCGAATTGTATCAACGTCTATCATGTAACGGCTATATTTTCTGACCGTTCTGATGTGTCAGTAACTCATCCAATAAAATCGATTCCTTCTAAGCGTTCGACTATACTATCAGTTTGTTGGATGGCTGGCATGTAAAACTGAGTTTCCTGATTAGTTTTATACTGAGTTTATCAGTTGTCAGTTTCTTGACTGACTTGGAGCATTAACTGAGATTTTTACTCTTCTTCAAATATCAGTACTCCAGTTTACATCTGATTACAATAGACTTAATCAGAGTACACCATAAGCAAATATCTTCTAAGAGTTCATTGCCCTTATGAATCTTAGGTCTTCATACAAGATCCATAAAGTCAGTTCAGGTCACCATAAACTTGCCTGAAGTCTAACTTCATAGTCTCGACTTGTAATCTTCATAATCGAGTTTGAACCCTCGCTTCTTGGTCTTCAATAATCGAGTTTGAACACTCGGTTCTTGATCTTCTAGATAAGCCAATCGAGCCTGTGTCCTCAAATGAACTTATTTTCTTCGATTCAATCATCGTGTATTCGAGTCGCTTTTGTCTTAGTGATTTCCGAGCTTTCTAGATGACTTCGCTTTCGGTTTTACGACACACTAACTATTACAGTGCTTGTCTGATGTAACTTATACAAATATCAGACTCTAGTAAAACCTAAACATTCAGTTCTAGACATCTTTTAGCTTTTCACTATAACAGCTAGCTTCAGCACTGAATCAATGAGGTTAATAAATTTTATTTCCAACAATTTCCCCCTTTTTGATGATGCCAAAACACTTCCTAAAAGAAAAGCTTAAAGATCAACACAATGTAAAGCAATGTAAAACTGGAAACTGGATCTCATTAGAATACGCAAAAACTGGAATAGTTACATTTTGTTCAAATGAATTTTGACTAAGGACTAAGCCTTTTTCTGTGCTTTTTCTGTGACTGAAATAAACTTCTTCTCTTTGTCGTGTAGACGATAATCATATTCTAGCTTGGAGCCTTCCTTTGAAAAGGTTTTGTTGTAGTCTACTTGACTTCATTCTTTCCATTTCCTCCATAAGATTAACTTTGGTAAAGCTGATTCATTCACGTAGTATTTCTCAAATTCTACTACATCAGCTTTCATATGTTCATTTTTGTCTTTAATCTTTAGTTTGTCTTCGATCCTTTTGGTCTTTGTATATTGTGCCATTTTCTGATTGTAGATTTCATCAGATAGAAAGTAGTTCAAGGATTCTTCAAAAGTCTTGTCCTTGTACTTGGCTTTGAAAGGATTATGATCTTTGACAAACTTTAACCATAAATCCTTTGTAAGATTAGTTCTCCGATCTCCAGGTTGACTATATTTTGCAATGAGCTACTCGTCAATTAATTCTTTCTTTAAGAATTTTCCAACTCATCTTCAAGTTGCTTCTTTTCATTGAGTAACTTCAGCTTTCCCCTTTTTGGCATCATATAACTGATCTACCAGAGCATGGTTTGCTTTTTGATCGGCTGAGATTTGTTACTGAGAAGTAAGTACTTCTTTGAGCTAAGTTTCTAACTCGTAGATGTGCTGATTCATATACCAGTGAGCTTGTGCAAGTGTTTCCCTGTCTACTGCGGTTGAGTCCTCAAGTTTTTGTTTAAGTAACAAAATTTCTGAAGCAGAACTTGATCTTGACTTATGAATCATCTCTAGTCTTGCATGAACTGAGACATCTGTTCTATTTCTATAATACAGATATACAGAGATGTTTGATAAAAGGCCATTTTGTATATCCCTTTGACTGAGCACGATTTTCAAGTTCTCATGAACTTTGGCCAATTCATCCTTAGTTAGGATATTGGAAGGATCATATGTAGCTTCTGTTTGATCCTTAAACTGAGTGATATCGTCAATGATTATAAGTTGTTTATTATCAATTCCATCAGCTGCTTGCTGATTGTCAGTTGTCTGATTTCCAACTGGCAAATCTTCTTTCTGAGTTACAGTTTGCATTGCCTGAGGTTGGATATCTGTTTGCAAATATATAGTCACATCAGCTTCTTTTCTTGAAACATCATGGTCATCATCATCATTTGAAATAACTTTGGGGGTGGATGATGTGCCTGATTCTCTTCCTTTAGCTAGTTCAGTGAATCGTTTGAAGCAATTTTCAAGAAATTCTGATATAGGAA
Source organism: Gentiana macrophylla (assembly GCA_026214975.1). Taxonomy (NCBI): domain Eukaryota; kingdom Viridiplantae; phylum Streptophyta; class Magnoliopsida; order Gentianales; family Gentianaceae; genus Gentiana; species Gentiana macrophylla. Next base: position 65,365,396 of record CM047807.1, read on the forward strand.
ATAGAGTGTAGAGGTCTCTGATTTCCAATTTCTCCAAGATTAGTTTCTCTTCAGTCTGTAGACTGACATCACGAGAATCTTCTGGTTCAAGCTTCATTTTCATAAGCTTGATGATTCTATCAGCTTTAAAAACTGAGACTGGTTGCTTATCTGGTTGGTCTTGTAACTAAGAAGTATGGTCAGCAACAATATTTTCCTTGGAAACTTCAGTTGCCAGTTGTTGTTGTTCCCCCTCAGTTGGTGCTTTCTCACTTGAGGTTCCTGGGTATAAACATTTTACAACTGATCTTCCTTTTTCTGAGTCCGCTTTCCGCTTGATGCCTTTGTGTTCAACTTCCTGCTGAGACATAGTTTTCTGTCCAGCTTTAGGTTGGGAAGTTGTTCTTGTCACAGCTGTTATTTCCTCTGCAGTTTGTCTTTCTTTCTTCCCTGCCTTGAGTGTCTCCAGATAAAGTTGAATGATTCCGCTGAGTGTCTTCTTTAGTCGGAATCTGCCAGCAGTTGCTTGACCTTCAGCTTGAGCTCTTCGTACACTTTCTAATTCAGCTAAGTGTTGCTTCTTTATCTGATTGACTACATATCCAGCCCAATTGAATTGTAATTCATCCCAAATTATGTTCATTAGATAAATTTTTTCTTCGGATAGTGTACTGATTCCTTTGGATTTTCCAATGACATGTTTGCTGAGCCATCTGCTGAGATGTGCAAATTCTGGCTTGAGTTTGACAACATGAATATCAACTTCTACTGGTTCCTTAGAAAAAGTAAGTTGATTAAGAAAAGAGTCTCTTTTTAATGGTAGAGTAGTCAAATCTATTGATGTCACAGATGAATTTGTGAAACCAAATAGTGACTTCATGACTCGTTCATTGATAATAATACGATCACCTCGAACTGTAGTGATTAGGGAGTCTCGTACCAGACGCATATTCTCCCAGAATTGCAAAATCCATTCCACATCACTTTCTTCGTTAAACTTAACTTCCAGAAGGTTCCCCAAACCTGGTTGTTTCTGGATTTTATCACAGATCCAACTTACTAACGGAGTGTTTTTGCACATTGCTTCATAAATATCGAATGAAAATTCATCTAAATCTGTGATCAAGCTTTCTTCTTGTGATTTCTTTGAGGTGGCCATATCTGGGTGTGAACACAAAAATTTATTTTTGAGATGAAAAGATTTTGAAACGTCTGATTTTGTTTTTAGGAAAGAGACTGATAATTTGAAATTTTGATTGAAAAGAGTGTGAACGAAGGTTGAATAAATAGGTAGGATGTACTGGTGGTTGTTTAGTACAACCTTTCAAATTCCATGATGATATAACTGCTGTTGATTTTATCATATCAATCTTTGATTGAAGTTGACTGGAGTAGAAACTGATGCTGAGGTCAGTTTTAGAGTGAACTATCAGTTCTGTCAAATTTTCTGTTTCAGTTAATCAGTTTGAGATTGTTGATGTCAATGACTAGTCTGTTAAGTGAGTGCACCCAACATAACAAAGATTAATCCCCTTGACGAATCTCTGGCTTAACTGATTTAACTGACTTTGATTATCCCTAATTCAGTTCTTAGTTTGGCAAATCTTTCTTTGTCCAATGGCTTTGTAAAGATATCGACCAACTGATCTTCAGTAGGTACATAAAGAACTGTTATATCCTTTTTCTCCGTATGATCTCTTATAAAGTGGTGACGCACATCAATGTGCTTTGTCCTTGAGTGTAAAACTGGATTGTCAGAAATTGCAATTGTTCTTGTGTAATCACACATTATGGGAATTGTTCCTTCTTCTATCCCATAATCTCTTAATTGCTGTCTAATCCATAATACTTGAGCACAACAACTTCCAGCTGCTATATACTCTGCTTCAGCTGTTGAAGTTGAGATAGAATTTTGCTTTTTGCTAAACCATGACACAAGTCAATTTCCTAATGACTGACATGTGCCTGAGGTGCTCTTTCTGTCCACTTTGCATCCTACTTAATCTGAGTCTGAATAAGATATCAATTTGAATTCTCCTTCTTTTGAATACCAAATTCCAACTCCATCTGTATCCTTTAGATACTTCATTGTTCTTTTTACAACTGTGAGATAACTTTCCTTTGGTTTTGACTAAAATCTTGAACATACACCGACAGTAAAAGATATATCTAGCCTACTTGTTGTATGATAGAGTAAGCTTCCAATCATTCTTCTGTAAAGAGTTTGATCAACATCTTTGCCTTCTTTGTCTTCATCTAGCCTGATGTTGGTCCCCATTGGTGTAGAAATTCCAGTTAATTTTTCCATACCAAACTTTTTGATAAGTTCTCTTGTGTACTTGGTTTGGTGAATGAAATTTCCATCATCTAATTGTTTAACTTGTAATCCGAGAAAATAAATCAATTCTCCCATCATACTCATCTGAAATTTTCTTTTCATTAAACTTGCAAATTTCTCACATAACTTTTCATTTTCTGATCCAAAAATAATATCATCAACATAGATCTGAACAAGTAGAGTGCTCTTTCCATTTTTCATCCTTAATAATGTTTTGTCGATTGTTCCTTTGATAAATCAATTATCCACTACAAACTGAGATAGAGTTTCATACCAAGCTTTTGGAGCTTGTTTAAGTCCATAAAGAGGTTTCCTTAGTTTGAAAACTATATCAGCTTGATCTTTGATCTCGAATCCAGGTTGTTGTTGAACATACACTTCTTCTTCAAGAATTCCATTCAAAATTGCGCTTTTAACGTCCATCTGATATACTTTGAACTTTTTGTGAGCTGCGAATGCGAGAAATAGCCTGATTGCTTCCAATCTTGCAACTGGTGTATAAGTTTCATCAAAGTCTATGCCTTCTGCTTGAGAATATCCTTTAGCTACAAGTCCAGCTTTGTTTCTGATGATATTCCCATCTTCATCTAGTTTGTTTTTGAAAACCCATTTGGTTCCAATGATATTCACATGATCTGGTCTTTCAACTAATTCCAATACTTGATTTCTTTCGAATTCATTAAGTTCTTCTTGCATAGCTAGTATCTAGTCTGGATCCTTCAAAGCTTCTTCGATTTTCTTAGGTTCAGATTGAGATAGAAATCATGCAATCATTGCATCTAGTTGATGTCTTGTTCGAACACCAGTTTGAGTATCACCAATAACTTGTTCTTCAGGGTGATCTCTCATCCATTGATGAACTGGTGCTTGTATCAAAGGATGTGTATTTTGTTCGACTGGTTCTACAAGAACTGGTTCTTGTATTTCTTCAACTGAATTAGAGTCATGTTGTTCAAGTGTGAGTTGTTGGGTAGTTGGAAACTGAGACTGGTCTTGATCTGAAATTTGAAGTCTTCCAATATCAATAGAAACTGATTCTGGCATTACGGGTAACTGAGACTGTGAAACTGGTTCTGGTCTGTCTTCTGTTGTTTCTGCAGGAAAGTTTGGTTCATCAAACACCACATGAATTGATTCCTCATGTTTAAGTGTCATTTTATTTAGTACTCTAAAGGCTTTGCTGACACTTGAGTATCCTAGAAAGATGCCTTCATCAACTTTGGGCTGAAAAACTTGAAGTTGATATATCCCATTATTGTGTATAAAACATTTGCTTCCAAAAGCATGAAAGTATGAAACAATTGGTTTTCTTCCATTCCAAATTTCATAATGGGTCTTCTCATGCCTTTTATTCATGAGAGCTCTGTTCTATGTATAGCAAACTGTGTTAACTACCTCTGCCCAATATCTTTCAGGTAGTTTTGATTCACAGATTAATGTCCTTCCTGCTTCTTTGAGTGTTCTGTTTTCCCTTTCAGCTACACCATTTTGCCGAGGTGTTCCTGTGGCCGCAAGTTGGTGTAAAACACCATTTTCTTCACAATATTCAATAATCACAGTGTTGAGGAATTCAGTTCCTTTGTCTGATCTTATCTTCACAACTGATACTCATTTCTGATTCTGAAGTCTCTTAAGTAATTCTGTAAGTCTTTGATTGGTTTCACTCTTCTTGGTTAAGAAGATAACCCAAGTATATCTTGAAAAATCATCTACCACCACCAATGTATATTTCTTGCCACTGATACTAATTGGTTAAATAGGTCCAAATAAATCCATATGTAGTAGTTCAAGAACTCTGTTTGTTGAATGCTGAGATTTGGTCTTGAAACTTGCTTTTGTTTGTTTTCCTTGTTGACAAGCATCATATAAGCTGTCCTTCTTATAAGAGATTTATGGTAGTCCATTGACTAGCTGTTTCTTGACAATTGTGATGATGTCATCAATGTTTAGATGACTCAGTTTCTTGTGCCATAACCAACTGATTTCTTATTTGGTATGCACAAGCAAACAGGTTTCAGCAACAGCTGTTGTCCAATCTACTACATACATATTCTCTTTTCTTCTTCCGGCTAAAACAACTTGAAATGTTGTTTCACTGACGACAATGCAGAAGTCTTTATCAAAAGTAACTTTGAATCACATATCACAAAATTGACAGGTGCTGAGTAGATTGTAATGTAATCCTTCTACATAAGATTCATTCTTGAATGTAAGTCCATTCCTGATTAGGGTACCATACCCTTTGGTGTATCCCGGTTTGTCCTGACTTCCAAAATTAACTTTTGGTCCATCTTTTGCAATAAAATTACTGAGACAGTCCTTGCTCTTCGTCACATTCCTTGAGCAACCACTGTCAAAGTACCATACATCCTGCAATAAAAGTTAAAATTTAGGTACCCAACTTTGTTTGAGTCCATGGGGGTCAGTTGTCAGTACAACTCTGGGAATATATCCTTTAGGTATTCTTCAGATATTGTTGCACTCGTTTTCATATATGTAAGCCACGCTCCTTTAATATCTATGTTTGGACTGTGTCTTATTTATTTGATCTCTCAGATATTTTGACTGAAACTTATTTCCATGATGCTTTCTATTATTGAAGCTTGAAAAATAACCATCATTCCTTCATCTCGAGGTCCAGGTGACCTTGGTACTTTTTTGAGAACCGAGATTAGCTCTGCGAGTTTTGGACCAAACTTGTGATAAGTTTTCTGTGCGGAATGTTTGTTATTATCGCTTTGTTAATAGATGCGCGAAAAATTCCAATCATCATCGATTGGGTTATAATCTTCCTTTCCCCACGAATGTGTGAATCTTTGAATGATTGACATTCTTGGATTTACCTTGATTGTAATTTTTCTGGTTCTTGACTTGATTGGTTTTTGTGGATCTGGCAGTTGATTTGCCATTTCAGTTTCCTTTAGATATAGCTGATCTACCATTTGATTTACCTTTGTTGGTAGACTCAGTTGTCTTTCTAGAAAACTGATTTATCTTATGTAATACTGGCCTTACTGGTTTAGCAATTTTCTCAGTTTGTGGAAGTTGCTCAGCTACAAACTTAATACCAGTTCTGATATTAGGTTCAGCAGCTTTGCTAGTTCTATCCTTAGAAGATTGATGTGTATCAAATCCTAATCCTATTTTCTCTCCATACAGCTTTCCTGATTTGAATCCGGTAACTGAACTTGATTGAGCAAATGATTCGATTCTTTCTTCGATGCAAGATGGGCGATCTTTGAATCTTTTCTTTATCAGTTTTAGTCAGTTTCCACATTTTTAGTTCAGACTTCAATCTTTCAACTTCAAGAATTAGATACTCTTTCTCATTTTTAATCGATTCATAACCAGCTTGATTAGTTAACAGCTGATTCATCAATTCGTCAAGTGTTTCTTCTAGTTCTAGATTTTTTGAACTGGAGTCAGCAGTCGAAGAACATGCATTTTGCATGGAAATTTTAGCTGGAGTGTACATAGAATTGGATTCACATACCTCATTTGTATCTTCCATGTGTGCCTCTAAAGTTGTGTCATCTGATAGTCTTTCAGTACCAGCTTCATAGTCTGACTCATCTCCAGCAAAGAGTGCTCTCCTTCCAACTCCTCTTGGCGGAGTCTTCTTGGTCCGTTCTAGGCATTCAGCTTTGTAATGTCCTGGCTTCTTACAGTTGAAGCAAAGATACTCATCATCTTTTATTTTCTCAGGAGTCTTCTTAATGAACTTCTGGGTTACAGGATGACCATTCTTCATCCTTCTGATTCTGCTCATCATAAGGGCCATTTGTTCCTCCATTTCATCCAACTGTTGAAGAATATTTGTGGATGTTTCTTGAATCATTTGATGCTGCTGTAAGTGCTGTGGTTTTTGGTTCTTCCAGAGCTTTGATTATTACAGCTGTACTTGTAAAATCTTTACTAAATTCATAGGCTTTCAAATCTGAGAAGATTTTGAATGAGTCTTCGATGTCAAGTCTTCTAGATTCTTTCATAGCAGTGACTTTCATCTTCCAGCACATTGGTAATGCCTTCAAGATTCTTGTATTGATAACTTTCTTTGTGTATTGAATCTTGAGTAGATCTAATTCTTTGTTCAATGGTCTCTCTAGATTTCATCTTGAAATTCTCAAACTTTTGTTTTGCAACTAAGATCTTGTTCTCCTTGATTGAGTCAGTTCCTTCATAAACTAACTAAAGTTTTTCCCATATTTCTTTAGCAGTTGGGCATTCTTTCACCTTTAAGTACATGTTGCTGTCAAGAGTTCTGAGGATAAAGTCCATAGCAACATTGTTGAGATTGTTTCTCTTGCGATCATCACTAGTCCATTCGGCTTTGGGCTTTGGAACTCGTACTTGTCTATCACCATCAGTTTTCATGTGAGTGATCTGAATTGGTCCATCAGTGAGTACGTCCATCATTTTGTCATGAGTAGCCGCCAGAAAAGCCTGTATTCGTTGTTTATATTCATCAAATCTGTCCATGTTGCACATAAGCATATGACTTGCATACTGATTGTTATCCATGGTGAGTGAGTGAAAACTGATTGTGTAATAACTGGAAACTGAGCTTTCTTATGAGAACAACTAGAGGAGATTAGAGCAAATGAGCTTTTTAACAATGGCTTGTTAAAGAAACACTGCTCTGATACCAATTGTTGGTCCCTTGGAAAGGCTAACAAAAGTTTAGAGGGGGGTGAATAAACTTGTCCCTAAAACTGGATTTAAAGCAAATTAAGGTTCAGTTAAAACTTGTGTGGAGTTAAGCTGTCTAAGCTGAGTTCAAGTCAAACTGACTTAAGTTTAAAACTAAGTCAACCGGCAGTGGATATAATTCTAGCCTTTTTCTTGATCTTGTCATTCTATGTGAAAGCTGAGTGTGTTAAACTGAATTCTAAAGAATGTCAGTTTGTGAACTGTGACATGTATAAAAATCAATTATCAAAATGCTATTGATAAATGCTGAGTAAGTAATAAAGTGCGTAAAGTAAATAAGGCAAATATTATAGAGGTTCCAGGTAGTGTAATCATGTACGTCCGATCTTCCCCTGTGGTGTAGAGGAAAATTCCACTAGAACTTCTTGAGGTGAACTGTAACAAAAAGTCCTAAACAATAGTCTTTGGATACTCCCTAGTTTCACTATCTAAATAGTTGTAGAACAAGTAGAATTGTTGCTCTTCAATTGCTTGAACACTGGTCCTTGAAGGGTTACGTATGCCTCTTCACCAGCGACCACCACAAACACAGTCTACCCGACTGCTTGTAATAACTGTCCTTCGCAGTCTAAACCTTTGATGTTGAACCAAATTTGTGCTGAGAATTAATAAATTGATTCTTGTTTGTGGTTCTTCAAAGAGTCTGATTCTGGATAAATTCTGTATAGCTTGAACACTTGAAGAAATTCTAGATGTGATCTTGTTATAGCACTAAGATGATAGCAATTCGAAGGACTAATGCACAAAAATTCTTGGTGCAAAGTCATCTATTTATAGTGTGAGATCCAACATTCATCTGGCTTGAATTCGAATTGTATCAATGTCTATCTTGTAACGGACATATTTTCTGACCGTTCTAATGTGTTAGTAACTCATCCAAAAAAAATCGCTTCCTTTTAAACATTCGACGGTACTATCAGTTTGTTTGATGGCTGACATGTAAAACTGAGTTTCGTGATCAGTTTTATACTGAGTTTATCAGTTGTCATTTTCTTGACTGACTTGGAGCTTTAACTGAGATTTTTACTCTTCTTCAAATATCAGTACTCTAGTTTACATCTGATTATAATAGACTTAATCAGAGTACACCATAACCAAATATCTTCTAAGAGTTCATTGTCCTTATGAATCTTAGGTCATCATACAAGATCCTTAACGTCAGTTCAGGTCACCAAAAACTTGCCTGAAGTCTAACTTCATAGTCTCGACTTGTAATCTTCATAACTGAGTTTGAACCCTCAGTTCTTCGGTCTTCAATAACTTAGTTTGAACCCTCAGTTCTTCAGTCTTCTAGATAAGCCAACTGAGTCTGTGTCCCTCAGTGAACTTATTTTCTTCAGTTCAATACTGGTATACTTCTGAGTCAGTTTGTTTGTCTTAGTGATTTCCAGTTTTCTAGATGACTTCCAGTTTTCAGTTTTACGACACACTAACTATTACAGTGCTTGTCTGATGTAACTTATACAAATATCAGACTCTAGTAAAACCAAAACATTCAGTTCTAGACATCTTTTAGCTTTTCACTATAACAGCTAGCTTCAGCACTTCATCAATGAGGTTAATATAATACTTTGAATAAATATGATGAATTATAATCAAAACATAAATTTTATTTCCAACAGTTCTGGTCAGTGTCTCGGTGGCATGCAGTGCAGTGTCGAGATAGCAACCTTAACTCTAGAAATTGATTTTATACTATTTGTAGTTAATCTAGAACTGAAATATTGTTAAATAGTGTTATATGAGTAATTTGTGCAAGTTTCTGGTTTCTAGAAATCATGTTTTAGGATTTGTAATGAATGATGATCTTGTTCATGTTTTAGCTGGTATATTAAAAGGATCTTGATATTGCGGTGAATACCAGATTTGCGGTAAGAGAAGTATTTTGTGGATATCCGGAGAGAATACGGTGGTGAACAAGAACAAGGTTGTCGGACTATAGCTTATGAGAGTAAACACAAGTGATTCGACAAATTGACGGAGTAGCTCTGTGTATATTAGTTCTTGGATGCTTTGTATTACATTGTGACCCCATATATATAGGCTGAGACTAAGTCATTCTTTTGTTCATGACAAGACAATTTAATGAATGTAATTAGAGATAATCATACAAACAAATACAAGTGGATTGGCCAGCTGTCTTGATAGGTATGGCGGGTAGCGGAGTCGTCTGTAGGTCGGACTCATATTTGCCTTGTCTTGATATCAGCCTGAGTATGTGGGTAAAAATCGCACGGAGTGGAGGGGCCCGGCTTACAGATAGCGGACAAGATCTGGCTTACAGATAGCGGACAGGATCCAGCTTACAGATGGTGGACAGGTCCCGGCTTACGAACGTCGGGTAGGATCTGGCTTATGAGTTGCGGACTAAGAGGAAGGAGGCCTAAGACCTGTTATTGGGCTATCTAAATAGGCCCAATCTAGGTGAACAGGGCCCCAATCCGGTTCGGGTATATCAATGGCCCCCTACTCTGCGCCTGGCTTGCCTGCCGAGGCAGAGAGTAGAGTTTGAAGAAGCAGCTGAAAGTCGCACCCTTATGTTGTCGTTCATGACAGAGGTGTGCTGATAGCAGTTTTCGGGCTAAGATCAGTGTTGACATTGTGTTGCCAATTATTGATAGATGTTGTGCATTGTAGATGCCGATAATGTTCTATATGGATTTAACCAGTGTTAGTATCGTGTAGCGAATTACCAGTTGTATGTTGTGCATTGTAGCGGACAGGCTTAGATGCCGATAACGCTCTATTGGCTTAGATTTCCATGCGCAGAGCAACGGGCTTAGATGGCCTGAAGCTGTGTTGAATGGAGGCCGTAAGCCGCTTGAAGTGAGATCGCTGACCATAACAATCTGAGGCCGTAGGCTATATGGCGTTGAGGTCGCAAGTGGGGACCAGAGCAGTTGGAGCAATAACGGACGTATGGGTTCATGAAACGCCACGTCTGTTACGTTTTCCTGACATGATGTTTGTTTGAAATAAAATTTATGTTTTGATGATGATTCATCGCTTAATCAAGTTATCGTTATTAACCCCATTGATGAAGTGTCATAACTAGATGTTATAGTGCAAAGCAAAAAGATGTCTAGAATAATAATGTATAGGACTTTATAGAGTCTGATATTTGTATAAGTTGAATCAGACATGCACTGTAATAGTTCTAGGCTGTGAACTGAGAAAATATGAAACTAAGATTTAGTTAAACTGAGATTCAATGAGAAACTGGAAAATAGAGAACACCAACATGAAAACTGAAGAAGATAAGTTCGCTGAGGGACACAGACTCAGTTGGCTTATCTGGTAGACTGAAGAACTAAGGGTCATAGACTCAGTTACAGAAGACTGAAGAACTGAGGGTTCAAACTCAGTTATGAAGACTACGTCGAGACTGTAAAGTTAGACTTCAGACAAGCTTGTGGTGACCTGAACTGACTTTATGGATCTTGTATGAAGACCTAAGAATCATAAGGACAAATTCTTAGAAGATAATAAGTCATGGTGTACTCTGATTAAGTCAATTATAATCAGATTAAAAACTAGAGTACTGATATTTGAAGAAGAGTAAAATCTCAGTTAATGCTCTATGTCAGTCAAGAAACTAACAAGTAACAATTTCAGTATAAAACTGACAAGGATACTCTGTTTTATATGTCAGTCATCCAACAAGCTGATAGTACAGTTGAACGTTATAAAGGAAGCGATTTTATTGGATGAAATACTGACGCAGCAGAACGGTTAGAAATATAGCCGTTACAAAAATCAAGCAGGATGAACGTTAAATAAAACCCTATAAATAGACTACCTCTACAACAACAAGAGAAGAGGCAAGAGGAATTAAAAAGAATCTATCTAGTCAAGAAAGATCTAATTAAGGGGGAAAGCCAATTTCGAAAGAATTCCTGCTAAGTTCTTAATTGCAAGATCAAGAAAATTTCTTCAAGTATCCAAGCACATTCAAGCAAAATCAAGAATCTATCACTTGCAGAAATTCAGAGCCGTGCAAAATCTAATTATCCATAAGAAAAGCTCTAATCACAATTGAATCATAGTCATTGATTCAAGTCTCAACTTTGATTTCATCAAAGGTCAAGACTGTGAAACACCAAGAAGGTGTGAAGGACAGTTGAGTTTAGTCAGGAAGACTGTATTTGTGATGAGCTGGTGAAGAGGCAATTCTACCCTTCAACGACCAGTGTTCAAACAGTTGAAGAGCAGCAATCCTACATGTTCTACAAGTGTTTAGATAGTGAAGCTAGGGATTAGTCAAGGACTATCAGTTTAGAACTTTTTGTAACCGGGCCATCTCAAAGAAGTTCTAGTGGAATTTTCCTCCATCACGAGGGAAGAGAGGGCGTCTGAGGATTACACCACCTGGAACCTCTATAATTCTTGTTTATTTATTTTACGCATTTATTTACTTCATTACAATCTTAATTATCTAAGTTCTCACGGTAAAACCAAGTCAACAAACTGTTTGTTATATAAATGCTAATTTTATCTGCTGCCAGTTAACTAGACTAAGAATGAGTCATTATTGACTTATACTTAGTTGAGGTAGCTGAAATCCGCACAAGTTAAGGGACAGGAACAAAACTGAACTGAGCATCAGTTTGAGTTTCGTGAGAAACTTCGCCTTCAGGGCAATTCGATTCAGAAAAGATTTTGGTGACAAGTTTATTCACCCCCTCCCTCTAAACTTGTGTTAGCCTTTCCAAGGACCAATAATTGTTATCGGAGCAGTTCTTCCATTTGGAAGTGATTCAACGATATCTTACAAACTAGTTGTTAAAACCCCTTACTGTATCTGTCATAGAGATACTTTAGTGAAATTAAATGGATACATCTAGAATTAGAAGCTGGCTGAATAACCCCCTGACTGACTATTTGCAAAATGTTGTTTATGATATTCAGGATCAAGTATTTGAAAGGTTCAGTACTACATGCTCTCACACAAATCTGGAACCTTATTTCAGTTATGATGAAGATATTGACATTGACGCATGGAAAGATGAATCAAGAGGATTTCCATCCCTAAGTGATCTTTCAGTAGAAGCAGAAAAAGAATGGCTACGAGTAGCTGATTATGTTGAAGACAAATTGACTGAAAACATTGGTGAAGATCCATCCGTTGCAAAAGTCAAAGATGCTATACTACACATGAGTTATGGAGGTGAAAGTTATGAGGAAATCATACTGCTAGGAGCAGCACAAGAAAATGCTAATGAAAAAGGGAAGCATGTTTTAATTGATGATAATTTCTCAACAGAAATTCTATCCATAAAAAATCAGGAGGTAATTGCATCTACATCTAGCACTCATACTGCTATGAACAATCAGAAAAATGAAGATTTCAATGAATCCTTGGACATACTCATAAAGGAATTAGAGGAAATTCAAAAGAATTATGATGATGTCAAAAAGGAGAAAAAGTTATTGAAAACTGAAATTTCAAGATTGAATGCTAGATCAAATTAATAAAGACTAATAATGAAACCAAGGAAATTCGACCAACTGATGAACTGATAGAAGCATTAAACTTCAAAGAATCATCAGTTGATTCAATTCCCAGTGTTCAGTTCAAACCTGGAAAACCTTTTGGAGACAGATCTGGTTTAGGGTTTGTTAATCAGAATAATTCTAAGTCCAGACCATGTTCAGTTGCATTAAAATTTGTGACTGCACAATGGTCAGGAACTCAAAAAACTGATAAAATTATTAGAACTGACAAATTACTCAGCACAGCCATTTGCACAAATTGACAAAACTGAAAAATCAATTGGAAAGATACACCAAGCCAACAGATTTTTCAAAAAGAGTCAGAAGGCTGAAAAAGGCAGAAATGATCAGAGATCCGTAAGAAAAATCTTCAAGCCATATCCATTCGAAAACAAAGATTATTCATGGAATGATAAACTCAGAAGGAAAGGAAGACTATTTCCCACTGATGAAGATTGGAATGAACCTTCACATCAGTTGCACAAGCTGATCAAATCAAAAACTGTCTAGGCAAAATAGGAAAAGTATTTAAAAATTGACTATACTCAGTCAAAATATGAAGAGAAGTATAAAGTCAAAAATAAAAATGTATCATCAAAAGCTAACCAGTTAGGAACCAAACAGATATGGGTACCAAAAATTTCTAAATTTGTTTTGCAGGAAAATTACGGTAACTGGAAGCCGAAAAACTGAGTTTTGTTCACAACTGAGTTTTTAAATTCAGGACGAGTACAGCTATAGATACACCTCATCTACCCTATTCACTACTGTCTAGCTACATATATCAAGAAAAGACGTGCTCCTTCTCAATCTAAACCGTTCATATTTTCCACTAATCCACCTTTTTCGCAATCTCAAAACATTTATGACAAGACGTTATGAGTCCCACCCAATTCATAACTACCTTTCCTACAAATTATAAATAACCCAGAATTTTCCATTATAATTCTTTACACTCGAATTTTGAATTTGCTTTCTCAATCTTCAAATTTTCAAATTCTCAATCAAATCCAGAAAATAATGACTTTCACTCTTGTTGAACCCGGAATGATCGTATCACTTGACCAATATATTTCAAAATACACTGATCAAACCTTAGTCAAAACAATTGCAGCAAAGATTAAACAGATTAGAGGAATGGAGTACGCCTTCAACATCGATCTGAAAAGTGTATGTCTGGAAAGCATTGGAGACATCTATGAATTTGGATGTACATCTATAGAAGGAGAAGACACACACACCTTCACCACGACTGTCAATGGTAAGGAGATCAAGGTCACTGAAGATCTAACTGCAGAAATCTTTGGGTTTGACAAATCTGGAGGAACAGCAGCCATCAAGTTGACCAAAGAACAAAAAGAAAAACTTTGGAAAGACATAGCTATTGGTGCAGAATCCGCAGTATTACAAACCGGGAGCACAAGCCTGCTCAAACCTGAATTCAATTTTCTCTCAAAAAATTTGGCAAATTGCATAATTGGAAATGCAGGAAATTATAGCAATTTATCTGGAGCAAAATTGGATTTACTGTATGTGATTTGGTTTGGAGAAAACTTCAATTGGCAAAGATATATGTTTGATCAATTAGTGGCTCAATCAACTGACCTACCCAAGAAGAAGACAGACGTTAAGAAATGTCGTTTCTATCACAAGAAAACTCTTGCATTAGTGGTCCAAAGAATACTCGACCATTTCGGAATCGCAAAGAGGAAAGAAACATCAGTTGCTGATGGGAAGATTGTTGTTAAGAAAGAAAAGGCTGGAAAGAGGAAAGCTGGAGGTTCAGTAGGTGAACCTAAGAAGATGAAAAGCAGGAAATCGAAGAAACCTGCAACTGGAGATGAATTCTTGGAACAAATTGTAGAATTAAGCAAAAAGAGAAAACAATTGGAAGATTTAGTGAAAAATAAATCTGATCTTGTAACACCAACTAAAGAATCAGCACAGACAGCAAGAACTGAAGCTATTCTTGCTGAGTCTACCCCAATTCCAATAACTAAAGCGTTACCCATTCAAGAACTAGTTTCACAAGAAATTGTGATGACAAAGGAAACTGAAGTTGTCAACGAGGAATTTGATCATGAAACCGAGCCACGAAGGAAGGCGAGACTCGGGAGAGCAGGACCACGAGAGTTGAACATATTGATGAAGATTCTGATGGTGATGAAAGATTAATTGATGAAACAATGTTGGAAATTCTGTCGTTACTTTCAAAATCAAGATCTACCCCCCAGAGATCTTTTTCCAGATTAGAACTTGAAGAATCAGGCAAAGGATTTTCAGTTTCTCAATCTGTGGAAAAAGGAGCCGAAGAAGAATCAAGATCAACAAAAATCATTAACTTGGATGAGCAAGTCAATGGAGAAGAAATTGTTGAACCAACTGAGAAAGAAGTTCCAGTTACTGAATTGGAACTTGAACCAACTGAAAATCAAGCTGCTGAAGAAATTGTAAGTGAGAAAGTTGTGGAAACTGAACCAACAATCTCAGTCCCAGACATTGAAAAAGAGTCATCAGAAATTGCAATCACTGCTGAGGGAGAAATCAGCAGAACTAATGTTGTGCAAACAGAAGAAGTTGCAAGAACTGACCCTATGCAAACAGAAGAAGTTGCAAGAACTGACCCTATGCAAACTGAAGATGTTATTCCAGAAAGTAGTCAGGAAGTCACGAGAGAATCAGAAAAGATCATCACTCAATCATCAAAAGATCATGGAGAACTGATGTCATCTGATTATGAACGATTGCGCAAATATCAAGCTTGGAAATTCAGTTTCATTGCAAATCAAAGGAATCAGCTAGTAGAAATGGAAGCTACTGAAAAATGGGTATTTGATTTATACAACATTACAAATCTATCTGAGATAATCAATACCGAAGATTTTTTGAATCAGGGATATGCACTGATAAGGAATAGCTACTGGGAGGAACCCACAGTTGGTGGAAATTTCAAAAAGAATCATGATGATGATGATTCTCAGGATGATGCCAATCTACAAGAAGGAATTCTAGCCTCACTGCAAGAAAAAAGAACTGAAACTGATCAGAATACTGATAATGAGTCTAGTAGTTCTGAAGAATCCAGTGTATGTTCTAGTTCTAAAAGTGTGTCCGATGGACAGCAAGGAGAGAAAGAAGGTTATAAATCTCCTACAGACAAGTCTTTACTGGAGATAGCAAGAACAGTGGCAAGAATGGCTGAAGAAGAATCAGATGAAGAATTAAATGAAGAATTGAATGTCCAGTTATCACCTAGAAAAGTTATTGATCAATCAAACGTGTAAGAAGTTTGAGAACAGTCTGAAAAAAGAAGAAGATCGGCAGAGTACAAAGAAAAACTGAAGTAAGTGATTGTCTCACCACTCAAGAAAGCCAATGAACAGCAAGCAGGAAGCTCACAAGAGGTTCCCACTCAGGTTGATCTCATTAAGTACTATCACAATGAGATAATCAGAATTCAAAAGGATGACAACAGCCTATTTGGAAAAGTCTTAAAATCCTTAGAGGCTAGTCAAGATGAAAGAAACAAGCTTGAAAAGAAAATGGATACTGTCACTGAAAATTGTCAAAACACCTTGATCGAGCTTCGAAAGACAACCATTGAGAATGATGCAAGGAGAGATGAAACTCAAGACAGATGGAAAGGCATTCTAGATAATCTGGTTGATAGAATGATATTAATGGAAAGTGGAATGAAAGACTCAGTTGTAGCTCAAACCATTATTGGCATCAACTCAACAAAATCTGAATGCTTACATTAGAAGCTTAATTCATAAAGATGATGTCAATAAGGGGGAAAGTTTGGACATCCTAAAAGTCAATGCAACTGAGATTCCACAATTCCTTCCAAAAGCTGATGATAAATTGAATGAGTTAAAGAAAGCTAGAGGAGAGTTTACTGATGAAGAAATGGAGTTAATTGTTAAGTACTCAGAGCCCACTGATAAAAGAGTTGGTTTAGACTCTCGCCTATTCAGTCTATTCAAAGATTTACCAGCAAGAGAAGGAGTATCAAGGGAAGAATCTCTAGAATCGTTCCTACATATGCAGAAGTTGCTCATGCACTACTTCAACAAACTCAAGAAATGGGAAGCAGATGGTATTATTGATAAGGAATCGGAGAAAATTGAAAAGGCTGAATCTGAATTTGTTCAAAAGCTACTGAGAACAGCCACCAATGAAAGACTAAGACCAATTGTTTTCACCTTCGCGGTACTCTTCAAAAGCAAATTCTTCAGGAAGAACAATCTATCTGAATCATGGCACATTTGGGCAAGCATCCATGGAATTGAAAGCTCAGCTACAAATGATGCTATGAGAACCGTTGCAGAAAGTTATGATAATCAATTTACTTTAGCCACCAAGTAAAAAGAAACTTTCTTCTAGCTCTTTTTATTATGATGTATTTTATTACTCTACTTTGTAACTCAGTTATCAAATAAATTCTCAGTTTCTCAGTTCAGTTTGTTATTTACTGTATTTTGTTTTATCTTTTTGCATTTCTTTTAAGGAGGGTATTGACATCATCAGAAAGGGGGAAATTGTTGGAAATAAAATTTATGTTTTGATGATGATTCATCGCTTAATCAAGTTATCGTTATCAACCCCATTGATGAAGTGTCATAACTAGCTGTTATAGTGCAAAGAAAAAAGATGTCTAGAAGAATAATGTATAGGACTTTATAGAGTCTGATATTTGTATAAGTTGAATCAGAATAGCACTGTAATAGTTCTAGGCTGTGAACTGAGAATATATGAAACTGAGATTTAGTTAAACTAAGATTCAATGAGAAACGGAAAACAGAGAAACACCAACATGAAAATCAAGAAGATAAGTTCATTTGAGGACACAGACTCTGTTGGCTTATTTGGAAGACTGAAGAACTAAGGGTCACGAGACTCGATTCTGAAGACCAAGAACCGAGGTTTAAACTTCGATTTATGAAGATTACGTCGAGACTGTAAAGTTAGACTTCAGGCTAGATTGTGGTGACCTGAACTAACTTTATGGATCTTGTATGAAGACCTAAGAATCATAAGGACAATGAATTCTTAGAAGACAATAAGTCATGGTGTACTCTGATTAAGTCAATTATAATCAGATGAAAAACTAGAGTACTGATATTCGAAGAAGAGTAAAATCTCAGTTAATGCTCCAAGTCAGTCAAGAAACAGACAAGTAACAATCTCAGTATAAAACTGACAAGGATACTCAGTTTTATATGTCAGTCATCCAACAAGCTGATAGTACAGTCGAACGTTATAAAGGAAGCGATTTTATTGGTTGAATTACTGACACAGCAGAACGGTCAGAAATATAGCCGTTACAAAAATCAAGCAGGATGAACGTTAAATAAACCCTTATAAATAGACTACCTCTACAACAACAAGAGAAGAGGCAAGAGGAATTAAAAAGAATCTATCTAGTCAAGAAAGATCTAATTAAGGGGGAAAGCCAATTTCGAAAGAATTCCTGCTAAGTTCTTAATTGCAAGATCAAGAAAATTTCTTCAAGTATCCAAGCAAAATCAAGAATCTATCACTTGGAGAAATTCATAGCCGTGCAAAATTTAATTATCCAGAAGAAAAGCTCTAATCACAATTGAATCATAGTCATTGATTCAAGTCTCAACTTTGATTTCATCAAAGGTCTAGACTGTGAAACACCAGGAAGGTGTGAAGGACAGTTGAGTGCAGTCAGGAAGACTGTGTTTGTGATGAGTGGTGAAGAGGCAATTCTACCCTTCAAGGACCGGTGTTCAAACAATTTGAAGAGCAAACAATCCTACATTTTCTACAAGTGTTTAGATAGTGAAGCTAGGGATTAGTCAAGGACTATCGGTTTAGATTTTTGTAACCGGGCCATCTCAAAGAAGTTCTAGTGGAATTTTCCTCCATCATCACGAGGAAGAGAGGGCGTCTGGGATTACACCACTTGGAACCTCTATAATTCTTGTTTATTTATTTTACGCATTTATTTACTTCATTACAATCTTAATTATCTAAGTTCTCACGGTAAAACCAAGTCAACAAACTGCTTGTTATCTAAAGGCTAATTTTATCCATTGCTAGTTAACTAGGCTAAGAATAAGTCAGTATTGACTTTATACTCGATTGAGTTAGTGAACTCCGCACAAGTTAAGGGACGAACACAAAAAGCGAATCGAGCATCGCTTTGAGTTTCGAGAAACTTCGCCTTCTGTGGGAAATTCCAGTTCATGAAAAGTTTTTTGTGACAATTTTATTCACCCCCTCTGAACTTGTGATAGCCTTTCCAAGGACCAACAATGTTTGACATGAACCGTCCTCTTTTCTGATTGGCCAGGAGGACCCGGAAACCGTTCCTAGCAATGATGGCGTTTGAATTTTGAAAACCCAAACGTCATTTCCCTCTATTTTCTTTTAATAAATAGAGTCCTTCTCCCCCATTCTCCTACTTTCCCTTTTTCTGAATATAATTCTGGCAACACAGGTTTAGAGGATTCCGGCGATAGCAAGCAGATTCCGGCAAGCAAGCAATCTCAGACAAAATCCACACTCCTCATCCCCATTTTACTTAATCAGGTATGAATTCGTATATTTTTCCTGCCTTTTTATTTGATTTTGCCCTTTCCTTAGATAGAATGCTATCATACTGTAGAATTGTATCTGTTAATTTAGGGTTTTTCGGATGAACACTGTAAATTTGCCCCTTATGCTTCTATGTACTTGTGCCCCCTTTCCCAAAAATCCTTCAATTCATAGATGCATAAGCTATTTGCTATATTCAATGTTTGAATGTTTTATTTTGTTTGGGATTTTCCAGGGTTGTTTGGGGGTTTTCTGGGTTATTTAGGGGGTTTTCTGGGTTATTTTGCTTAAGGATGGAGGGGCGAGGTGTCGGGATGTGATTACTCTCACTTCGGCCCGATTTCCATGTCTGGGTGATTATACTGATCCACCTCACCCTGTTTGTTTTCTAGAATGTCTTCAGAGCGCACCTTGTCACAATCAGCTGAAGAAAACTGGCATGTTGTCGGCTATGGCTCTGAGGAGGTTAGCATGGAGGAGGTTAGCTCGAGTGATGCAGAGGAGGAGGTAGTCGAAGAGGAGAGAGGAAAAATCGACGTTGATTCTGACTCAAGCGCTGAAGCGGAAGGTGAGAAAGTTGTAGTAATTGGTGAGGGTGCTACTGGTTGTGAGGTCGAGGATGAACACCAGGCTTCGCTGAGCGACCTTATTAATAGGATCGAGAAAGTGAGAAGTCCTGGGGCTGCCAGCCGTAGTGCGATGCTCAAGGAAGCCGTGGAAACAGCGGAGGTGTCGAAAAAGACCGGTGTGTCAAAGAAACAATCGACGTCTAGGAGAGGTAGAGCGGCCAAGGAATTAGTCGTATCAGACAAGCCCGAGAAAAAGAAGAGGCCGCCTAAAAAGAGGTCAATCGCCTTTGACATGGAACTTGCGGAGCAAAAATGAGCCGATAGAAATCTCATAATTCGATGGAGGGAATTTCGAGATCGGGTTGATTATACATCGGCGGTGACCGCTTATGACATTCCGGATGACTACCGATTCGTTAGTATGGGTTCGACGAATATGTCGCAGACGTGCGGCCGGGATACCAAGGATTTTCTGTGGCTACACTACGACCACCTAGTTTCCGGACTTAGGCCACCCTTTGATCCGTTCTTCGTCACATTCATGGAAGAATTAAAGGTTATACATTGCGACCTTAGTCTGGGGGTAGTCCCGGTGGTGATGTCTTTTATCATAATCAGTCGGCTTCGTGGTCGTGAACCGTCGATGGCGGCGCTGCTACATTTTACGGTTTAACAAGAAAGGGCAACGCTGGACAAATTCAACCACGGAGCAGAATGAGTAGTGGTAGACCTCGATTTCTATTCAATCTTCCCGACAAAGTTACGGACTGGTACAAGAGGTGTATGAGAGTCGAATCACGAGTGGATGGCCATTTCAAAAGATCCCCGTGAACTCTGTGCAGACCAATCACTTGAAAGATATCCAAACCCAGGAGGACGACGACGAGTTTATAGCTGACCTCAAAGAGTTGCTCGGATTTGTCTGAAAATATGTCGAACAAACCCGAGCCTTTAATTGGAGGTTGCTTTTAAACGATAGGAAACCTTATCTTAGGAGGGCCGGGCTGCCCACAGCCGGCGTCGGGAAACCCTTGGTGGTGGTTGACCCTTTGCCCACTGATCCCAATTGGTACGGGGAGTGTCATCATGGAAAATGCATGCCATCTCAGTGTAAAGTTTTTCTTGGCCACCCTTCGTTCCGGGCACCGAATACGATTTTCTCTTGTTTGTTTTTGATAGACTGTCTCTTTCATTTTTGTTCTTCTTCATTATTTGGACAGCTTCTAACAAGTGTTGCCCATTGCAGGCTCTATGGATTCTCTAGAACAACACAGTCTGTTGAGCACCATGAAGACTACCGGCAAGGTAAAGAGAGCTGCCGTGTTAAAGGGAGTTAAGACCTTGCTCCCTTCGGTCGAGATCCGAAAAAGGGCGGCTAGAGCTTCAGGATACCAGGCTGGGAAGTCGGCTCTCCCACCAGTGAAACAAATGGTGGAGAAAGCTGTGGCCGGCAAATCCCTCAAGCAGATGATAACGGTCATTTTGTGCCCGTTATTCTATGACCATTATCCCCGATTCTAGTTTAAAGGAGCTATAATAGTGTAATAATAAGTCGTAATATGCTTAATTTGCATATGCCGAGAGTTACGATTCATTATTATGTATTAAGAGGTTTTATTATATTATTTGATGTTACAGACTGTATGTCATGCTATATTTGTAGTAACTCATTTGGGAGCACAAGGATGGACTTCGGAGAAGCTTTAATGGATCGCAGACAAGTTTAGAAAGCCCAAGACGGAAAAAGAAGAAAGCCCAGAAGAACATAAGGCTCGGTCGACCGAGCCTATGCATTCGGTCGACCGAGTGGGCCTGTAGCCCAGCAGAAGTCCGGCACATTGTTGAGGCGGTTAGGGTTCAGTAGTGTCGGCATTTAAGTCGGTTTTCTATGTCGGCTGAGGCTCTATATAAACACAAGTCCTTTGTATTTTTTATTATGCATTCACCAATATCAATTCGTATATACAAATAAGCAAATAAGGATTCATTAGGCTTGTGGAGGAGCTGAGGGTGCAAACATGTAAGCCCTAGTTCTTCATCTTGTTTTCTTTTAGTAATCAATTTCCCAATTATGCTTTGATTGTTTGAGTAGTTATTCATATCTAGATGATGTAGATCCAGGATATGACGTTAGGGCAGTGGTGATACCTTGTCTATGAGGATCCCATACCCTACGTCCTCTACCTATTATCTATGGATGAATCTGCGTGTTTAATTTACGTGTATTTAGATTAATTTATATGATGTCCTGATGATTCACTATATAATCCGATTCGTATGTGAAACGCTGAGAAATATATTCGGGGATGTAATCTGGGGAGTTAAGTACTCGGGTGACCGAGAGGTGTCACTCGGTCGACCGAGAGCACCTATTCGGTCGACCGAGAGCTTTCAAACTGTTTCATCCGTTAATCCATCCACGTCTTTATGATTAGGTTAGCTTAATTGAATCTGTTATCTCAGTAGGTATGGCTATGGCTACGTCACTCGCTTAATTTAATTAAAACGTGTAAAAAGGAAATACCGATATAAAACTCTTAGGTAGGCTCATAAATTGATCTTCGGACGTTCAGCGTTATCTAGGTAGGTTTATATTAGGGAATTGCGCGCACCTTGTTTTACGTAGATCGTAAACTAGCATGAGACTATAACTTGGTAATTGTTAGTTGGACGAGAGTTCGAGTGATCATTTAGGAAGTACGCCTAACCATAGGAATGTTGCCTGGACGAGGTGTATGGTTAATATCGGCATCCTTAGAGTCGTAAGCGTGTGAGTTATATGAGATGGAGGCACCAAAAGGCGAAGTCACGTAACAATACCACAGTGATATAGTGACCTACCCGCTACATCAAGTTTTGAGGGATGACTCCGTAGCCAATATAAATAGATATGAGCGGATTAATAGTTGATGAGTCTTGTTGTTATATAAATTGTCTAGATCCAAATAATTACGGTTATAATTGGGCGCTTGATTACCTTATTTGTTTACATGTTGTTTGTTTATATGTTTGAGTGTGTCTTTCTTTCTCGTATTCTATGTTGGTCATAGACCGTCTTTTGTCAAACGAAATAAATAGGTTGACTATTTAAGTTAGGATCCACAAATTGATTCTCTGTGGGATCGACCTCGACTCTATCTACCTATACTGCGATTGAACCTAGTTCACTTGCTAGTGGTTATTTAGGAATCGAGTTAATAATTTAACTTGACCTCAATCAAGTTTTTGGCGCCGTTGCCGGGGAATCAATGGTCTAACTGCTTAAATGATCTACTTAATTATTTCGTTTCTCTGTTTTCTTTCATATTTACATAAAAAAAATAAAAAAAATAAAAAAAAATATATCTGTATATTCGGTCGACCGAACGTTATCACTCGGTCGACCGAACCCATTATTTTTTTTCTATATTTTCTGATAGTTGTTTTCCCCCTGTGATTCTGTTAGTAGGTTATAAGCCTAGCAGCGGTATGAGTAATCATCTTGCTGTTAGTTCAATAACCGTTTGTTTTTCTTATGATGCGATTAATCGGAGGAATCACTCAAGCGAATGTTTAGCAAGATGTCATCACATCGATTTTACGAGGTTCAAGGAGAAGAAGTCATGGTCTTTGAGAACCAAAACCACACCTAGAAAGCCGTTGACACCTAAACTCAAGGAGAGAATAGCAAAGATGAAGGCAAGAATTCACGAAGCCAAGAAGTCAAAAGAGTCTAAAGATGCTTACATATACAGAGTATGTCCAAGTTAATTCTGAAGAGATATCTTCAGATTCGGACTCGAGGATATGACTACATGCATCACATGTCAGATATAGAATCTGATTCTGAGGTTAGCATAGACCTAAATCACCATATAGTCATATGTCCTAGAGATGCAGCGCATATTGAGAATGAAGCTCGGTTGATGCCGAAACTAGATGACCCAGGAGCATTTATGGTAGAGGTTACCTTAGAAGGAACATACCTAGGGTTGGCTTTGATAGATTAAACTCGAGTCCGAACATTTTCCCGAAGTGTCTTTGTGATAGAAATCTAATCCTTACTCCCACGAATACTCCGTTGCAAGTTAGATTTGCGGATGGGACCAGAACAATCATGTCTGGAAATATGTATAATATGATCATTGGCATAGGACATCTCAGGTTTAAGATAGATATAGTTGTTATGGATATAGATGAGCACCCTCGCTGCCCGATCATTTTAGAGAGAGCCTTTATCAATACTTCTAGAGCCCTAATTCGTATGACCATGTGTGAGATCACATTTTTCGATGCTAGAGGTTCTGAGACCTATGGGACGAGGAATTCAGATTTCCCTACTCCGGTGAGCGTGAATGTTATAGGAGTTGGTAGTTCGAAACCAGATATTACTCCGGGACTAGGAAAAAGTGTCCATGACAAGACAGAAGAAAGAGATAAGACCCTTACAGTTCTGAGTCATGAGAAAGCTGTCGAGCCTGCCCCTGTTCTAGAAAATCATAATCCTGAAGGCCTGCCTTTCTCCAGACCCAAGACTAGAAGGAAGCAAACAAAGAAACGAACTCGTCGAGTTCGAGCTAAAGAGAGCTCATCTACTTCTGAAACAATCACGAAAGTTGGAGCTTGCTTGGATGGAGCGAGTTCAGTATTTTTAGTTGGACTCACATCTCACGGAAAGGCACTCGTGCAAAAGGACAGCAAGACATTTTCGGTAAAGGCTAACCGGGTGAAAACCTGGCAAGCCAAGAGCAGTTCGTAGAAAGTGATGATTTATGGAAAGTCGAGCTACCGACTTAAACTGTAGAACTATTTCTATTCTTAGTTATTTTATGTTAAAAAATAAAAGTAGCGTGAAACGATAAGAAGTTTTTTTCTATTTTGCCGTGTTCCGACGACTGCTGAGTTAAGGATGTGCAAAATAATTTTTTTTATTCGAATTGTCTTCATGTGAAATGGAGTGTAGTAACTGAGTCTTTGTAAGAATTGTTGATTAAGGAAATAGAAATGCGTTATTTTACAAATACTTAGACCAGAGTGCTTGATTTAAGAGATTGCCTTTTGTGCTTGAGACAACTTGTCGGTTGAAAAAAAAAAATAAAATTTTGTGGTAGGAATTGCAAAAGTGAAATAATAATTTTGGCATGGTTATATGTTGTAGTTAATTTACGGTGTGTCAAAACAATTAAAATGGTCAACACCATAAATTTCTACATATCCCCATTCACCTTTCCCTCTTCCCAACCATTCACCTTTTCCTCTTCCCAATTTCTTTATTCTTCCAATTCAAAATTTCAAATTCCACCTTTACACCTCATCAATCCCCAACAATTTTTATCCACCAATCACATTCCACTTTGCAAATTCCATTTTTCTATTTAACCCACTCATCCTCTCTTTCATTTTCTTCATCCTTTTCTCCATCTTCTTTCTCTACCTTTTTCCCAAACCCTTGTAGAAATCAAATGGAAGTGTTTTGAAAATCTTCATCCATTTCACCATTTTCACTCACTTTTGAAAATCACAGTCGAAATATTTTACGATAGACCAAATCAGTCCATCGGGACAATACAGGGCGGAAACCCACCATTTCAGGCGAACTCATCACTCGGTCAACGAGTAATTACTCTCGGTCGACCGAGAGTAGCCTGCTGTGCCGCCGCCCACTACGTGCCACTTTTACGTCGGGATGCCACCAAGAAGACACAGAGCCGCTCAGTTTGTGGCAGTTGCAGGCGACATTCCATTAATCAATGGGGTACCATAATTCGCGAGTCGGGAGGTATATTCTTCGTTTATTAATCATTTCGTTAATGCCCCTGTACATCGAGCTCGAGGACTAGATTTGGATAATTGTGGGGATGAGCTTTTGGCATTGATGGAACATTATCAGTGGCGAGATGTCGTAACACCCCCCGGCCGAGTCAACGTCAATTGGGTAAGAGAATTTTATGCTTATTTACGCGTGCACCCCAACACCAATATTGTTATTATTCGTGGACGACCAATTGTAATTTCTCCGGGTACGTTTAATGCTTATTTTGGGTTGGATATCTCGGAGGACAGGCCGGAGTATATGGCGACATTTGACGGGTCCGATGATTGGTTGGAGGAAGTTGGTGCCTATCTGGGGATAGAATGGACTATAGGGGAGGTTGCCCGCACATTAGCGGAACCAGATTTTAGGAGATGGGAGGATAAATGCCTTCATCGGCTTATCCGTTCTAATATCTTTCCGGCTAAGTATGTATCTACGGTCTACTATACCCATGCCACTCTGCTTTATTGGTTATGCATGGGATGGCCCGTGAATGTGGGAGCGTTGATACGTAAGGAAATGACAGACGATGCTCTCAAGCGTCGGCACACCTTACCTTTTGGTTCACTGATCACTACATTCTGTGAGGGAGCCGAGTGCCCAGTGTTAGGCGGCGATTCCTATGTGGGGCCAATGCCTATCCTATCTTTAAGTTCTGTCGCACCGCCTATCGTTCACGGCCACGATCAAGAACAAGAAGGGGAACCCGAGGATGATGCTGACGAAGCCGACACGAACAATTTGCAACTAGCACCATTCAATCCAGGATTTTGGGATTACGTATTTTTATTTGCGTGTTTGCATTTCCTATAATTAATGAGTTTTTATTTTGACTCGCTTCTACTAGTATGTCGTGTTATATAGAGCAAGTGTCTCTGTTTCCTAAATTCGAACTCATGTAATGTTTTGGACTTGCTGAAATGTATTGAAATGTAATCATTAATTTATGGACTTAAAAATGTTTAAGGAAATTGTTATCCCTTTTACGGTCCCTTTTTTTTTCTGATTATTACTGTTTGGACTAATCCTGTAACGAGTTTCAAGCTTTGTTTAAGATGTGTGTTGCAGTGATTATTTTTCTGCTAGTGGCCAATGCATGTGCCTGTTAAACTTTGCCGAATTCCCAAGACTTGTTCAACTTCCACGCTTATCCAGAGCTAAGTTCCTTTTCTGAGTTTGTTATTTCGGTTTTTATACATTGGGGACAATGCATGGTTTAAGTGGGGGGTACAAGTCACTTAGCTTAAACAAGTTTCCATATGCTCCCATATATCAAATAATAAATAAAATGAGTAAAAAGATTAAAACTTTTAAACTTAGAATCATATTTACTTTTGTGAGTTCCTGATAATTATATCTAATAAGAAATAAACCATACTTCATGAGTACGTGATCACTTTATACTTCTGCGATTTATTGATTAGTAAACTTAATGATATTCATATTGTCCGTTGCGAGTAGTTGTTTATTATTCAAGTATTCGATAACTGAATCGAGTTGTACTACGCTTATTATAAAAAGTGAGAAATTATTATGTGTACATTGCATAGATAATTGGTTATGCTTACCTAGTGTCAAATTTATCGTCTGATGTGTTCCTAAAAATTCTGGCCACAAAAGCTGAGTAATAAGCTTGAGACGTACCTGTGTTTGATAATGCTAAAACACTGGGCTTGTAGTAAGTTACCAAATTAGCCTCGCGCTTGTGGTAATATTCGATGCTATTTTTGATCTAAGATAGAGGGGTGCTCTAAAAAGTTTTCCTTCTTGAGATTGATAGTATCTGAAAAATATGAAGATATGAAAAGAATATTCAACTCTTTAAGAGGCTTTGAGTAGTACTCGGTCTCCAAGTCCAAAAACCCTATGAATCGCTCTTGCTTATTATTCTAGTGCTTCAAAAGTTAAAAGGCTTAAGAAGTGGGAATACTGAAGTTGGTGGGTTAAGACTACAAAGTTTGCATAAGCTCTAAATCTTGCTACGAATGTTTAAAACTCAATGCACGTGCACACACATACATCGATTCATGATGAATAGTGGATAATGGATAAGCCGATGAGCATAGAGGATATGAGTTGATTCGAGTTTCTTGTGTCGATATCTGTGACCACTGGAAAGTAGTTTATGGGGAATGACTTATTGATATATTGATCGGGATGATCAAAGGCTAAGTGGGGGGTAGTTGATAACGGTCATTTTGTGCCCGTTATTCTATGACCATTATCCCCGATTCTAGTTTAAAGGAGCTATAATAGTGTAATAATAAGTCGTAATACGCTTAATTTGCATATGCCGAGAGTTCGATTCATTATTATGTATTAAGAGGTTTTATTATATTATTTAATGTTACAATCAGTATGTCATGCTATATTTGTAGTAACTCATTTGGGAGCACAAGGATGGACTTCGGAGAAGCTTTAATAGATCGCAGACAAGTTCAGAAAGCCCAAGACGGAAAAAGAAGAAATCCCAAAAGCACATAAGGCTCGGTCGACCGAGCCTATGCATTCGGTCGACCGAGTGGGCCTGTAGCCCAGCAGAAGTCCGGCACATTGTTGAGGCGGTTAGGGTTCAGTAGTGTCGGCATTTAAGTCGGTTTTCTATGTCGGTTGAGGCTCTATATAAACACAAGTCCTTTGTATTTTTTATTGTGCATTCACCAATATCAATTCATATATACAAATAAGCAAATAAGGATTCATTAGGCTTGTGGAGGAGCTGAGGGTGCAAACATGTAAGCCCTAGTTCTTC
This sequence comes from Gentiana macrophylla, assembly GCA_026214975.1. NCBI lineage: Eukaryota > Viridiplantae > Streptophyta > Magnoliopsida > Gentianales > Gentianaceae > Gentiana > Gentiana macrophylla. Next base: position 65,393,601 of record CM047807.1, read on the forward strand.
ATCTTGTTTTCATTTAGTAATCAATTTCCCAATTATGCTTTGATTGTTTGAGTATTTATTCATATCTAGATGATGTAGATCTAGGATATGACGTTAGGGCAGTGGTGATACCTTGTCTTTGAGGATCCCATAACCTACGTCCTCTACCTATTATCTATGGATGAATCTGCGTGTTTAATTTACGTGTATTTAGATTAATTTATATGATGTCCTGATGATTCACTATATAATCCGATTCGTATGTGAAACACTGAGAAATATATTCGGGGATGTAATCTGGGGAGTTAAGTACTCGGGTGACCGAGAGGTGTCACTCGGTCGACCGAGAGCACCTATTCGGTCGACCTAGAACTTTCAAACCTGTTTCATCCGTTAATCGATCAGCGTCTTTATGATTAGGTTAGCTTAATTGAATCTGTTACCTCGGTAGGTATGGCTGTAGCTCGTCACTCGCTTAATTTAATTAAAAGCGTGTAAAAGGAAATACCGATATAAAACTCTTAGGTAGGCTCATGAATTGATTTGGGAATTGCGCACCTTGTTATCGTGAGATCGTAAACTAGCATGAGACTATAACTTGGTAATTGTTAGTTGGGCGAGAGTTCGAGTGATCGTTTAGGAAATGCGCCTAACCATAGGAATGTTGCCTGGACAAGGTGTGCGGTTAATATCGGCATCCTTAGAGTAAATAGCGTGTGAGTTATATGAGATGGAGGCACCAAAAGCGAAATCACGTAACAATACCACGATGATATAGTGACCTACCGGTGCTACATCAAGTTTTAGGGGATGACTCCCGTAGCCAATATAAATAGATATGAACGGATTAATAGTTGATGAGTCTTGTTGTTATATAAATTGTCTAGATCCAAATAATTACAGTTATAATTGGGCAGTTGATTACGTTATTTGTTTACATGTTGTTTGTTTATATGTTTGAGTGTGTATTTCTTTTCTCGTATTCTATGTTGGTCATAGACCGTCTTTGTCAAACGAAATAAATAGGTTGACTATTTAAGTTAGGATCCACAAATTGATTCTCTGTGGGATCGACCTCGTCTCTATCTAGCTATACTGCGATTGAACCAAGTTCACTTGCTAGTGGTTATTTAGGAATCGAGTTAATAATTTAACTTGACCTCAATCAGCAGACCACCCTGACAAATCCACTGGCAGGCGACAAGAAAAAGAGAGCTGCCACCAATGAGATTGACCCTGCAGGAGGTGGTAGCGGCGAGCAGGATGCTCCCCCGCCTAAGAAATCCAGAGTCGATGAGGCCCAAAAAAAAATACCGCTGATAAAGCCAAACCCTCTGACAAAGGCAAATCGATGGCCGATAAGCCATCCTCTACGGGCACAACTGCTATGGTGCCCTCCTCTGGTGTACCCGTCGGACCTCATGGTCATCCGAAGTTTTGGTTGGGTAGGGATTTTATGTGCCAGCTTTCTCTTGACATGACCCGGGCGGCCTTGATCTCTAGAACGATTTCCGATGTGGCACCGCTGAGACATTTGCGATGGATCCTTCCCAATGATATTCAACTAGAGATTGGCCGTGGTATCAAGAACAGGATTGTGCTGGCTGATCAGACCGACCCTCACCGCACCTTCTTGAGAAATATTGAAGATTTGTGGGGCCTGTTCAGGACAACGGTGAGCGTTGTAAACTTTCTTTCTTTGTTCACTTTGTATTTCCTTACTTTTGTTTTATTTCTAAAGTCTTGTCTAATACCATTGTATTCTTTACTTTCTAGGTCGCACGAGGATTACAAGATTCATAAAACGATTATAGGAGTACTAAATCGTCGGCGGCGACCACTGGCGCTAACCAATGCTAACAAAGAGTTGAACGCCTCCAATGAAGTCATGGACGATCTGTGTGTGCTGGGTGGGGCAGCGGCTAAAGCCAAAATTGTTGAGCAAGACACGGCTCGAGGTGAAGAAAAGAAGCGACAAGAGGCTCGAAAGATCTCCGGCGTTTGGAGGAGCTAAATCTTTGAGCTGAGGTGGAGCAAGATAGATCGGCTGCTCTGTCCATGAAAGACATGCGACATAAAGTTAAAGAGTCCCAAACCAATTGGAAGACCGAGCAAGAAGTGGCGATGGTCTTAGGAAGCAGCTGGCGGACTTGAGTTCAAGTGTCCAGGCTCAAATGGAGTCCGCGTGTAAGGCTTCTGCTGGAGATAACTTCTTGATGGGATATGACCAAGGGTTTTATCACATCGCAAGGTGCACATGGGCTCGCGGTGGGGAGACTCCGGACCTCGAGACTTTGCGGGATTGGATTATCACCCATCCCTTCTCTGATCAATTAAGTGACTTCCACCCACAGATTCCTTTCTCCGACGTTGAGCTACAACGATATATCCAAAAATGTGCTCCAGGTTGGGAGGTGCCTCCTATCGAAGAGGACAATCTAAGGAGGCTGGTCCGTCGAGCTATCAGAGGGGCGCGCTGATGGAAGAAGAAGTCGAGTAGAGGCGAAGAAGAGGTGAGCCGAGTCGAGGTTAATCTTGATCGGATGCTACATCATTCTCTCTACGACGAGAATATTAATGATGAAACGTCGCGGCTGAACATTCTTAATCTTAAATTTGTTGCTTTTGTTTTGTAAAGACTATTTTGATTTCGCATTGATTTTTCATTCCGTACCAATGTATCTGTAATAACATTTTACTCATTTTCTCCTTCTGAATATATGAAGTTCCTTTTATGTTTGCTTGTGCATGTTTACTTTTATACTCGAATTTACTGTATAAATTGAGTCCGATGTAGTAGTATCCCCCCTTGTTTTAGATATCCACATGAGGTGTGTAATGCATAGCTTAAAAATTCAAGTCGATAGCGAATGGACCTAGCTTGCATTATGGCCCCATGGAATCTTATCAAAAATAAGTGCTCGCTTGTAACGTGAAAATTCTCCATAATATACCCCCTTGAATCTGATCTCAAATAGCTGCTCGCTCGCATACTTGAATTTTTACGGTGGCCCCTTGTTTGAGATGAGATTGAGTCGAACCTCACGAGATCAACCATGAACCATGTCTTATTGGAAAAAAATTCGGATTTTGGAAGACGAACCGACCTCTCTGAAATAACTGCCCGATTGTAGCATGAAAATTTTCCTAGAGAGCCCCCTGTTTCAGATGAGGGTCGGAGTCAGAGATCTTTGTTTGAAAGTTTTCTCAAACAATCACCCTTTATTCATCTAGCGGACATATCAAGCATATGATAACATGTACTCTAAAAGACAAATGTAAAATCGAGTTTGTGTTAAGTTCAATTCATCCCATTAGATGAGTGAAGATTACATGCAAGCAAGAAAGCCTAACAACTCATGTAAATGGCGAGAGGATAACCATAACCCTAACCGATTTATTACATGTAGTACCTTTTGAGGTTGTCCGCATGCCACGACCTATTGAGCTCGAAACCATCTTGGTTCTTGAGGGCGTAAGTCCTTTTCTTGATTTCCTGGTGACTGACAAGGGCCATCCCAATTCGTTGTAAGCTTGCCCTTATCGGGATCAAGACCAGTGGCTTTTCTATTCCGGAGGACGAAGTCGCAGACCTTGAAGGAATGGTCGCGAATTCGTTTGTCGTGCTGTCGCTTGGTGATCTGTTTGTAGTTTACTAGCCGATGATATGTTGCCAAATCTTTCTCCTCCGCTAGGTCTAGGTCGATCTGCCTGTTTAGTAAATTGTCTGCAGGATTGTATACCGCGACCCTAACACTTGGAAGCGCCATTTCAATAGAAGTCATGGCCTCCGACCCATTAGTGAGAGCAAACGGTGTTTCCCCGGTGGGTGTTTTGATTGTCGTCCGGAGTGCCCATAATATGGCGTGCAACTCATCGACCCAACCATCTGCCTTATCTTTCCTTCACGCTCTTTTTGAGCTTTTTAATTATCTGTTTATTGCCGGCCTCGGCTTGCCTATTGCCCTGGGATATGCCACGGACAATTTCGAGTGTTTGACCTTGAATTCCTCGCAAAAGCTTGAGAACTCCTTTACGGCCTAGTGGCACGTGGTCGACACCACTTGCCCGTGGGATACTAAAGGAGACCATAGGCGGTCGTGTTAGAATTAACCCACATATTTTGCACCTATCTTGACCATAGGCTTGGCCTTGATCCATTTGTGAAATAGTCTATAGCCACTATGATAACTTCACATCCACCTTCCCGAGTGGAATGGTCCGATGAGGTCGATTCATCACATGTTGAAAGGCCAAGCGCGACCACAATGCTCTATTCAACCGGCGGTATTCTTGGGATTTCCTTATGTTTTGGCACTCGGACATTCTCGACTAGCTTCTTGAATCCTTAAGGATCGTCGACCAATAGTACCCGCCGTGATAACCTTACAGGCCAAGAGTGGCTAGCGGGATAGGCCCCACACGCTCTGTTGGTCCGCGAAAAGGCTTTGGTTATGTTTAGAGGGTGAATAAACTTATCACTTAAAACTTTTGGAGTTAACAAACTTAGCAACTTCAAGAAACTGCGATACCTCGATAACTTTCTTGATACGATGAGTCTTTGTGAGTTGAGTTTCTTGAATTTGTGCGTGAATTATATCAAAAATTAAGCCTTATTACTTGTTGTTAAATATGATACTAAGTAATAGATACTCATTAGTGTATGTGTGTGATTTGATTTGCTAGATTCAGTGAGTTGATGTGTATAGTAATCTAAATCACGAGAATATAAGTGCGAGAAAGTAAGTAGGCAAATTTTATAGTGGTTCCGGTGGTGTAATCACACTGGTCCCACTCTTCTCTGTGATGTTGGAGGTAATTCACTAGAGATCTTTGATGTAGCTGTATACAAAGATTCCTAAGTTGCTTGTCCTTCACCAATAACTATGGCTTCACAAAGCTGAACACTTGGAGCAGTGGGATTCTTTGCTCAAAGTCTTACTTTGGTCCTTGAAGGTAGGATTGCCTCTTCACCGCTCCACCACAAACAACGATCTTTCACACCCACGGATGCTTCACTTTGTCTTGACGAGGTTCTTTATAAAATGAAGATTGAATCAAGTAAATGATTTAGTTGCGGCGACTTGATTAGGATGATATAATCGGCGACTTGCAGGTCTTCAAGTGTGTAAACATGATGTAGCTTGAATCTGAGAATACACTTGAAGATTTTCTCTGGATCGATAGCTTTAAGGTTAGTAGGTTCAATTGAGGTGTTTTATTTCGAAATTGTTTCTTATATTTTCTCTTAAAATTCATCAATCATCCTCTTTTACGAGTTGGAAGTCCTCTATTTATAGGTAAGATAACATCGACTTGTATTTGAAATTCAAATATAGCCGTTCTTTGTTTTGTCCCATTTGACTTGCTTTACGTGACTATTCATAGGGGTGACCTTTGTCGAATCCTTTTGACAATGCCGTCTGTCACCGCCGACTTATATCCATTGGATAAGTGCATATCATCCCAGCGTCCTTTTAATCTCAACCAGCGATTTGTTTGATAAGTCAGAGGTTGTTAGTTGTCATTTTCCATGTAATCTTCCAATGTAATCTTGAATTAATCGAGGTATATTATCAACAGGTTCATCAGTCTGCTGTAATACCTATCAGTCTGCTGAACAGCAATTTGCTATGTATCAAATACAATGCAGTTGATTTCTTTTATCTAACTTTTATTTGTGAAGTTAGATTACACCTTTTGCAAATAACTATGTTCCAATCACCATGCAACTTAAGGAACTTAGACCTTACACAAGATATATGTAATCGGTTTAGGTCATCACGGACTTGCTAAACTCTCGATTCCATATCCTTGACTTTAATTACTAAGTTTGATCCCTTAGCCTTCATTAAGCGAGTTTGAGCCCTCGACCTTCGAGTCTTGAGGAGTTCTGATTAGTCTCTTGACCTAACTACCCTACTAACCTAGACTAGTCTGCTGTACTCAGTCAGCTGACCTTTACAGTGCTTGTTTGATCAAACCTATACAAAGATCAAACTCTAATAAACCTATACATTTGATCTAGACATCTTTTTGCCTTTGCACTATTACAGTTAGTCTGGCACTCATCACTAAAACTTAAAAATAAGTCCAACACGCTCCTTGATGAAGCTCGATAAGTATTTTCATGCTTTCATCATCTCGGACACAACGTAGCAAAGGCTTCATGGCAGACCTTCTATAAAGTGTTCTGTCATTTATAATGTACCTAGCCCCTCTATTTTTGAGTGCGCCAGATTTTTCTGCCTCAGCGGGTAAGGTGTCTGATTCTATGTAAGCTTGAATTTTGTCAATCCAACACGGAGTCGGCGTCGGCGCATCGATCTCCATGATTTCTGTCATTTTGACGGCGGGTATCGCTATATAATCTATCATTATTGAAGGATCTGCAATTTCCTCCTCAAGAGATAGCTTGGAGATATAATCAACTCGCTCGTTCTCCTCTCTTCAGATTCTGATGAATTCGCAATAGTTGAAGCCGGCCCTCAACCGTCGGACAATATCACCATATTTTTCGAGGATGCCACAACGCGTCCTATAGTCCCCTGAGATTTGGTTGACGATGAGTTGAGTATCATAGTAGACTTCAACATTTTCCACTTTCAGCTCATTTGCAAGCTTAAGTCTGGCTATAACTGCTTCATACTCAGCTTGATTATTCATGGCCGGGAACTCAAACCTTAGAGCTTTTTCAAATTCCTCTGTAGTCCCGAGCTCCATTAAAATAACACCGGCCCCACAACCATTTCGACTTGATGCCCCGTCAACATATAGCTGCCAGCATTGATCGGGCTTGTTCGGGCCGCAGCGGGCCCAAGGGGTACAGGCGAACATGGTTGTGGCGAGCTGAAACTTGTCTCAACAATAAAATCTGGCAATGCACGAGCTTTGATAACTTTCACAGGTTGATACCGAATATGGAACTCAGTGATTTGATAGCCCATCGGAGCAGGCGACCGAAAGTCGAGGCTTATGTAATATTTGGTGCATTGGACTATCTGTTAAGACAATTATAGTGTCTGCGAAGTAAAGTGGCCCTTGAGTTTGGAAGCGATAACAAGCGAGTAGGCTAATTTTTCAACATTAAAGTAGTGACCCTCCACGTCTTGAGCCTTGCTTACATAATAAATGGGATTTTGGAGGGTTCCGGCCTCCTTGACAAAAAGCAGCGACAACGGCTGTTCGGCGCTTCGCCGGGTACAAAAACAAAACATCTCCTTCTACAAGGCTAACTAAAAGAGGTGGCTTCTCTAGATACTCCTTCAAAGCTTGAAGCGCTGCGAGTACTCTGCATTCCATGTAAAGGTCTTGTCACCTTTGAGTATTTTGAAGAAAGGGAGACATTTCTCTGCCCGATTTTGAGATGAAAGGACCAGTAGCGATGATTACGCAATTGAGCCTCACAAATTCTTTGATGGTCGTGGGATCTTTCATGTCGAGCAAAGCTGTTTTTACGGATTAGCCTCGATGTCATAGCGACTAATCATAAACCCAAGAAACATGCCTACTGGACACCAAATGTACATTTGGCGGATTAAGTTTCATTGAGTGTTTGTGGACATTATTGAAGGTTTCACGGAGGTCGGCGAGCGTGACCATGACCTTTAGATTTGATGACCATATCATCTATATAAGCTTCCATGTTTCTTAAAATCTACGACCTGAAAAATTTGTTGACCATCCTCTGATAAGTCGAACCTGCATTTTTCAGCCCGAAGGGCATCATCTCATAGTAGTATAGGCCCACAGCAGCTCTGAAAGCCATTTTTTCTTTGTCGGACTCTGCCATCCATACCTAATGGTACCCCGAATATGCGTCCAAGAAGCTCAAAGTTTCAAACCCGGTAATGGAATCAACAAACCAATCAATCCTTGGAAGTTGATAAGGATCTTTAAATCTGAGCTTTGTTGATGTCCGTGAAGTCGACGTACATTCTCCACTTGCCATTGTGTTTTTTCACCATCACCACATTCGCTAACAATGTAGGATATGCTAGCTCTTTTATCATTCTAGCTTGAAGAAGCTTTCCGACCTATGCCTTAAGCGTAGCCACTTTTTCGAGTGTAAATCGCTTTGCTACATTTGTTGTATTGGTTTAAAAGTAGAGTCGACATTGAGATGATGCGAGGCGGCGTCGGCCTCAACTCCTCCCATATGTCACTACCAGGAAAATGCATTTAGGTTATCCTTGAGTAGTTTGACCAAAGTTTCCATCTCAAAGGGACTCGGCCAGCCCCTATCTTGATTTTTGCTCAAGGTACTTGTAGTTAACGATTACCTCAACCAATTCATCCTCCATTTGTGAAATCAGGCTCATCCACGACTTGCAAAGTCTCACATACCACGTTGATGACGAAGGTTCCCCAACTACCACGATCATGTTGATGTTCTTCATGTCATCGGGCTGCTTTCGATCACGAGCTCTCTTGTTCCCTGTCCTCAATTTATGTATGTAAGTCGGGACGATCGCGGGCTCAGCGATCGGCGTTCGATCCTATCCCGATGTAAAACTTTGCTCGGGTGAGGGGCGAAGTGACCATCGAAATTGCTTTAAGTGGCATTCCGATTATCATGTTGTAGTTGAACTGAAGATCGACTACCAGAAAGACTACCTTTTTCCATTCGGAAGGGTCCATAATCCCCCATCTGAACATCCAGGTCGATGGCCCCCTTGACCTGTATCTTGTGATTGGTGAAACCCTCAAGGGTGTCATTATGCAGCCTCAGATTGGAGTCGCTAAATCCCAACTCTCTGAAGTAGTTGTAATATAAAATGTCCGACATGCTCCGTATCGATCATTACCCGATTGACGCATGCCTGATTGATGATCACAGAAACACAAAGACACATGTCCTCTGTATTGTCGGAAGTCACCAGCTCACTTCGGGTAAAAGCAAGAGGTTCCTCATTGCCACGCAGGACAGGTACTGGCTTCTCCACATGTTTATTAATAGAGCCAATATGGCTTTTGATATGGTTGGTGCTTTGGGGAGGCTCTGTTATCATTCAAATGTTCATGTCGGTAGGCGGTCCTGCTGATTTTCTGTCCGCCCCTGGAATCCATTTTATAGTGATCGTGGTGGCATGGCGAGTAACTTTTCAATAGCTCTTTTGAATTGCATGCACTTCTCGTCGGTAGTATGAGCATTGTCTCTATGATACCCGTAATATTTGGTCGGCGTCGTAGCTTGCATCGAGAACCATAGGGTAAGGCTCGGTAGCTCATCCACTTACTTCATTAAGCATTTGGGTGTTTGATATTACGAGAGGCATGAAGTGCTCTTCCTTTAACCTCTCGGGCTTTTGACATCTCGATCATGATTTCTACGGAAATCTCACGGTGAGACTTTCGACCCTTTGTTTGCCTATATTGGGCGAGCGGCGCTCGCCGTTACCCGTAGTCATGATATATTTTCTTGTTGAACTCATCAATTTTCATAAGTTCCTTTGGTGGAGTCAGAGAAAAATAAGATTTGGATAACCGGATTCAACCTGTTTCAAAGCGCTCATCACCATGTTGTCTGCTAAGCCCCTTGTTAGCTCATACACATTGTAAAACCGCTCGTAGTAGCTTGGGTACCCTCATTCTCCCCTGTCGGACCTCATGAAGGTCGATGTGTGTGTCTTTTAGGTCCTCCTCTCCGACTTGAACTCTACTATGAATTTGTTTTGGGATCGTCAAGATCGAACTCGAGGGAGACATGAATCCACGATGCTACTCTATCATGCATAGACCCCAAAAAAGCTATACACCATGCCTCACTGCTAGGCGTGCATAGACTGATCCTACTCTGGAAAGCTGAAAGCCAATCCAAAGGATCTTTGGCTCCATAGTAGTTGGTGAAATTTGGGTAGTGGGTACCCTCTCTTGGGGCCGCCTTCAAGATGTTCGGATGAAGGACACTTGTTCCCCATGTCGGATTAACCTTAGCACCGATTGTACCTCTTTGTAGTTCCTCTATCTGCTTTTTAATGATACCCATCTCCTCTTTATTTCACAGGATATGAGGGAGCTTAGTATAACTTTCCTCCACTGTGAGTCCCCGAGGCAGGCTGTCGGGGTTTTCGGAGTCGCCCGAGGCCGCACCGTGATCGTCGACCACGGGCCCTAGACGAACTAGAGTTGATCTCCTCCCTCTAGGCTGAGATGTAGCGTGACTGCTTCCCTCTCTATCCGATCGCTGCGGTTGAATTGTTTTCTACGGAGTAAGAGTGGGTTGTACCTCCATTGGTGCGGGTTGAGGGGGATTGAATTGCGGATGGGTTGAGGTGGTAGCCCCTCGGCAATTAGTAACATATTACCCACGCATCTCTACACATAATCTATGTATTTGTAGAGCAATGGTGTATGAACTTCGTTGTAGAGGTGTTCCTCACTGCCGAGACGACATCTGTTCATCATTCGTACAAAAGCCCCAGCAACATTCTTCCCACGGCTCTTTCTTACCGCCTCTTCATGTATTTGTGAACTCGGTCCTTTCCACTTATGTAGGCCCATTATATCGGGCGTGATATCTGTCGGAATCGGTGCCGTGAGACATTACCCTCCTACTCGCCTCTCCATGTGACATGTTAAGCTCCATGTGGAGGGCACAGTTACCCTCTTTATGTTGGAAAGGTTTCTAAACCCAATCGGGTTGGACGGATCCGACCGGTCGGAGTCGTTTATAGTCTATTTAGTTCATGTAATAATTTTATTATGATTAATAAAAGCACTTATGTTATTATGTATTGTTTATCTTCATATTATTTGTTGTATATATATAGTAACGTCCCTAGTATCAAACTGTGATAGAGAAACCGTGATAGTGATTATGGTTGATGAGATCTCTAATCACTTTAATAAGTTTGATACTTAAATGTATCTAGTCCTATGTACTATCAAATGGGACATTGATAGTATAACCAGACTAGCACGTATTGGTTGTCTTCTATCTTATAGAAGGTAGGGATAGTTCTCGTCTAGCGAAGTATAGAGACACTTGGACTATACGTGGACGTCTATCTCGTCAAGCTCTTTTGTACATCACAATTGCAAGAGCTCATAGTTCTTGTGTAAAATAGAGAGCATCCTATAGTGAGTTTGTGAAAGAGGAAAAAGACCTGTCTAGCAACCAGACTTTTCCAATAGCAATCCAAGGAGGATTCCGACAAGGAGTTCGTGTGGATTAGCGATAGAGGCCAGACACATGGACGGCTTGCGCACTGTACTACTCTCCGTTGACGGTCAAAGCGACGATCTTATAGATCATCAAAGTATAACCGTCAAACTACTTAACGTGTTTATTGCATTAAACGAAGAATGATCTAGAAAAGGAAATCAAATTTTAAATTCATTGCGTTAAACTAGTGATTTCCTAACACTTTAATCGAGTGTAGCGAGTATAATGTTTTCCGCCAACCATCTTTGATCAAGATATGTTGTTCATATTTTGGTAGGATATTTTGGCTAGTGGATGGATATTTTTTCTAGCTCAAAAATATCAATAGGCAAGAGGGATGATTTCGAGGTGGTTTATAGTCAAGTAACCAAATTCCTTATTACGAAGATCTGGCCCCGGCGAGGTATATACTAACACAGGTATTAAGAGGACTCGTGTGCAATTTTGCGGTGGCGTTGAAGAGCGTTCCTTCAAGCTAAAGCGACTACGATGATTTTACCAAATTCCATTAAATCGGCGACGCCGTGACATCATCTTTGCGGTGGGCGAGATGATCCAATGGCCCGAATGATGATAGTTTTCTAATAACGAGCCAAATGATATTGCGGTGAATACCGATTTGCGTGTAGCAGTAAGTATTTCGTGGGTATGTGGCTATATATGTGTGATTTCTCGGAGAGAATACGATGGTGAACAAGAACAAAGTCATCGGACTATAGCTATGAGAGTAAACACAAGTGATTACGACAAATTGTGAGTAGCTCTGTATATATTAGTTCTTGGATGCTTTCTATTATATTGTGACCCCATATATATAAATTTGAGACTAATTCGGTTAGACTAAGTCGGTCTCATATTCATGACAAGACAATTTAATGGATATAATTTGAGATAATCATATAAACAAATACAAGTGGGTGGCAATTTTGTGCGGATATGTATAGAAGCGATGGACTTCAAATGCATAGAGTCGAACTCATATTTTCCTTGTCTTGATGTCGGCTGAGTATATGGGTAGAAATCACCACGGAGTGGAGGGCCCGGCTTACATATAGCGGACGGGATCCGGCTTCTGAGATAGCGGGCAGGATCCGAGTTCTGAGATGGCGGAACGAGTCTGGCTTCTGAGCGATGGTTAGGATCACGTATTATGAGTTGCGGACTAAGAGGAAGGAGGCCCAAGACCTGTTATTGGGCTATCTAAATAGAGCCCAATCTAGGTGAAACGGGGCCCGAATCCGGTTCGGGTATATCGGATCTTAGAATTGTTAGTGGTATATCGATATCATGCCTATAGGTTTTTATTTGTTTATGAACTTGGTACTTGCTTAATGGATTCTGATACTTGTTCAAATGTGAAAGATAAGGAAACTTTGTAATTAAAAGGCTAATATGTGATGATAATAAAAATGTTCTTAGGCTGATCTTACATGACTATGTGAATATGTTCTATGGGTTAGAAATCATGTTCACATGTTTGATTATATATGGTAATTGACTAAAAAGCATGTACTTTATACAACATAAACAGTTAATCAGTTGGGAATAGTATGTTAATTGAACTGAAAGCATGTAACTGGCAGTTGATATGTTCCTGTTATGCCATGAATATGAAAGCGTGTTTTGGGATTAAACAATGCACATGTGCACATGTACCTATATATATATATATATATATATATAT